>OX235274.1:99090147-99567633 GCA_944472155.2 Trichobilharzia szidati | reverse complement strand
GCTAACGTTACTATTTAACCGCCTTTCTTTCATTACAGATCTTTGATTCAATCACAGCCAATAACAACCCCTTTCTCAGGCGTGAGGCTAGCAACCCCACCTTATAAACAAATCTGCTACAGTAACTTCAGTATGATGAGTCTCCTTGAGACAAAAAAGGTCTGTGTGGAGACATGGAACGTCCGCACCATGAATGAAACATGCAAAGCTGCCCAGATTGCAAACAAGATGAAAAGATATGGAATTCAAGTACTGGGAATATGTGACAGCAGATGGAATAGGAGTGGCCTGACCAATTTATTGACTGGAAAGTTAATGGTCTACTACGGTCACCCAGAATACAACCACGAGCACACTGAGTGTGTGGCTATCATGATGTCAAAAACGTCAACGAAAGTCCTCATTCAATGGGAGGCAATCCAACACAGGATAATGACAACCAGATTCAACTCAAAAGGAAGGAAAGTGACAGTTATACAATGTTATACACCCACAAACAACGCAGACCTCGAAAAGAAGGAAGATTTCTATGGACGACTACAGGCAACAATGGACAATACTCCAGCTGGTGACAATAAATGACTAATGGGAGACATGAACGCCAAACTGGGAACAAACAACACAGGAAGAGGACTCATCATGGGTAGAGAAGCTCTCGCAGTAATGAAAGATAACGGAGAACTCTTCGCTGACTTCTGTGCCTTCAATGAACAACTGATTGGTGGCAGCGTATACAAGCACGAGGATATCCACAAGGCTACGAGAGTTTCACCAGACGTGTGAACCGAAAACCAAATTGACTTCATCTCAATGCTGCTGAAGGAAGTGGAGACGAATTTTAATGGACACAAAAGTAAGAAGATGAGCAGACATTGGCTAAGACTACCATCTCGTAAAAGGAACACTCCAAATCAAATTAAAAGCTTTCAAGGAAACAGGATCAGCAGACAGATCACAAGCCGAGTTCACTAGTCGAAAACGGATTGATCAGGTCCCGAAGGACATCTTCACTGCAAACATAGGGAAAAAGACGGAGACATACACCAACACTAACGAAGAGACCAGTGTTGAAAAATACTGGGAAAGCCTGAAAGCGGTGTGGAGTGAAACCTTCATGGAAGTTCTAGACAGAGAGAAGAAACAGGACGAACAGTGGCTGACTGCGGACACATGGAGACTGATGGAAGAGAGAAGGATGATGAAACGAAATATTATCTAGTGCAGTGATGAGTAACCAAATTAGGAGTTGAATGCAAGCTACAATACACTGAAGAAAAGAGTAAAGAAGAGTGCCAGGGAAGGCAACAGACAATAATACGACGCTGTTGCAAGTGAAGCAGAACAAACAAGTTGCAGGCAAAGCAGACCTCGCAACCCTCTACCAAAAGACTAGGTTCTTATCGGGGAAACAGTTCAACACAAATTAAGCCAGTGAATGATGACAATGGAAAGTCAATCACCAAGGAGGTGGAGGAAAGCGAACACTGCACTGAACACTTCAAAAGACTTCTAAATCGATCGCCACCTACAATGCGCGCAATAATACCAACATTAGAATCAGAACTACCAGTTGATATCAACTCTCCTACAGAAACAGAAATTCTGAATTCAATTGAGATGATAAAACTGGAAAAGCAGCAGGAACAGAAGGAATTTCAGCAGAGGCATTGAAAATGCACCCAGAGACATCAGCGCACCTGATCACACTACTAGTGCAGAAGGTGTGGAAATAGGGCAAGGTATCTGCGGATCGGAAGAAAGGCTACTTATTCAAACTGCCAAAGAGAGAAGAAATAAGTCAGTGCAAGAACTGACTGGCGTGGCGTACTGCTTCTTTCCATCCAAAACAAAGTACTAAGCCACATCATCCTGCAGAGAATCAAACACGCCACCCTGGATGAAAAACTTGTTCCGCAACAGGCTGGATTCCGGAGGAACAAGACACGCATCGATCAAATCGAAACACTACGAATCATCATTGAAGAGAGCTTGAAGTGGCAGTCATCTCTCTATCTCACTCAACTTCATCCACTTTGAAAATGCCTTCGACAGATAGCTTCTATCGATAGGTGAATTGAAAACTACCTCGCTACCACCAACGGCTGCCGGCAACAATCACACATCTCATCCAACATTTGTACGACAATGCTGCATGACAAGTAATCCACAGCGGGAAACTCACGGAATCCTTCGAATAAGTCAAGACGGGAGTAAGACAAGCTTGTCAGCTAGCTGGCTTCTTAATACCTCCAGTGATTTTCCTGATTGTGTTCGGTAGACAGGATGATACGACAGACAGCGGTGGGGAACGAGGAGACAGGTATAAAGTGGACCCACACAAGAAATTGGAATATCGGGACTTCGCCGATGATATTTGTCTGATTTCCGATAAACTGTAAGATATGGAAGTGAAATCAACAAGTTGGTAGAAGAAGCGTCCAGGGAAGATAGGACTTCAGGTGAACATAGAGAAGGTGTAGACAGAGGTGGCGTGGATTCCGGACCAACACCAACAGCCATAACACGAAACAACAACCAGCATAAATGGGAGAAATCTGAAAGAAGCAACCTCCTTTACTTACCTACCTACCTACATACTTACCTGGGAAGTACCGTTTCAACTACAAGCTGTCGGAACTGATGAGGATATCATCAAGGCGGGGATCGGGAAAGCAAGACAATCAAGCTTTCATTTCTCTCAAGCCTGTGTGAAGGTTGACAGCAGTCAGCACGAAAGTGAAAATAATATCCGGATTTTCAACTCCAATGTGAAGCCAGTCAGTGCTACTATACGGATCAGGGACTCGGTGCCGCATGACGAAGACTTATTCGAACAAACTACACACCTTCATCAACAGCTGTCTTCGCCCAATACTACTCAAGTGCAAATGGCTGGCCAGAAATTATCAGCAACAAGGAGGGATCTCCGCCGATGAGCGATCCACCCCATCAGGAACTGAGTGTGCAAGGAATCTGCAAGAAGAATTGGAGGTGGATTGGCTGGCCATACTCTGAGAAAACAAACCATCAAGTGAGTGAGATCTTACGCCAGTCCATCGGTCGGGTGGTCTCACAAAACCCCAGGTAACTACATACCTGAATTGTTCTAGTCGCCACTGAACCCCTTTCGGTGCATAATGATGAAGAGTCTCAAACTAGGACGAATTATCTGTCCAGTACTCCCAGGTTTTCCAATGGTTCTCAAACCAATTTCAGCTCATGATGAAATCCTCTAACCAATCAATCAATCCCTAAAAATCAATACCTGAATAAAACATTTGTGATATATATTTCCAAACTAAGTTCACTTTTAACAGTTTGAAAAAATTTGGGCATTGGATATATGATATTCATTATAATGAAGGTTTTTGTATTTCGCATTCATTGGGAAATACAAAAACCTTTTGTTTTAATGAAAACATTTGTGATTATAATCATAGTTAATTTTCAAGTAGCAAAACAATTAATGTCATATGTAGAATAATGCATTAAGTGTATAGATGTTGGAAAGGAGTGGTTAATTATAGATTTAGTAGGCGAATATAAAACATTACATAATGCTGTGTGGAATTTGATACGATAGAATTCAATATTGTAAAAAACAAAGAATTATAATTTTGGATTTAGAATGACAGAGATAACTGGGATAAACGCAAACAATTCAAAGTGAGAATAGTAATAATAACAATCGTAGTAATGAGAGAAAGGTACATAGATCAACTAAATAAACAAAACAATTAGTCCCTTTTATAAATTTGGATAGCGTTATTAGAAAACGGAGATTATCTGAAAAGTTATGTGATGTATTTGTGCTATACATTTCGAACAATCTGATCACACATTGACTTGTCAAGTCGATATATATGAAAAAGTTAAATTAAACAAAGTGACGAAAACTAAAAGGATTTAAGGGTGATTAACACAACGTTTGGTAATTCAATCAAATAAGGATTACCAAGGTAGGTTAAGAGTAATAATAAACTGTTTCTGAATACACAGGGGAGGAGGCTTAAGTTTATGAATAGCTATAACCTCAGCGTATTTCAATAAGCGCCCATGACCATTTTTGTAGATGACCTTAAAGCCTGAGTTAACACCAATCTGATGGTTCTTCTCGATTAGATGTTTAGCTATAGACGAAGTTGGTAGTCTGACACCTACATCTATTGGTTTTTCACAACTCATTTGTTTTTCTAGCCATTTCCGGATATGCTTTCCAACCCTCACATGCAAAGCGCGATTACTCCTCCCTTTGTATGTGTGACCGTGCACACACGAAAATTGGTAAATAGTGTGGGATGTGACATGCTCACTTGTGCACTTTTGATGTTTGCAGTGGAGCATATTCTTAGCTTTTTCGACAATAACAAGCTGCGCTGTATAGTAGGTTTTACGGATGATCGAATTCCACCTTTGTCTCAAAATCCTACTGTTTGTTTCCCCGTTATTCGGTAATTTGATGAAAATAATTTTC
The DNA here is from genome assembly GCA_944472155.2 of Trichobilharzia szidati. Lineage (NCBI taxonomy): Eukaryota > Metazoa > Platyhelminthes > Trematoda > Strigeidida > Schistosomatidae > Trichobilharzia > Trichobilharzia szidati. Next base: position 99,563,159 of record OX235274.1, on the reverse strand, counting down.
TTAGGGGCAGTACAGATTGCAGGTTTAGAGACTAATTGACTTCTACACCTGTTTACAAATTTTAAAGGATATCCGTTTTCATCAATAGTATCCATCAATATTTCGTTTTCTTTGTCTGATGTTATCGACAAAGAAATACACTGAGGCTATAGCTATTCATAAACTTAAGTCCCCAACCCCCCTGTGTATTCAAAAACAGTTTATTATTACTCTTAACCTACCTTGGTAATCCTTATTGGATTGAATTACCAAACGTTGTGTTATTATTGTATCCTTCAATTCCTAGAGGAACATAGGGCTTCAGCCGTGCGTCTCCATAAAGTTCGGTTCTATGCTAGAGTCTTCACCTGGCTCCAAGTCTGCCCACACATTTTCATCTCCTCTTCACATGACCTCCTCCAAATCACCCTTGCACTCACGACCAACTCGCCGCTTCTCATTCTGTCGGGTTCCACTCGAGCAATGGCTTGTCTAGTGATGTCACTTGATGGTTTCCTCAGAGTATGGCCAATCCATCTCCATTTCTTCTTGCCTATTTGTTTCACAATCGATTCCTGGTTGGTTCGCTCATTACCAGAGATCTCTGTTGCTGATCTTTTCTGGCCATCTGATCTTGAGTGGTATTGAGCGAAGACAACTGTTAATGAAGGTCTTTAGTTTGTTTGAGATGCTCTTTATGACGCACTGGCCAAGTCTCTGATCCGTATAGTAGCACTGACTGACTTCACATTGGAGTTGAAAATCTGCATCTTATTTTTGGTGCTGAGTGCTGTTGACCTCCACACAGACTTGACAATAGTGAAAGCTTGTCTTGCTTTTCCGATTCTTGCTTTGATATCGTCGTCAGTTACGTTCGCCTGTAGTTGAAACGATGCTTCCCAGGTAGGTGGAGGAGGTTGTTTGTTTAAGGTTCCTCCCAATTATGCTGATCGTTGTTTGTTGTTGTTCTTTTTGCTGTTGGTGGTGTTGCCCAGGAATCACCATCACCTCTGTTTTCTCTATGTTCACCCGAAGTCCTTCCTATCTTTGATGCTTCTTCTGCCAACTTGTTGCTTTACGCTTGCATATCTTCCAGTTTGTGGGAAATCAGACATATATCATCGGCCAAGTCCAGATCCTCCAATTCCTTTTTTGTGTGAGTCCATTTTATGCCTGTTTCAACGTTATGTTAATCATCCTTAAATCCTTTTTTTCGTCACTTTGTTTGATTTAACTTTTTCATATATATCGACTTGACAAGTAATTGTGTGAGGGATCAGATTGTTCGAAATGTATGTCGCCAATAGATCACATTTTTCAGATAATCTCCGTCTTCTAATAACGCTTTCTAAATAAACAAAATAAATAGATAAATGTCTATCCGTCTACGGCCAAGGCAGAAGTAAGGATTGCGCATGCTTCTTTTATGTGGCTTACATTCATAAATGGCCAAGGCTTCCTCTGTTTTTAGAAGTATATGACGAAGAACGCAGCAAGTTACCATGGACTGGACAGATGATCTTAAAATCATGATCAAGGTTGGTAGAGTGACAGGAGTCGATCAGATGTCCTAGAATAGAAATTCGCACACTCTCTCTTTCTCCCTTGTAAAACCATAGCGGAATATTTTCTTGTATCCGTGTGGCTACGATCAGTGTGCCTTGCTCCACAAAACCAGGTGAACTGATAGATGCACATGGAGTTGGCCAGACGGGGGAGCTTATCTTTCACAAAGTTGGAGAACAACTTGCAGCTGGTGAACGTCATTTGTAATTTTGCTGCAAAGAATGTCTCACTGACTGATTCATAGAGACGGTTTTTGAGCATATCTGAGGCCTGATCACGTTTGAATTCCAAGTTCGTGAATAACTCTTTCTTTGGAACTGAGTCGGTGACAAGTTTAGACTGCTTATCTTTCGTGTTACTGTCAATAAAGCTGCTCGGGTAATCACTTTCTGCAAGCGTGGCTTTTAGGAAGTCAATTTCTGAGTCAACGCAATCAGAACTACAAATGTTTCTTATCCTAAGGCAGAGTGAATGAATTAGGTTCCTTTTCCTGGAGATAGGCATCCAACTATAAAAATCGGTTAGTTGTCCATTCCATTTACGTTTCCGGTGGATGGATCTTTGAAAGATCCGTCATTACGTCTACTAAGGCACACATCCTAGTATGGACGAGTCCCAAACACGATGAAATATGCATACCTAATTCCACTGATAGTTTCCATCCTCTAAAATTATGTAACCCATTCGCATATTCACAATCGACAAAAATACATTTCGTGCAATGTGATCACAAGTTTACTTGTCAAATAAACTTTTGTGAAAAATAAAAAGTCAGTTAAAATAAGCGAAGTGACAAGAGATTTAAGAATAGGAATAATTAACACTACATTTGCTAATATAATACAAGAATATGTACCAACTGACATATGTCTGAAGTCACACATGCATAGGGAGGAGTAATCACGCTTTTCGAATACAGCTCGGGGAGCATAAACTCAAATGGTTAGAAAAACAAATCAACCAATCAATCTTGTGTTTTATCTCAAAACAGGTTTCACAATTATCTGGTAGAATCTGACTAGCAATGGAATCCAGGATGCGTATTTCATCCCATTTTGGGACTCATCGTCTGGACGTACCTGCATTCCCAGTGAGTGATAGCACGTTAACAGAAGCCGAACCCTTTAGTCCAGTCAACCAACGGGAAAATCAAAACTGAATAATTGAACAGTCAAGGGCGCTTACTGAAATAGGCAGAGGCGACTGCTATTCGTAAACTTGACACCCTCCCAATTGATGTGCAAAACGATTCATTACTCCTAACCCACCTTAGTAATCTTTATACGATTACAACTCCTAATGTAGTCTTGATTATTCCTATTCTTAACTCCCATAACATTTTGTCTATTTTAATTTACCTTATTTTTATAGATAAATTGATTCGATAAGTAAATGTGTCATCAGACTGCTCAAATTGTATTGTGCGAATGCATCACATTTTTCAGATAAACTCCATCTTCTAATAGTATTATCCACATTTATTAAACGGACTAATTGTTCTAAACAAAAATATGTGTTTTGCGGGTAGGGATGGCTAGTTATACTCTGTAGTGTGGGAGCAGTATGAAAACTACAAACGTTTAAAGAAGCAAATGGGGTAAGCTTAGGGATGAGAATAATAACAATGATAATGACGATAAAATATAGTGGTCATGTAATGAACTGTGATAAATAATGCAGGCTAGATAAGCTTAGTATAAAATTCAAAAGGACGTGATTCTCTCATATAATCATATCTGTCTTACTCACTTCTAGCCAGTTTAAACCACACCTTTATTATCATTATTACTTGCCAGCTTATGTATTTAAATTACGTTTGTCTTGTCTTCATTCATTATTTGATTACAGTTCATTATATGGCCAATATTTTTTATCATCATCATTATTATTGTCATCCCTTAAACTTACACTCAGTGTATATGTCCGAACCAGGTACAATTTTTACAGTTTGAAACATTTGGGCATTGGGTATATGATATTCACTATAATAAAGGTTTCTGTATTTCCAAATGATTGAAAAACAAAACTGAAAGTCTGGATATAATTTCCAATCTACTACAGTCAGATACAACGCTATAACAAAGATGTCCACTGGACACCGGTGAAATAATTAAGAGCTTAAAATTCTGTCTAGAAAATAATTATTTTACGTTTAAAGGGAGTTTATATAGACAGACAAATGGTGTTACTATGGGTTCACCAGTCTCCCCGAAAGTCTCTGACCTTTTTATGAGTAGATTCGAAGATAACATCTTTTTAAGCATACTCACTCCTAAAATATGGTTAAGATATGTAGATGATACTGTTGTAGTACTTAAACGAGATCTACACAGTTCATTCCTGGAGAAAATAAACAGTTTATCTCGCAGAATCCAGTTCACTTCGGAAGCAGAATCAGACATCGGTGAACTACCACTTCTAGATTGCCTAGTTAAGAGAAAGGAAAACGGACAGTTTAGTATATCCATATTCAGGAAAAAAACCCAATGCAATAAATATTTAGACTTCAAATCATCACATCCCATCAGCGCAAAGGTAACAGTTGTTTCAAGTCTCCTTAAACGAGCACACTCTATGATAACGGATGAGAAAGAAAAAGAAGAAGAAATATCAAACATTACTGAAACTTTCAAGCAAAACAACTACCAATGGAACTTCATCAACAAAATCAACACAGACATTAAGTATGGCCGAAAACGCATTCCGAAAATATGGAAATCAACAGTCGTCATTCCATATAGAGCAGAAACGTCAGACAATATCAGAAGAGTACTCAATCAGCTCGACATTAGAGTTTTCTTCAAAACATCGGACACACTCCAAAGCAACCTTGTCCATATAAAAGACCAAATCCCTAGAGATTCTCCATCTAATTATGTCTATAAAACAAAATGCGTGGAATGTGATGCGATATACATTGGACAAACATCACGAGAAATCAAAATCAGAAGAAATGAACACCTCAGAGTCATCTCTGTTCGACCACTGAGAAATCCAGTTGGCCTAGTAAAGCTTGAAAAATCATCAGCCAACCATGGGTCTACACGTTATAGAATCAGGTTATAAAATTGATTTACACACTTATCAAATCCAACAGTCATCTACACCTGGTTTTGTTATCTTTACCAATTGGCCAACTGGACAACGCAAAATTGCCCCCATACTGAGGAACGATGATTAAGTTGTCATATACAAGCGGGGATTTTGTAAATTCTGGTTTAATAAAACTTTGATAAGTCTATTGGCAGCACTAAATAGCGAAACGTCAGTAAACACAACAATATCGTTTGTTTTTCAGTGATTGGGAAATACAGAAAAACCTTTATTATAATGAATTACACTCAGTGTACCCTACTTGTTTGTTCATATTTTTGTAATATTAATATATATCCGTCCGACTACAGAATAAAACTTACGCCTTGAAACATATATATATATATATATAGGGAACAAATATACCTAGAATGTATGGGCTACCTAAAATTCATACCCCCAACCTGCCTATGAGACCAATGTCACATATTTGTATCTCACCATATCTTGAAATAGCAAGATGGCTGGCAGACATACTTAAACCACTTCAGCTAAAAGTGGCTTAGTGTAGTTTGAAAGACACATTTGAATTTATAGAGAAAGTAAGGGACAAGAAGATCAATGATGAAACAATGATCTCTACGGTTGTCACCTCATTGTTCACTAATGTCCCTTTATTAGAGACCATCGACTTCATCAGTGATACTCTTATAGAAAATGATATGGACGTAGGCATAACACCTTAAAACCACTACGGGAACTACTACTGCGTTGTGCGATGAATATGCAGTTTCAGTTTAACAACGAGTTTCACCATCAAGTGGAGGGCGTATTAATGGGCCCCTCTCTAGGTCCGCTCTTAGCTAATATTTTTATGGTAAAATTAGAGAATCATCCCCTCAAAAACGTAATCAACAAACTCTCTTTCTACTGTGGATATATGGACGACACTTTTACCTTACATTGTAATAAAATCGACGCCGAGGTCTTCCTTCAAAAGTTCAATATGACTCACCCAAAAACTCAGTTCACATATGAAAAGGAGAATGATAACACCTTATCATTTCTTGATGTCCTAAAAACAAGAAGGCAAAATGGCAGAATTACGATGGGTATTTTCCGGAAGAAGTCATGGGTTGACTAATATATCTACTTCAAGTCGTTTGTTCCTCTATCATACAAAGGAAATCTTGTCAATACCGTGATGTATCGTCCTAGAAAAATATGCACAACCGACACCCTAGACGATGAAATAAGGAAAACAGAAAACATTTTGTACGAGAATGAGTACCCCGGAAGATTTGTTAAAGTCTCCATGAGGGGAATAGATAGAAAATAATGCCTGCAAACTGTGCAAAGAAAATGTCTATATATGACTACCGTTTAAGGAAGACGCAGAAATTGAAGTGCTGGCATTGAAACCTCGAATAACAATAGCTAAAATATGCTTTGCCACAAAATAGTGTTTAGAATTCGCCACTCATTGTATAATTTCAACGCAGGTGAAGGAAAGGCTAACAAGTCTGGATACTTCAAGGCACACATGTAAATTCAACAGTTTATGTGGAAAGACGCGTCGGTGGCATAGCAGTTAGGACGCTCGAAGACTATGCACATGGTCAGGGGTTCGATCCCCGGCCACCAACGCACTCCTTAACCTCGTTAAGCCGGAAATAATGTTGGTGAAGAGGAAAGGTTGGGCATGAGGCTAGCAACCCCATCCTGTAAAATAAACACTGCTACAGAAACTTCAAGCCACTAGCTTGAAGCCCTATGTTCCACTGGGGAACGTGAGGGAAACAATATATATAATATATATAAATATATATGTGGAAACAGTTACATAGATAGAACGACTCGACAAGCCCACCGTCGCCTTCTGGAGCATTGTTCAGTGTGGTTAGATAGTGAAGTCATAAAGACAATCAGAAGCACCATACTGGCTTACTGACAAAAATTCAGCATTTACAATTCTATACAATGTGCCATCTCAACCCCCTAAGTTGGTACTTCTTCGGTTGCTAAGCATAGCTGGGCAGTTGATATAATGATTTTTAAACCTGATCTCTGCGTTCCGGAAAAATGTGTTTAATCTTTGCGCCTTTTTTGACCTTCACCCTCAACCTTAAACGGTTATCTTTCGCGGTGACACTGGATAACTACAAATATTATCTTATTATATTTTTATTTTATTTGTGATGCAAACCATGTCTTCAATATCACGCTGTGCTATAGTTGTACATTTTAATCTAGGTTTCGCAATTTACTTTTATAAGATTATCTAATAGCTAATCTAATATGTGACAACACATATTCCCCTCAACTCCTACTAACATGTACATTCTACCTATACACTCACCGTTGCCTAGATTATATAAACACTTGAGAGAATTTATCCTTGTCACTGTTATAATTACGATCAGCTCAATTGTTATCCATTAACTCACATCCCCGAACTCTGATCTTATATTTTATAAATCACGTTAATTCAAATGCCTAGGACTAATATTTCATTACTATGTAAATGTAAAGCTTGATGAGAATTTACCGAAAATACGTATTTGCCCAAATCGTGTTTTATGATTATCAAATAATAGTGATGAATTTAGCGAAGTGAAATGAACAGGATTTTGTAAATATCATAACAAGTTAGAGAAGCATTACTTAAATCTTGCGTACTAGAAATCATAGGAAAGGTCGTGAAGTCGTAAAAGTTAGGAATGCACTATTTATGCATTTCGTTACCCCTTTACTCACCCATACAGTTAGATGTTCACGTGTACACATGGATAAAGTCCTCTGAGTACAGCCAATTTAACTAGCTCCACATGATCAGTTGAATTCATAGATACACATTTATGAGATCATCTTTGGTGATTTGTTCTTGACTCGTTATGTGAGTACCAGTTCAGCTGTAGGAAATGTTCTGTCTACTGCTGTATTAGGCCAACATTTTAGAATCTCAGCTGCAATCTCCATTTTGCAAATTAACCTAAGATACAAAGGTTTCTTATCTGTGGTATCCATCTTCAACCTATTTGTGTCCTTACCCGTGTCGTTTCATAACAAGCTCTAAACTGTTGCCAGTATTAGGGCACGGGGAGGGATACAGCATATTTCAATGCAAGCAGAGTCAGTCACTTTAAACAGCGCCTTCTCCACTCTCTTTCCGGATTTTTTTCTTTATTTTAATAACCGAAGTAGATCATATCCCTTGGCATCTCGTAGAGGCTATGAATTCAGGAACATCTTATTAGGAATCTTGCGCATTACAGACATCCTAACGTGTCTCGTAGAAACTAAATCCCACCTCCAATCCATGATTTACACAACCTCGCTTCATCATATACCTTGGCGGACAGCGTATGCCCTTAAGACTGTCCTATTAGGGTCACCAAGGTCTTATGACCCATACCGGCCGTCATTCAGTCCACATACATCTCTAGGTATCGACATATACCTGTTTAGGATGTTCTCTGGGTATCCATTTTCTTGTAGTGTGCGTTTCAGTTAATACATTTCTTCCTTAATATATTCCTCTGAATAGATGCGTTTTATTTTTACAACTGAGACATTCAACTAAGTTCCTTTTGTACTGAATCGGTGTGAATCTATGAAAATGGGTGCAGTGACCCGTCCGAATCTTCTTTCTAAATAGGTTCCTTTGTAGGCATCCGTGTGTCTTCTTGGATTAGAAGAATGTCTAGGAAAGATATGCTGTCATTTTCTACTTCTTCACTTGTAAACTGAATAGTTGGGTAAACATTACAGAAAAAAATTATCATTGTGCGTAAACTACTGAAATACAATTATAATTTATTTGATCTATTCCACAATGCTCAAACTCTCTTTTACCGACATTAGTTATTAACAGCATTCAGAAGCTGTTGTTCGATAAGATTTCTATTACAAACAATAATGAAGAAAATACTGCAGTGATATTTTATACATGACAGTAAGTAAATAAATAGTTAAATTTCTTCCTGTGACATTCAACCGTGCGTCGGTGGCACAGCGGTTAGGACTCTCGCCGACCATGCATATGGTCGGGGGTTCGACCCCCAGCCGACTCACTCCTTTACCTCGCTAAGCCAGAAATGAAGCCAGTAAACAGGAAAGGTTGGGGATGAGGCTAGCAACCCCATCCTGTAAAAATAAACACCACTGCTACAGAAACTTCAAGCTGACTCTAGCTTGAAGCCCTATGTTCCATTGGGAACGTGAAGGGAAAAGAGAAGACATTCAACCAATGAATAAATGAACGTAAAAAGATGAAAACACTCGGATTGAATGGAAAGTGATATGAAGTTTTGTACATCTGATCTTTTTTCAGTTTTGTATAAAAACCCACTAAGCACAGTGGTAATTTTTTTTTGACGTAAATGATTTATCTGTTTTACATGAAGTTTTCTTTTTCTAACGTTTATAAGCGCTCATTACAAAATGCTTTATTTTCTTCAGCGGGATCACTGCTTCATTAATTCCAGACAGGAAACATTTTTCAAACACAATTATACAAAAAGAAAACTAGTCAACTGTTAAAGTTAGTCTGGAAGGCTGAACATCTTAGTTTACTGACGAAAACGACAAGTATTCCTCTCCCTTGTTTACGTTTAAAATTTTGAAATCATTCTTGCTTGAAAAATTTCAGCAAAATACTTATAGGGAGAATAAATGTAAGCAGAGAAATTGGTTATCTTCAAGTATTGGTTTTGTAGGGATTTTGTTTGATTGCGTGGAGGATTTCATCATGAGCTGACATCAGTTAGAGAACCACTGGAAAACCTGCAGGGAGTACTGGTTATCTATTTGTTTATGAAAATGTTGCACTAGATTCATAATTTCATCTATTTTCACTTTCAGTGTTGCATAGCACTGCTCTCAGCGTAGACGACTCACAGTACACATTATATGCAACTGCCTGAATAACTCCATTGTTTCTTGAAGTAAAGCGTTTGAATAGTTTAAAATGTAACTATAAAATGTAACAGTAAGTCTCAAGAATTAAGAAAATCCTATATTCAAAAAAATTTAGGTTTAACATCACTAAAAAACTGCAGTTTAAACTTCCATAGTAACTGCCTGGATATTTTTTGAACGAACTACTCTTCACACCCTATGGATGCGTCCGTATATGCTTAGAAGCAGTTTTTAGACGACACTCTCAAAGAAGCAGAAATATTCTGCTCGACAAAGTCATCAACTAGGTTGTACGTCCGAAAATGTATAACAGAAAAGAACCGCCTGTCAGAGGTTGGAAGTGTAGTGCATAACAAAATGAAGTTATGTAATACAAATAGTTTCATACGATGATTCCATTTTATAAATTTGAACAAAGAAAGAAGAAACATTGGCACAGAATAATCTGGATCCATTTTATTTCGTCGGTTCCCTTCAGCCGCGTACAACCTGAGTTCTTTAATAAAATAAAAAGTGTACAATTTTAACAAACCTTTCTTTATTAGCAAGCATATTGTCAGAGCGTCATAGTAAAATAAGGCGTTGTAATTTACAGGGTGTATAAAGTGTTATGACATTCTGATAATGTCGTCTCCTTTGTAGTCGAGTTTGACTACAATGTAAACGAAAGATTAAGCGCAGCCCTGTCTAGGACGTATCCTGCAGCGTTATTAGTCTCTCTATCCCGAACAACCTCCTCACTGGTGCAGTCAGAGATTGACAAGTACCCCTCACATGTTACCTCCAGCTGTGTATACCAATTCACATGTATCTGCGGGAGCAGTTACATTGGAAGAACAGAGAGGAGGGCCTACATAAGATTCTGCGAACATGTACCAAGGATCCTCCGGTTAAAGGGACCGAATTGTTTAGGCTCTTCAATCGCCAAACACCTGATTGACACAGGACAACGAGTAGATGTGCTGGAATCATTCAAAATAATTAACTGACAAAGTAGCTCAAGTCTTCTCAGGTTTGCTGAAGCTATAGCAATAAAACGATTGAAACCTGACTTATGTGTCCAAAAAGAATCCGTTGTTGGACTTCAGTTACCCTGGTGACTCACTTCATAGTAACTGTTTGTTTTGTAATTTTGTTAACTTATCTTTTCACTTCCCCCCCCTTCATTTTTTGCTTGACTCTCAGAAGAGATAATTTTCCTTGATCTTCTGAGTTCTGCTCACTGTATTACACCATCAACTTCTCATCTGACCTCATATGCACCGAAATTTTAAGATTTTGATCATCTCTTATCTACTTATGAAACTATTACTAATTTTCTTTTGTTACCACCCCAACAACACAACTGTTAATTAATTTTTTTCAAGAAACCTCCCTCTAACAAGATATATATATGTCGTAACACTTTAGACACCCTGTAAATCACAACGCCTTATTTTACTATGACGCTCTGACAATATGCTTGCTAATGGACAAAGGTTTGTTAAAATTGTGCACTTTTTATTTTTATTTTATTAGAGAGTTCAGGTTGTACTCGGCTGAAGAGAACCAACGAAATAAAATTGGTTCAGATTATTCTGTGCCAATGTTTCTTCTTTATTTGTTCAAATATAAATGAAGTTTAAAGTCGGAAAATATAATAATAGGCATTACAGATAATGAAGGTAGTTAGATAATAATATTTCTCTTCAGAAAATATGCTGGTTGTGATGGCCATATTAGTGATAAAGTCTAAACGTACTTCTTCCTGAAACCGGATCTTGTATACGATTTTGAAGGGTTTCTTAAATCGAGCTGTACATCTTGAATTCATAAGATATTCTTTTATGGAATTAAAAACCTTTTCTTTGTATTCTCTCAGATATGCAGCCTAGTTGATGACTTCGTTGAAAAGAAAACTTTCTCTTCTCTGCAATTATCTGTTGTTTCTGCTATGACTGAATAAACAATTGTGGCGAACTTATAGGAACGGACGAAGATGTCAAATCGAGAATCCGAAAGGCGAGAAACACATTCATCAACTTGAAACCAATCTGGAAATCTTCGTCACTCAGCCTGCATCAACAACAAAATTCGGATTTTCGATACAAACCTCAAGTCAGTCAGTTCTTCTATACGGATCGGAAACTTAGCGGCGGGTCACAAAGAATATTTCCAACAGCCTGTTGCAGACCTTTATCAACAACTGTCTTCGTTCTATACTGAAGATCAGATGGCCGGAAAGAACAAGAACCAACAAGAAACTATGGGAAGAAACAAAACAAGAACCAATCGCTCAACAAATATGCAGGAGAAAGTGGAGATGGATTGGACACTCACTCGCTGAGGAGGGCGCTGGGTGACATCGCGCGTCAGGCCAACACTCGAGTGGAACCCGAAAGGGAATCGGTGAGTGGTTCGTCGGTGCAAGGGTGACATGGAGGAGATCGTGTGAAGAGGAGCTGAAACAGTATGGACTAACATGGATGCAGATGAAAAGTACAGCAGAAGACAGATTCAAGTGGAGACGTGCAGTTGAAGCCCTATGTTCCACTAGGAACCCAAGGGAACAATAAATAAAATAAAAATATAGGAATCAGCTTAAAATAGTAATCAACTTATGGTTTATCATGTGATTCATCGTGTGTTCAGATGACTCTAAAATTTCATCATCATTTCGTCACCATGGTCTTGGTCAAATTGCCAGCCAATCAGAATAATTATTTTCTCGCTTAACTTAGCCTAATCGCCTGTCAATTGGATTAATCCATTTCCAGTGTGTCCTTGGCCAATTTTAATGTGGTTAGCAAATATATAAATATGACGTTCTTAACAGTCACGTGCCAGTCTTTGTCTTTTGATATTTAATTAGTCCAGCGAAGCAGAAGATATTAAGGACGAGTAGGCGTATTTAGCTTATCAGTTAAGTTGTTCATTGCGTCAGTATTAGTACACCCAAGCATAAATCCACTTGGTGACATCAACCGTCGATGCAATCATACATACATAACACGAACTCAGTTAAGTGTACACACGCCCCTGTGAGAATCCAATTCTAATTTCATTTAGTAAAACACTCATCTTATTCTCGCATGTTTGGTGCTTCACATGATTTCCTAATCAAACAATGTCCTTATATGCCGGTCGGATAATGTTTACGCAATCAGTAAACATATATTGAAACATTTATCCCCTTTAAATCACTCTTAGCATCTGTCTTTCGTTATGTGCTTCCTTCAAGAAGAATCAGACGGAATTCATTAAGTTTATTTTTAGATAGTTTATTAGCGCCATCTTTAATAAATCATGTTACTTAACAAATAGAACACTAACTTCATTTAATAAATTTAATAAAGTTATTGATAGAAAAGAGACAAACAAAGTCAGTGTAAGCGCAATATCGCTTGAAATTAAGTCACGTGTAGATAAGGGCTATCCCGGTCCAGAACAAACAAGAAACCGGTCACTGTTTCTACGGTACTATTAATAAACAAATCAATAATTATATATACAACAAATCTCAAAGGTTTCAAGAGTACAAAGCACAACGCTTAACAGAGAGCAAGGTACCACTATCAGAGCGGAATAACGTTAAAGCAAAAATTGCGAACTAGCTGGAATCAAACACGACCATTCAGGTAAGCAGTCAGTAGAAGAATGAACCCAAGTAAGAGATAGAGCATAGACAAAAAGATAGAATTTATTTGGTTACTTAACCAGGTAGGCTGATACAGATGAAGATCAATAAATAACCAATAAGTACCCAGAAGGTCCTGGGTTCGAATCCCGGTGGGCGCGTACTGATGAAGAGTCCCAAACTAGGACGAAACAGCTGTCCAGTACCCCCAGGTTTTCCAGTGGTTCTCTAACTGATGTCAACTCATGATGAAACCCTCCATACAATTAAATGAGATAAACTCGACAGAATAGTACAAAGTAAGACATGGGTCAGCAAAATAACAGTTCACAAAAATACTCTGATTGGGTCATGAGTTCAACTGTCTGACTAAACGGATCGATGTATAAACACACACAGTTCATTAAACAAGGGGGGATAGACACGTTAGGCATGGACAATCGGGCTGCAACAACGCTAGGCTGATCCGGAACAGGTTGACTTGATTCAAGAATGGGAATTGAATTGATCTTACAGTCAGTGAGTCATAGTAAGAAAATTAGAAAAATTTGGTGGTAAAAGTCAGCTTGTGGTGTTGTAAATTTTTCTGACAACTGCACTGAAGCATCATTTTTGTGTAAATTGGAATACACATCAGTTGTCTGAAGTTTTTGTACCTAGATATGTAGTGCAACAACTAGACAGTCTTACACAAACATGTTTCAAATGTTCTGCTTTGAAAAATATTGATGGAAAATCAAGGACGTTGCCTCATGTTGAAACTAAGAATAGCATCCAAGTATGAACTAAATGAACTTGAAGAAATCTATACGCATAATCTTATTGTGAAATTTAACTCGTATGTACTCATGAACGCTTCTCTTATACACTGCTGCGAAACGCTTAACCAGAATAAAACGCCCATCATTCATCACTTGACTTCAAGGGGATATAACAAAATGTTTTCGAGCCTACTGTAGTGTTTTCACTATATCGAAAATGTGTTCAAGCGCCTCCATAAATACGTTTATCACTGCCAGAAAATCCGATTTAATGTTTGCAATTTCACGAAGAAAATGTCTAGCAAATTCGAAGCAAAAAAGCACAAGAAATTATACAAAGCAGAATTTTTAGAGAATGAAAATCCTGCTGTGAGAGGACAAGAACTTTAAACGCAGTATGTCTTAAACACTTTATTCTTTATGTTTGAACAGCAGCAGTTTTATAAGTTTTAGGTTTGAAATATACGGTGGGTCAACCATTGATCCTGAACAACTGTAATGGCCAACAGCAAACACATTTATCTATCACATTCAGAAAATCAGGAACAAGTGGTATAGATCAACAGAAATACATGTGAGAAAAACTTGGAATTCTGATTGAACATAATAAATTATTCAACCTATTTATTGAAGATACAATTGTCGACACGCCTAACGGAGTGAATAGTGATCGATTGCTTATTGATCTGTAATCACATATGTTTGGTGTTCATTTATTGTGTGTATCGTTCCAACGTTTTATTGATTTGTGGATATGTAGGCGTAACTCTGCATCCTGAATTATAAGCAGTTGACAAATTCTAAACTAATTCAAGATGTTTCTTCTGGTATCTGTTCCTGCTCCTATATTTGTGGAATAAACGGCTAAAATACAGTTACTTGGTGAGTTATTATTATATTATTATTGTTTCCTTTAATTCCTAGACGAACATAAGGCATCAGCCGTGCGCCTCCATTGCGTTCGGTTCTCTGCTAGAGTCTTCACCTGGCTCCAAGTCTGCCCACACTTTTTCATCTCCTCTTCACATGACCTCCTCCAAGCCACCCTTGCACTGACCACCAACTCGCCGCTTCCCTTTCGGGTTCCAATCAAGCGATGGCTTGTCTAGTAATGTCACTTGATGGTTTCCTCAGAGTATGACCAGCCAATCCATCTCCATTTCTTCCTGCCTATTTGTTTCACAATCGGTTCCTGGTTGTTTCGCTCCCAGAGATCTCTGTTGCTGATCTTTTCTGGCCGGCCATCTGATCTTGAGTATTGAGCAAAGACAACTTTTAATGAAGGTTTGCAGCTTGTTTGAGATGCTCTTTATTACGCGCAGTGCAAGTCTCTGGTCCGTATAGTAGGTAGCACTGACTGACTTCACATTGGAGTTCAAAATCCGAATCTTATTTTTGATGCTGAGTGCTGTTGACCTACACACAGACCTGAGAGTGATGAGAACTTGTCTTGCTATTCCGATTCTTGCTTTGATATCCTCGTCAGGTCTGTCCGCCTGTAGTTGAAACGATGCTACCCAGTTAGGTAAAAGGGGTTGTTTCTTTCAGGTTCCTCCCATTTATGCTGATTGTTGTCTGTCGTTGTTGTTGTTGCTGCTGTTGCTGTTGGCCAGGAATCTTCATCACCTCTGATTTCTCTATATTCACCTGAACTCCTTCCTATCTTTGATGCTTCTTCTTCTAACTTGTTGCTTTTCGCTTGCCTTTCTTCCAGTTTGTGGGAAATCAGATATATATCATCGGCGAAGTCCAGATCCTCCAAGTATTTTGTGTGAGTCCATTTTATGCCTGTTTCCTCATCGCCCGCTGTTTGTCGCATTATCCAATCTACTGCAATCAAGAAAATCATTGGCGATAGAAGGCAGCCTTGTCTTACTCCTGTCCTCACTTCGAAGGATTCCGTAAGTTTCCCGTTGTGGATTACTTGGCATGCAGCGTTGTCGTACAACTGTTAGATGAGATGTATAATTGCCGTTGGCACTCCTTGGTAGTAGCGAAGTAGTTGCCAAATCATCTCTCGATCGACGCTGTCGAAGGCCTTTTCAAATTCGATGAAGTTGAGATAGAGAGGTGACTGCCATTCCAAACTTTGTTCAATGATGATCCGTAGTGTGGCGATCTGATAAATGCATGACTTGTTTCTCCTGAATCCAGCCTGTTCCGGTCGAAGTTTTTCATCCAGGGCATGTTTGATTCTCTCCAGGATGATGCGGCTTAGTATTTTGCTTGGGATGGACAGGAGCATAATTCCGCGCCAGTTCTTGCACTGACTTAAGTCTTCTTTCTTTGATAGTTTGAATAAGTATCCTTTCTTGCAATCCTCGGGTACTTTGCCCTCTTTCCACACCTTTTCCAGTAGTGGCGTCATGAAGTCCGCTGTTGTCTCTGGGTCAATTTTCAATGCTTCTGCTGGGATTCCATCTGGTCCTGCTGCTTTTCCAGCTTTTAGCATCTTAGTGAGTTATAGTTGTTCAAAAATGCACAAATATAGACGTACAGAGTTGTAGTGATGAAGTAGTGCTTTTTTGATATACAGTTGCTCACTCCACGTAAGAGTACGCCAATGGCTCTGGAGGTACCTGCGTAGAGAAAAGGAGATTGAAGCCAAGGATCCGAATGTGAATGTTCGGATCACGTATGATCCAGAGATGATTGGCAATAGTGGAGAGAAAGAAGCTGAAGAGGGAGGTTGTGTCGCCCGTATCGCGCGCTGAATTCAGTGTTGTCCTTATTCAACCCCAAGTAACAACCATGATGTGCAGTAAATTTATTATTTTTACTGTTTTACAATGAATGTAAAATTTTCTATAGTTTTGGTTTGTAAGGATTAGTTATGTTTTACGAGTTGATCACGGACTGATATCAGTTAGAGAACCATTGAAAACCATGGATTACTGGACAGCTGCTGTTTCATCCTAGTTTGGCAGTATGCACCCACTGCCTATGATTTCCAAACTAAAATAAAACAGCAGCTGTCCAGTACTCCCTGGTTTTCAATGGTTCTCTAACTGATATCAGTCCGTGATCAACTCGTAGAATGTAAAATTTGATATTTTTCGGCCACCGCAATGCTGAACCATTTACGTTTACCGCTGCTCGAAAATATCTATCAGTGTGGCTAAATGAAGGTTTATTGAATACCATCGAAAGTTCCTTATTAGATCATCTGATCCAAATGGGCTGTAAAGCTACAAAACATTGAAGAATTTTTTTTCTATCATCTGTTGTATGCCAAATAAATTACTGGAAGTTTCTGGGTACTGAATGTTCAAACAATCAGAAGCTATTGCAATTTGTTGCATACACCCGAGGCTTTGCCTGCAAAAGAAACAGATCCATCCACCACTGCTATGGAATCTGTAAATTTATAAATACTATACATACTGTACTATGTCGAACGTTTTGGCTAAATATATCGATGTCGGAAACGGAGTCATTTTGAGAGACTGAAAATATGGTAGTGTAGACAGGGATTAAGAAAAACTTAAAATAACATGAATAAACAGGAAGCTTAGATAAGAAAGGCGATAGGATGTTCATTACTATAAAAAACATTTACCTGTTTATAATGGCCATGGCAGGGACAGGGGTTGGACGTATTTCTTTTGGATACAAATTGTGGGTTTGAGCTTTCGGATAGCTAGCGCCTGAGCTATGCCCAGATGTTTTGATTTCACTCCCTTTGATAGGTTTGACTGAATCTTGTATATTACTTTGAAGGATTGTTTTTAGTAACTTTTTTAGTAATGACCATCCCATCGAATTTCTTATCTAAACATCCTGTTTATTCATGTTATTTAAAGTTTTTCTTAATCCCTGTCTACACTACCATATTTTCATATCCACACTTCCTGTTTCTTTTGTCATTTTACTATTTTGACTGGAAAAAATTAAACACTGAATAAGGGATGTTGATTGTGAATACAAGTCGATAATCTATTTTCTGTCTTAATCACTGGAAAAATACATTTCTAATATTTTTAGCGAGCCAACCCAGAAGGTTACCAAAATATATATTATCTTTCTGTTAGCTTCATATTAGTGAATCGATGTGTATGGTGTGATGTTTTCTGCTTTACTACCTTACTGCTATAATAAATGTTTGTCATTTGTATGCTTCCTTTCGAAAGAATTTGGCTACCGAATCCCCCCTATATTATCCTCTCGAAATTCACAACGACGTTAAGTAATTCTCTTCGATAAATTTCTAAGCTAATTACAAACAGTGTAACAGCAGAAGGCAACATACGGAAGCCAAGGTATACTTTCAATTGATCAAACTGCGTCGGTGGCACAGTGGTTAGGACTCTCGCCGACCATGCACATGGTCCGGGGTTCGATCCCCTGTCGACACACAGCCGATATCTATGGACGGCCTGCAAAATTTGGGCTACCGATATCCATGCTGAAAATGCCATACTTGTACTGAAAATATGGTGTGGCATCAAGCTGTAATCAAAAAAAAATTAATATCTATACAGTTTATATTCTTTAACCAATTACTGAGAGTGTGATTTAGACTTACATTACACGACATAAAATAGAATGTTCAAATACATATATAGTATTCTGTTGCTAATGCAGCATTGAACTGTGAGAATATGTGAGAATAATATTCCGTTGGAACGCGTTATCTGCATCACACCACCACACTCGTCCTCCCGTCAAATACATTCTACTGAAGTCGGTTCGGTCTTCAAGCTGCCAGTATCTTTGTTTGCTTGTCTTGCATTATCCATTTTCGGACCTTGCTGACGCTTACCAGCTTCTCTTTGTTTGTACTTTTGGTGTTTTATACACGATCCCGTCTCTCGGTGACTGTGTATGGTCCTTCCTACTTTAGAAGAAGTTTGCGTAACCCTGGCGCGTGTTTTGACTCACATTATCATATGCTGCCTTCGTCCGACCTCTTAGCAGCGCTCCAAGCAAAAGCCTCTTCGCTAATGGCTCTTAAACGCCATTCAACTCCACAACAGCCTCGAAGTCCTGCAAAAAGATCCATATATCTCCTTCTTCAAAAACTGTGGGGCAGGCAGCAATACTAAATGTAACAGCGGAAGGTAACATACGGAAGCCAAGGTATACTTTCAGTTGATTAAACAACTATTTATATCTATACAGTTTATATTCGTTAACCAGTCACAGAGGGTGTGATTTTGGCCTACATTAAACGACGTGTAATAGAATGCTGAGACATATATACCATTCTGGTATCAATGCAGTATTGAACTGTGGGAATAATATTCTGACCCTAGCAACAAAGAGAATGTTCATATATATATGTATATATATAGTATTATGGTTACAACATATTCCGTTGGAACACACTGCCTGTATCACACCACCACCACAACAGTACTTACTTCTCCGCTGGTATTGACAACCACTGAATTTGTCAATTATGATAAAGTCATGTACATTTTTATTCCCACGCCTCTAATCATAACTGTTTAACCGTTAGTCTAACAAGTAATACAATTTAGAAAGAAATTAAATACTGTATAGTTTCCGTCTCACATAAAACACTAACAAATAAACTCAATGGTGTCTATCTTACAGTCCGTAAATAATACCACGTTGGTTAGTAAAATGGAAACTGATGAATTCATAAATTTTTATTCATTTAAGAATATTTTGTGTTAATAAAGCAGGATTTAATGATGGATTCATGAAATTTCGTTAGAACTCGTCAGCTGAATACTCTACCTACACGGATATATATACTTTTGAAATTACATTGGGAGATATAAGACTGATAAGTAAACAAACTACATTGAATTAAACATGCAGAAAGACAGGTGAGAATGTTTTTCCAGTTCATGTTCAAATAGATAAGGCGAGAGAGAGTATGAGAGATCAAAATTAAGATAAATTGCATTACGCTTCAATTACATCACTTAGATAAACAATTAGACATTAGAGAATATAACAAGAATTGCAAACAAAGTGATGTCAATAGTAATAGTTATAATAACAATAATAATAATAGTGTTGAAGTGAGTTAACATAATCCTACTGATAAAGGATAGTTTTAAATGAATCAAGAATAATAATAATAATTATACTAATAATAAGAGGTAGAATTATAAGTAAAACAGATTACCATGGTAGATTCAGAGTCAAGACCATCTCCTTTTGTACACAGTGACCTGGTTTATAAACTCCAATTGCACAAGCCTCCGCAATTGCAAGTATCTTCTTGTTTCTTTGTCTGCAGACATAGTGAATGACTTGACCACGTCGATATCATGTCCGTAATCCACAAGATGCTTTGCTATTGAGGATTTTGGCACTCTGCACTCAGCTGTTTTCAGCCATTCGGGCAAATGCTCTATTGTAGATATGTGCTAAACATTCCACACTGTACCACTAGTACTGTTTCTGGAATAAAGCAAATTATTATTATCATGTGAGTAGACAATCGCCGCGATTCGCCTCTGTCTTCCTGCATGACTAATTCAATGTAGTTTGTTTACTTATCAGTTCTATATCTTCCAATGTAATTTCAAAAGTATATATATCCGTGTATGTAGAGTATTCAGCTGACGAGTTCCATCGGAATTTGATGAATTCATTAAATCCTGCTTTATTAACCACATTTATTGCTTGTTTTAAATTCGTATCGGAAATAAATATTCTCAATATTTCTTCTAGATCTCTTCATTCATGCACAAGCTGAATAAGATTTATCCGGAGTGAAACAGAAACACCAGTCGCTAGCGCAACAACTAACTAGCCAAGCATCCGTCCATTAAATAATAAACAATATGGGCATTCAAGCGAAACATGAGACAAAGCGAAACATATCCCATTACAACAGAATATTATGTGATCAAAACAACAACAACAACAAAAAACACACAGTGACACAACTATTATTATTTATTGTTTTTTTTATAAAAAATAATTCTCTGATGACATGATTATACTCTACCATAGTGCTGAAAGTCTCTTCGTGTATGAAGAAACAAAACATTACAACAAAACATGTTCATTGAACTGATGAATTAAACACTACAGAAAATATTAAGAAATTTAATTTAATCAGTTTATACAGAGAGAGAGTAGAAAGTTGATATTTATAGAGTGTAATCAGAATTACAGCAGAACACAAGCGAGGAGAAACAAATACACTTAACACTTAATACATCATGCTTAAGTAAGCCTTTTTTGGTCAATACTAAGTGATTAATTAGTGGATGGTGACTAGCAGTGGAATCTAGGATGCGCATTTCGTCCTATTTGGGACTCGTCATCTGGCGTTTGAAACTATGGGCACTGAATTCAAGTCTCTGTGGGAACATGATAACTCAGTAAGAAATGCAGGTACATCCAGTGACGAGTCCCAAATAGGTCGAAATGCGCATCCTGGATTCCCATGGAAGTCACCATTCACCAATTACATACTAATTAGATGCCCAGACATCGTCGTAGCATCTTCACAAGAAGCCGACATGTCAACCTGAGACTGAGCACTTCGGTCCAATCAATCGACAGGGAAATCTAAAATTCAATTAAATCAATACTAAGGAAGTTTAGCGATAATGTTTGGATTGACTGTAAATGACAGAAATTGTTAAAGTTATTCAAAATACATAGGATTATGCGTGAACTAGTAGTTGGACACATTGATTCTACTGTAATATAAAATGGACTTGCAAAATACTGTTTACTTTCTTTTTTTAATGTTTTAACTGAAATTTATCAATTTCATACACGAATCTGCCTTTATAAATTTAAAGAAAGATATAGCAGACACTGGTGTGGAATTATAGCAAAACAAGTCATAATACATTGATATAAGAACTTGTGCACTGTGGTAGAGTGTAATTCCATTATGGGTAAATTTTGTTTTGATAAAGTCTCACAGTGTTATACAGTAATGGTTACTGATGACGTTTCGAGCACAATTTATTCCTCATAGTCATATCAAGGTAATCACACGACTTCCTGTATTCATTTATATAGTTCCATTGTTTTTCACTTGATTTGATTGGTAGTAATATTTTCCATATTTCGGGTATGAGTTATGAATCATTCCTATTGCATGTGTTGGGTGTAGACTCGATGAACCAGGACTCAGTAATCAATCTCTCCCGCTCTCCACCTACCTAGATTACTTTTTAGAATTTTAACCATCTTCCACCCTATTGTGCGGTTGTGTGCTAATGCATGCATTGCAATTGCTGAGCTTTTACCTAAATTACTTATCTTCTCTGGGTCAACCATTCTTACTTTACCTAAATTCCTGTGTTCTGATAATCTGACTACCCCTGACCTACTAGTTTTGACCTATGTAGTTGACCTCAGCCATTGCAAATTATTTTTTAAATTAAATTATTATGGTCTAATTAGGTTGACAGGGTCTTTTAACCTACAGAGCTTGTCCCTGAGTGAGTTTGTAGGTTTAAATGCCACCCTAATTCCTGCTTTATTAAGAAGATAAGTAATTTAGAAAAAAGCTCAGCAATTGCAATGCATGCATTAGCACACAACCGCACAATAGGGTGGAAGATGGTTAAAATTCTAAAAAGTAATCTAGGTAGGTGGAGAGCGGGAGAGATTGATTACTGAGTCCTGGTTCATCGAGTCTACACCCAACACATGCAATAGGAATGATTCATAACTCATACCCGAAATATGGAAAATATTACTACCAATCAAATCAAGTGAAAAACAATGGAACTATATAAATGAATACAGGAAGTCGTGTGATTACCTTGATATGACTATGAGGAATAAATTGTGCTCGAAACGTCATCAGTAACCATTACTGTATAACACTGTGAGACTTTATCAAAACAAAATTTACCCATAATGAAAGTCATAATACAGTTTTAACATATCTACTGTTAATCATGTATCAGTTCCCCAGTGTGGATTGTTACAAGAAAGTCAGAGTCAAATGAAACATAAGGACGATTAGGTTATCTAAATTTAATATTAGTATATATATATATGTACATATATATATAATAAGTTGATCACGGATTGATATCAGTTGGAAAAAAATTGAAAACCAGGGAGCACTGGACAGCTGTTTCATCCGACTAGTTAGGGAATTATCGGTAGTACGCACTCACCACCACCGCCAGGGTTCGAACCCAGGGCCTTCCGGTTACAAGGCGAGCTGACTCGCATACCATTTATCCACTGGGCCTGGATTCAAGGGCTCATGAATTCTAACTTCTCTAATTGATATCAATCCGTAATCCACTCGTGAAAAAAACTAACCCTTACAAACCAACCATAGAAAATTAATCTGATGCTCACTAGTGACTTGCTACAGGATGGAGTTTCCTGGAGTTCTAGTGAGAAGTCATGACCAGTGAGGTCCATGCAGTCAAGTGTCAGGATGGATGTCCCACCGATGACATTGGTTGGCGGTCGCGTTAAATCACAAATTGGTAGAAGTTAGAATTAATTTACTGACCGTTAAACCGGTTCCCAGTGGCTGATTGGTATACGAGCTTGGCCTGTAACCGGAAGGTTCTGGGTTCGAACCCTTTCAGGTGGGTGCGTACTGCCGATGATTCACAAACTAGGATGGAGAAAACAGCTGTCCAGTAGTCCGTGATGGTTTTCAATGTTTCTCTAACTGATATCAATCCGTGATCAACTCGTAACCACAAAACTAACCATTACAAATCAACTATAGAAAATATATTATAAGAGCAAAGTCTCGTCTACAAATGGTCGAAGTTGTTGTTAGCTTAGTGAAAATTCAGTGACAATTGTATAATCGGAGAAGATGCAGTGAAAAATCAAAACTTGGTGTGTACCAAGTCTAATGAGGAAGATAATGACACATTACATTAGGTAGAAATCAAAGAATTAAAGGTACAGCCTGTTGATTGTGAGCACAAATACTCGCCAAAGATACTGGCAGAAGTCGGAATTCACAGGTCATTGGGTCGGGTCCTAACGGCTGAATGGTCTCCGAGCTCGCCTTGTAACCATAAGGCCATGAGTTTGAAACCCAGTGCGCGCGTACAGAGAGAGTCCCAAACTTGGATGAGATAGTTGTTCAGTACTCCCGGGTTTTCCAATGGTTCTCTAACGAATGTCAGCTCATGATGAAATCCTGTAACATAAAACAGGTTTCAGTAATTTTATTCCCATAGCCTCAGCACATCGAAGAAGACTTCAACTGTTCTGTCCGTTAATTTTCTTCGATGCTCACTATGCCTCGGTATAGTCGGTATCCTGTGTCTTTTGAGTGTTTGGTGATTGATGAAATTATACGATTCAGTCCCTCTAATCATAGACACTTTCTTGAATTTTCAAAGAAGATAATTTGTTCTCCTAAAGTAAGTGCGCACGTAGTCACATGGGAATTGATATACAAAGTGGGAGGGAGCATGTGAGGGATGCTTGTCAATTTTTCACCATACCAACAAGTAGTATTTTATAGATTTAGAGACTAGTCTTCCTGCTTGAAAAGTCGTAGTTTGGGCTACAATTATAACTTTATTCATCATTTCAGTAATATCACCACATTTCAATTCAAGTTGAATAACATTCATATCACATAGTGAAACAGTATTATTTACTGGATGACAATGTTTCGAACAAAATTTTTTGTTTATAATCATATCAGCTGTAGTCACAAGAATTGGAAACTTTAGCTGTATAGTTTTCTATTTGTCGTAGGGGCAATATAATTTTCCAGATGTCTGGAAAAGGTGTTGAATCATTCCTATTACACGTATTTACAGCTGGTTCGATAAGCAAAGCTTTCGTTATCAATCTCTCTCTCCACCCTGTAGCATTATATTTTAAAACTGTCATCTCATCCCATCCAGTATATAGTATGGCTGTGTGTAATTGCACGTAAAGCTTTAGCTAAACTATTTGCCAAATTTCTTATCTTGTTAGAGACAACATACCTAGATTTTGCTAGGCTTTTGTGCTCCGCTAGTCTGACTGGCGCCGTCCTACTACTATGACCTATGTATTTGACCTGAAAATCATTACAGGCAGGGTATTAGATAAACTAAATTGTCTTGTTTAGTTGGCTTCACGGGATCCTTTGACCGGCAAAGCTTATTTCTAATTGAGTTTGTGGGTCGTTTGAATGCCACTTTTATTCCTTTCAAACACCCTGAAGTGGAAACTTCCATCATCTTCGCGATCCATTGCTGAGATTTAAAATGCTCCTATTAAGTTAAAACTCGACTGGTGATACTATTTAGTCTTTCAGTTCCTCGCTTTCTAAGCAAGTATGTAACGAAGTGTGTGCAAGTTATCCATTCGTTTATAGATTGTAATTTCTATTCACCAATTTTCTTTCCGAGGGCATTAGGTTGATGTGAACCTCATTTGGTTGCCTTTTGAAAGCAATTGGCTCTAAATTCATACTGTATAGCATTGCATAAACTGAATTCAGTAAACTTAAAACTCAGCTAGTTTGTTAACGGTTGGTTTTGGATTAAAGTTCGAGTTGATTGACATTTGAAAGATTTTTCTATATAAACTGACGTGAAAATGCTTCTAAAAGCCGACTGTTTTTGTTATAATTCATGATATGGGAATATTTCACACTATTAAATAATCAAATTGTAACTGGGAGGAGGTTGGACATTGATAATAGCGTAGTGGTGATGCATTGTCAAAAAAATATAGTTATTAATTTTAATCAATACATAAAAGAAGTTGAAAGAGCGTAGTACCATTACGTAATAAGATGAGTGAGTTGTGATTAGGATGCACATAGAAACAAAGGAAAATATGGAATTATGTAGGAGTTCTGAGATTTGCAAGTGTTATGAGGAGTTAGAAAAGAAACAAGCAAACAGAAATCAAGTCAGTAGAAGTCAGCACAGTTGTTACCATGATAGTAGAAGTGGTTGGATGATTTTCTATTGTATGCATAACTCTACTTTTTCCAGCTGAACGGCTAAGGCTTCAGCAATACAAATGAGACGAAAGCGCATTGCCTTTGGTAGGTTGTTCTCCACGCTGTGTATCACTTTAAAGGAGGTGTTTGTTGAAATGGAATGACCAGCGTTGACGAGATTTTCGATTATCGTACTCCTTATACAGCCACTATTGTAAAGTTAAGTGTATGAATTCGCTGAAAAGAGACTCTTGGCTGAACTACGTGTTTTGTTTACAAAATATTTATATTGAACTAATTAATCAACAGATTTGCTGTGAATATTTTATTCGTCATACGACCAGTTTGTTTAAAGATGAAGATAAACAGGTAGCTTGTTCACTTCACCAGGTTTTGAGACCTGGTGATATACCTTTTATTACATTATTATGTATTCCTTTACCTTCCAAGTGGAATATACGGCTTCCAGCTAGAGGCTTGAAGTTTCTGTGGCGGTGGTGTTTATTTAACAGGATAAGGTTGCTGGCCTCATTCCCAACCTTCCCTCTTTACCAGTCTTATAAGTGGCTTAGAGAGGTAAAAGAGTGTGTCGGCCGGGGATCGAATCCAAGACCACATGAGGCGTGGTTGGCGAGCCTTCTACCATTGTGCCATCGACGCACACGGACCTATAAGCTACTTGAATTTCCATCCAGTATAATGCGTCTACTTTTTTTCCGTTTCCTATTGATTCAATCTTCCAGTAATTTCTTTGGATGGTAGCATAAACTCATGGAAATTGACTGACTTTCTGCCTGTCTGACTGACTGACTGACTTTAAGACTATTGTTGTTCACTTTAAGAAGAAAGTAAAACTGTAACGTCGTAGATAAGTGAGAATTGTTTCCTGATGAATATTTTGCCTCAAAGTTCCTTACTGGGAGTAAATATTTGCAATAGTTGGTTAGTAAAGACTAGATTTGTCTATTTTACGAGTTGATCACAGATTGATATCAGTTAGAGAACCATTGAAAACCACCACTGGAGTATTGGACAGCTGTTTCATCCTGACTAGTTCGGGAGTCATCGGCAGTACACACCCACCACCACCAGGGTTCAAACCCAGTACGTTCTAGGTACAAGGCAAGCTGGCTCGTATTCTTTTCAACCACTGAGAACCGATTCACTGGTCAGACCATGAATTCTAACTTCTACTAATTCTTGATTTATTGTGACCACCAACCAATGTCATCGGTGGGACATCCATCCTCACACTTGACTGGATGGACCTCACTGGTCATGACTTCTCACTAGAACTCCAAGAAACTCCGTACTGTAGCAAGTTACTAGTGAGTATCAGATTAATTTTCAGTTAATATTTCGCAATAAATTACTATGAAAAATTCTCATCTTTCATAAACACAATTTCAAGAAAAAAAAATCTAATATGATCATTACTATTATCTATAGAGAAGCGAAAAATCCAGGCATGTCGTTTTTCACTATAAGGTTAAGAGTTGATTGGTTAGACTCTTTCCTTATGGATACATTCTATTCTCATTGGCACATGTCTTTATGAATGAAAAAAAGTTATTCAAATCCTTTTCCTGTTTTCAACATTCTGGGAAAAGTCGTCTATAACACTCTCAGTGAAAACATCTATAAAACAAGCATGCCTAGGAATGATTTGCAACTAATCTCAAAGTTACAATCTTTTACTCATATTAATTAAATTGTAAAGGTGAAATGGTATTTTACTTTTCAGACGCGAATCTACAAGGATGAGTCAGTTTCACTTCAATGACGACAACAACACTCTCCTAGGAAATATTCACAATTGGCAAAAATATCAAGTGAATGACTGTTATGTACTGTTCGGTAAAAATCCAGATTCCCTTGTTTACAAAATAAATTCTTTAGCAAATCACACTGCAATATTCAGTCAGTCAAAATCTCTAGTGTCTAAAATGACAACATGCTTCTTAATTATATCTGCTTTGGTCATATTCTTTGGAAACTTGTTAGTTATTACAGCTGTAGCAACAACCAAACGATTGAGACGTGTAACTGATTTATACATTGTGTCTCTAGCTGTAGCTGATCTTCTTGTCGCTGTATTTATTCTACCATTGTCAATAATTCGTCAGAGTTATGGATATTGGCCGTACGAATCACATGAATTATGTTTATACTTCCTTTCAGCCAATATACTTCTATGCTTAGCATCAATTCTTAATTTGTGCTGTATATCTGTGGACCGGTATATTGCCATTGTTCATCCATTAAAGTATATTAGTAAGCGTACTCGTCAAACAGCACTCACAATGATTGCAGTTGCTTGGATTTCATCTTTTCTAGCTATGCTGCCTCCAATACTTAGTAAACAGCACCATACAGGTGTAGGAATGTGTTATATACGAAGTGATACACAATACAGAATGCTATCAGGGATATTAGGATTTTGCATTCCCTTCCCATTGGTTGGGTTTATCTACCTACGAATATTTTGGGTTATTCAGCATCGTTCAAAAGCGAGTAAAAGTCCAAAGTTTTCATCTCGATTAAAAGAACATAGATATGGATCATTGAGTATACTATTTGACTTGAACCAACTTGGACGTATTAAGAAGTGGTTCAGTTCAGACGAATTTAAAGGAGACCGACTGTTTGTGTTACACGGTCAAAAATCGAAATCATGTACCGCATATATTAGAAATAACAGAAGCAAAAATACAAATCCCCTGAAACCTGGAATTAGCACAGAAAATGATATGTATTCAAGTGATGCATTTTGTCAAAGTCCGTCTTGTTCACATAATAATTACATGAGTTCCCCGTCAACTGCAGACATTTCTCAGACAATGAAATCATGTCCAGAGCCAGCAGAAATAGTTCAAATATCACTGGTGCCTAAAAGATTCAGAATTGGTGCAAATCTTGTCTTCCCAAGGGAACTAGGGAATAAAAAAATTAAGGATGAAAACAAAGCTTCACTTAGTGTTAGTCACAGTCAGATTGACAACAAAACAAAAGATGATACCTGCATCACTGATCAGTCAAGCAAAGAGAGTGAATACATTCAAACACAACGATTCAAAAGAAGTCGTATGGATTTAAAACTAGATAATTCAAGTATTCATATCAATTTAAATCGTAATAAACAAGAGCGACAGATATTAAAGCGAGAACAAAAAACTGCAAGATCAATATCAATAGTTGTAGGTTGTTTTATGCTTTGTTGGTTTCCTTTCGCTACTCTGTATTTAGTGGAAGGAATATTTGAGTGTTTGTTATCAGAACAGGTTTATATGATCACTGGTTGGTTTGCTTATCTTAACAGTATGTGCAATCCTTTTATATATTCTCTCTGTAATAAAGAATATGCCAATGCATTCAAAAGATTATTACATTTTAGAAAATATTGAAATTAGCAATGTGTTGTCCACTTTGATTGTATGCGGTAGGAAAAATATGCTGTCAAATATACCCTACTTACTCATGTATTGCGGATGAACTTTGGCATCACTGAATCGCATTTTTTTTTATATTTTGCTTCCAACCATGATGATTTAGTGCACACACGTCTAGTAGACTATCGTAATATTATCCATCACCTGTTAATTTTTTTGTCATTTAAAACAAAAAAGCTTTATGAGATGTAACATGCTTTAACCAGGCACCATTTTTACGGTAGAATCGAATGCAGCATTATTTTCATTATGTGTCTTTCACTACTCTTTTTCGCTTATTCAGCCATCCATAAAAATAGTGTGTACGCTTCATTAGTCTTTTCACCATAAACACCTACTTCTGGGCATATTTTCTGTTTCACCGAGAATCATCATTTGCACATATTTTTTTTTCTTTCATATGCTTTGTATATATATATATATATATGCTGGAAACTCTTGCAGAAGAATACTGTTTTCCGCTTGTGATAACAGCCTTTTAAATTTCTTTTTTTCTGTAGTTGCTGTTTTGAACAGGCTTTGTGGCTTTTGTTTTATATTATTATGCCGTGAATTTATATAAAGTACTAGTTCAGAGGTGCAGCTAAGATATAAGATCATGTTATTTCATCTGCCAGTCACTGTAAACTGTAGTCAAGCAAGCATTTGAAATGAAAGTTGAAGGCCAATATCTAATATTTAGGTATAATCTTGACGAGCGGTATAGCATCCACAGGGAGTATTTCTTTCTGAATGCATGTTCCACATTAAAAAATGTTATTTCAGACTTAGGGTTTCTGAGGTATCTTCTTTGCTTAGGCTAATTTGGAAACAATATTTTATCACCTGAAAGGTAAAGGCGTACACAATGACGCCTCTTAGAATTCCTTAGAAATAGGCAGTAACATTTCATAATATAACTTTGTCATTATGATTCGACTGAAATATCTTACAACAGAAATTTATCCCTAGGCATTTGTCAGTTATTTAAAAAAAACGTGATAGCCTGTAAAAAGGATATAAAAGTATTGAGTTAGCAGTTTCTCTCCTGCAAGTATTGAAGCTTAAAGAGTTATCTGTCTAACGTGTAAATAAACCCTTTCAAATAAAACAAACCGGTGAAGATAGGATTGAATAACAGTTATTTGTCGTCAATTTTTTTTATTACTTACTTTACCTTTTACGTTGAAACCTGAACAAAAAATGTATCCCATATGAATTTTAAATCACTTTTGTTGTGGACCTATAATTAATTAAAGTTGACAGTCAATACCACATTGTATCTTTCTCTATTTCAAGAAACAAATTCCACTTCACTTCATTCAAACACTGTTCTTCATCTTACTACAATGCTTTCATAATCATATTCTAAAAGAGTTATTCTTTAATAAAATTTCAAAATTATTTGTTGTGTTTCAATGTCCAATGTCAAGTTTCATGAAGGCGAATGTTAACACTGCAGGTTCCAAATTAATCCTCAGTTGAGAGGTAAGACAATTAATTTATTCAAGTGTTGGTTTGTAGGGATTTGATTGCTTACAGGATTTTCATCGTGAGCTGACATTAGTTAGAGAACCACTGGAAAACCTGGGAGTACTGGACAGCTGTTTCGTCCTAGTTTGGGACTCTTCATCAGTACGCACCCACCACTAACAGGGTTCGAACCCAGTACGTTCCGGCTACAGGGCAAGCTGGCTCGTATACCATTAAGTCACTGGGACCCGATCCAATGGCCCATGAATTCTAACTTCTGCCAATTCACGACATAGCGCGACCCCTAGCCAATGTCTTCGGCGAGTATCTGTCCTCACACATGACCTGCTGCACCCTACTGGTCACGACTTCTCACCAGAACCCCAGGTCACCACCTACCTGAATAGGGCAATTTAATTTAGTTGTTGTAGCCACAGGAAAGACATGAAATAAAAATGAAGTAATTATTTTGCCTGTTATATTTTTACATTTAAAGTAATTCGTCATCTATATCATGCGTATTTTCTCAATAAACTGAAACAAAAGAATTGAAAAATAATTTTCCAATAGAGTCAATCTCATTAATATCTTAAAATATTTACCAACAGTCGTAGTGAAAAGCAAGTACTAATGACGAATCAGTCCTAGACGTGAGTTAGAACTCAAAATGCTACTTTTATTCAACAAAAAAGATTAGAAATTATTTCATTAGAACCTAGAAACATAAACACGTAGGAATCAGGGCATTTTATGAAATCACTCCATTAAAATCTAAATATTTGAAACCAGTAGAGCTGATTCACAGTGAATACGCTTGCAAAAATTCAGGTAGGAAAAGTAGAAATCCCAAGTAATGAATGCGGCTAGAATTTAAAATTTTAGCGAAACAAATAATTAAGCCAATACACAAGTTACATAGTGCAGAGAAAACCCACGCTCGATAGCACAATTGGCAGTAAAACGCCATTCAGTCACGTAAAAAGTCAAAACAAGGCTGAGAGTACATCTGCATAAAAACAAACCCAAGTTGTATGAAAAACTGGAAGACACGAACAGCATAACTATAGAAAAATCAAAAATATTCCAAAGAATATTACCAGAGCTTCGTTCGGAGAAATAAGCCAAAATTCCTCCCTAGAAATAATGAAGATTACATATACCTTCACATAAACATAAAATCTCCCAACCTTATACTGCTTCGATAATTCTATCTACAGGTATACATATATATATGTACAGACATTCATACCACATCCATTTCTACCAGTTACGTCACAAAATATCAGTCAAATCGATTCCGTGTTACGGAATAAAATACACACCGAAAAATTAACGCTAACGTAGAAACGATTGAATGATAACATTGTCAAACACAAGTACAACAAATCGATTGAGAGACAGTAGGTTCATATACAGCCGGAAGAACAGAAGGGGATTCTGAGAAGAGAATCAGAAAACACTGAGGTAATAAATCACTAAAAGCGTAGTCGATCTTCAGCAGTAGTAACTCAGTAGTAGTAACTCACATCCAGTCCACTTATAAATGTATCACTAGGTGTCAAGTATGACAAAAGCCTCCACATAGTAACTGCTTAGAACAAACTATCCCACTGGTCAGAACACAGGTTCATAAAGATACTTCATGAATCATCAGGAGGAATACACTAAGTGAAATTGGGAGTCAGAAGATATCAATAAAGTAAGAGGAATAAGCAGAATATATATACACCGTTAAACAATCACAGACAGTCGGTGTGTCAGAAATATGTGTGAGTGTATAAAGAGGCGGGGGGGCGATCATATATTAGCAGTCGAATAATTGTAGAGGGGGTGAGAAGCAAAACGCCAAGTCTGAAAGTTGTGGAGATTCATCTGTGTGAATAAAGGTAACAAGTCGTTTTCAAAGAATTCTTCAGTGCTTTTCAGTAAACAATACTTCGTTGATATGAAATTCATTAAAATATGAGATGTAAAATTACGTAAGCAAAATATGTAATTTCCGTTCTGTTATGAATAATGTTAAAGCGAGGACACAATGATAGTGATAATAACAATAATAATAACAATAATAATAATGATAACAATAACAAGAAAAATAAAAGTCGAAAACAGGATGCATTATTATGTGGTGAGTTAAATAACTCGAAGAATAGTGGGCTGAGATTAATCACAACCTCCTTGTGAATGTGCTGGTTGAACTGAATTCGCGTCACAACAATGAATTCCATAAAACGAAATCAAGTCTGATTTATTCCCACTTGTCACTGGTAAAGACTGTCGTTATATTTCCTCTATGTCCCGATTTCATTGCAAGCCAGGTGATTGCACCAGTTAAGACTGTACACATGGGAACCTCTGGCATTCAGGATTATTCGCAGACACTAAAATGCTCTCCTTACAAAGTGAAGATATGAGAAATAAGTTAAGTCTGTGGACGTAGGATTGCAGTTTCTTTTCTGCAATATGCTGCCTAAACTGACTGATGGCGTAGGCATGAGAAATCCACTGCGAATTATTAGGCTTAGTGTTATACTTCCATGGTTTACACCTTAATGAAGTTAGTCTAGAAGATGCAATTGTGTCACTTCCAATCTTAACAGGGAATAAATCAGACTTGATTTCGTTTTATGGAATTCATTGTTGTGACGCGAATTCAGTTCAACCAGCACATTCACAAGGAGGTTGTGATTAATCTCAGCCCACTATTCTTCGAGTTATTTAACTCACCACATAATAATGCATCCTGTTTTCGACTTTTATTTTTCTTGTTATTGTTATCATTATTATTATTGTTATTATTATTATTGTTATTATCACTATCATTGTGTCCTCGCTTTAACATTATTCATAACAGAACGGAAATTACATATTTTGCTTACGTAATTTTACATCTCATATTTTAATGAATTTCATATCAACGAAGTATTGTTTACTGAAAAGCACTGAAGAATTCTTTGAAAACGACTTGTTACCTTTATTCACACAGATGAATCTCCACAACTTTCAGACTTGGCGTTTTTGCTTCTCACCCTCTCTACAATTAATCGACTGCTGATATATAATCGCCCCCCCGCCTCTTTATACACTCACACATATTTCTAACACACTGACTGTCTGTGATTGTTTAACGGTATATATATTCTGCTTATTCCTCTTACTTTATTGATATCTTCTGAATCCCAATTTCACTTGGTCTATTCCTCCTGATGATTCATGTAGTATCCTCATGAACCTGTGTTCTGACCTGTGGGATAGTTTGTTCTAAGCAGTTACTATGTGGAGGCTTCTGTCATACTTGACACTTAGTTCAAAGGTGATTGCAAAGCATTGATGAATTTATAAATGAATGAAGTGGATGTGAGTTACTACTACTGAGTTACTACTGCTGAAGATCGACTACGCTTTTAGTGATTTATTACCTCAGTGTTTTCTAAATCTCTTCTTAGAATTCCCTTCATTTCTTCCAGCTGTGTACGAACCTACTGTCTCCAAATCGATTTGTTGTACTTGTGTTTGACAATGTTATCATTCAATCGTTTCTACGTTAGCGTTAATTTTTCACTGTGTATTTTATTCAGTATTAGGGAATCAATTTGCCTGATACTTTGTGACGTGACTGGTATAAATGGATGTGGTATGGATGTCTGTTAATATATATATATGTATTCCTGTAGATAGAATTATCGAAGCAGTATATGGTTGGGAGATTTTATGTTTATGTGTTGGTACATGTAATTTTCATTATTTCTAGGGAGGAATTCGACGCATTCTTTTTATTGAAACTTTTTTAAATTTTTATTATCTTTATCGTAGTACTGTGAGTTTGTATGTATTTCACTGAGAGAAAGGACAATTTTTCACACCTTTTTCTTCATGGCAAGCAGTAAGTGGGGAACAGTGTAAGTTGTTAATTAATTTGGAGTTATATCGATTCTATTCTTTATTGTTTTGCGTTGTCAGTCGATATAACTAGAGATTTGTAATTCACTGATTGAATAAAATGATACTTATCGTCATCATTATCTACAAGCTGAGTTTCAAACCAAGATTGTTTTTCCTCATCTACTGCTTCTATTTAATTATTTATTATTATTATTCGATAATTTACATTATTTCGGTTTTGTGTTATTCTTATGTCTTACTGATTACTCTTTGTAAGTACGAAAAATATTCTTGCTGGCTGAGAATAATCCTGGGAATAATAAAGGATGAGCTTATGGCACTCTGATTCATTTGTCGCTTTCGATTCGTTTCACTCCTGCTTCTCTTCCAGTCCTTCATCATCTGTAGTAATTTTACGTTTAGTATATGTGCTATTCGTTATACGAATATCTTTGCTTTACACTTACTCGGATTATTCAATGATGCACACAGCAATATCGAGTTTACTATGGAACATGAAAGTGACAGAAAGTTTCACTTCCTCGACATTGCCATGGAACACCTAGAAAACGGTAGTCTTCAAAAGTCAATTTATCGAAAGTCCACATGGAAAGGACAATACTTACATTTCAACAGCTTTCGTCTAAATAGCTTTAAACGCGGTCTAGTCAAGACTCTGTACTATAGAGCGAGAAGAATATGCTCAATGGAGAAATTAGAGGAAGAATTTGCGTTTCTTGAAAAGACATTGAAGAGCAATGGGTACCCTCAAAGGTTCATCAACAAGTATGGAAGATCTGAAGTCAAAAATGTAAAACAAATCACAGTGGAAAAAAGCCAATCTACTTTGAGCTTGATTATAAAGGTGAAAACATTACAGCGATGATCAACAGAAGGCTGAGCACATCACTAGCCATAGCCTATCCTGCAGCTAAGGTCGCTCCCGTCTATCGAACAACATGCTCTTTGGTGTAATCAAAAATCAATAGATATCCTTCTCATGTGAACTCCAACTGCATATACAAATTTACATGTATCAGAGGGAGCAGTTACATTGGAAGGACAGAAAGAAAGGCATATCTACGATTTTCTGAACATGTACCAAAAAGCTTACGTCTAAAGGGAACAAATTCTTTAAACAGTGCCATCGCCAGGCATCTCGTCGACACAGGCCATGAGGTGGAAATCGAGAAATCCTTTAAAATTATCAATAGACAAAGGAGCTCCATTCTCCTCAAGTTTGCCGAAGCAATTTCTGTCAAACACTTCAAACCAGATTTATGTGTTCAGAAAGAAGCAGTTGTTAGTCTTTCCTTGCCATAGTAACTGCATGTCTTTATTCTCTACTCTGATTACGTAATCTTTGTCTTTAACTTCATCCCTCTTTTTTATAATCTGTAATATTGCTTGTCTCTTGTTTCTATGACGTGATTTGAACTCAGCACATCGTTACCAAATTTATTAGTTACTCATCATCTTACTCACCTCTCGTCTTTATTACGTAACTCCTTTACCATTGCATGCATTCATTTATTTCGTTTAAACTTGAACTGCCTGTGTAAAAACTATATAAGCACAATTTTCTAAACACTTCTTACTAATTGTGGAACCTTCTGTCAACTGACAATATGTAAAATTTGCAAGTATGTTAAAACTTTTCTGTACGTAAACCTCACAACTTATTTAGGCTGTAAGCAGCAGATGATGAGAAGCCAACAAAATAAATGATGGTACCATATTATTCTGCACAAACCACTGTTGTTCTTGCTTTATTTAAATTCATCAAGGGGAATAAATGCACGAAGTATCTTTGCTCTGCCATTACTGATTACACTTTGAATTGATGCGTGATTCCTGTAGCTATCGCTCCAAATGCCCAACTAACTTCACTTTATTAGTTCTGATGAAGTCGGAGCTTCTGTTCTCATATCTTCTAAACTAAATCGAGGCTGATTATTTTAGTGCGATATATCAACAAGCATTACAAACTTTTAATGACTGGCTTTATTGTTACATTTAATAAGACCCATCCTATCTGAATTCGACTAGCTGCTTAAATTCGATTTATCTTTTTCGTCAGTTCAAGCGCTTCGGCTGAAGTTATTTATTGTCGAAACCATAGAACCAACTGAATACTGTCTGATTTCTTTCTTATTATGGCTTTAAAAACATTGATTTCTATTTTCTTTCCCTTTTCAATAACGGTATATGCGAATGTATGCATAGAATACATGTACATATTAACGACTGCTAATAACGCTTGGTTTCTGTTGCTCGTAAAAGAATCTGACAGTTATTATATTCATTATTATTATTCCCTTGCGTTCCGAGTGGAACTAAGGGTTTCAACGACACATCTCACTTTTGTACTGTTTTCTGCCGCCCTCTTCAGCTGTGTCCGCGATTGACCAAACTCTCTCGACTCCTCTTCGCACAACCTCCTCCATGACACCGTCCCACCAAAGACCCACTCGTCGCCTCGCATTGAATTCCACTCGAGTGATGGTCTTGCAATGTCGCGATGTCATTGGACGGCCTCCTCAATGTATACATGATCCATATCCACTTTCTCCTACATATGTGTCGAGCAATCGATATATAGTTGCTTTGTTCTCCAGTATTGTGTACAAGCACAAGGATATACACAAAGCAACATGGATTTCGTCTGATGGACATACCTTAAACTGGATAGATTTCATCTCATCGCTGCTAAAGGAAGTGGAGATGCTGCTAGCCTCCTGGACACAAAGTCGAGAAAAGGAGCAGATGCGAGCTCAGACCATCACCTAGTTCAAGGAACCTTCAAGATGAAGCTTAAATTCCTGAAACAAATGGAGATAGACCACAATTTAAGTTTGACATTCAGAAACTGAAGGACAAAACTACAAGGGTTGCCTTCGCTGCTGATCAGATCAGAGCAAAGTCCGAGATACTACGTGTTGTCACCGAGGATAGCTGTGTGGAAGAATATTGGAACTCTCTAAGAATGTGATGTTCAAGCAAACATGTACAACTGTTCTAGGAAGAACGAAGAGACAAGACGAAGAAAGGCTGTCAACGGATACCTGAAAGCTAATCGAGGAGAGGAGAGGAGGGTGGTGAAAGAGAAGATGACTCAACTCAAAGATATACAATAGAAGGAGAAGCTGAGTTCAATGTACGCCGCACCGAATAAAGACGTGAAGAAGAGTGCTGCAAAAGATAAATAACAATTCTTCGACACACTGGCAACTGAAGCGGAACAGGCAGCAGGCAAAAGAGGTATTAGGACACTATACCAGATAACCAAGTCTCTATCCGGGAAGAGATCAACCCAGATGATGAGACCAATAAAATATGCTAGAGGGAACCTAATTACCAAGGAGCAGAAACAAATCAAACAATGGTCTGATCACTTTAAAGGATTATTAAATCGACCGCCATCTGCAAATCGCTCAGAACTTCCAATAAAAGCCAGCACAGAACTGCCTGCCAGTGGACACCAATCTTCCAACGAAGTCAGAAATCCTGAATGCGATCGAGCCACTGAAGGCCAGCCATGAAAGCAGCGGGACCATACAGAATTCCTCCCGAAGCACTGAAGACGGCCCCAGAGATTACGGCAGATGTTCTCACTCCATTACTGTAAAACCTTTGGAAAAGAGGAAAGGTGTCTACTGATTGGAAGAAGTGCTAACTCATCAAACTACCGAAGAGGGGCGACTTAGGCCTCACTCAGCAAGGATTGGTGCAGAATAATGCTCTTGTCGACGCAAAGTAAAATATTGAGTCGCATCCCAGAGGGAATAAAAGATGCACTGGATGCAAAACTCCACCTGGAACAACTTGGATTCAGGAAATGCGTCATAGCAGCTCTACGCATCATCATCAGAGTACAAAGCATAAAATGACGGTCAAATTCCTGCCTACCTCAACTCCATTGACTTCAAGAAGACCTTCGACAGCGTAAATCGAGAAGTAATTTAGAAACTACTTCAATACAGGTACATGACAACGCCACGTGTCAGGTAACCCACAACGGAAAACTCAGCTAGGTTCTCGAAGTGCATACAGGAGTAAGACAAGCTGGCTGCCAATTATCAGTGATGATATTTTTAATTGTGGTGAACTGTATTATGCGTCAGACCGTTAGGGGTGAGGAGTCAGGAATACGCTGGACGACTGATAAGAAGACACTAGAATATCTGGATTTCGCGCGTGGATGATTTATGTCTAGAGTCACACAAACCCAAAGACATGCAGGCGAAAACCAACAAACTATCAGAAGAGACAGGCAGTGGAGACAGGATTCCAGGTGAACATAGAGAAGATGTAGACGGTGAAGACAACCAACCAATCAACCATCGGCAACAACAACAACCAGCGTCAGTCACCATCAATGCAAAAACTTAAAGGAGGTTACTTTCTTCACTAATCTAGGAAGCATCGTTTCAATTACAGGCGGGATGGACGAAGGTGTCAAAGTCAGGCAGAATCGGAAAGGCAAGGTACGCTTCCATCAACCTGAAACCAGTTTGGAAATATTCCACTCTGACTCAGTATAACGAACAAGATTCGAAATTTCAACACCAATGTGAAGTCGGGCAGTGCTCATATACAGGTCAGAAACTTGCACTGCGTGTCACTAAAAGTATATCCAAGAGGTTAGTTACAGACTTTATCAACGGCTGTCTTCACTGACTCTATACTGAAGGTCAGATGTCCAGAAAGGGTTAGTAAAAATAAACTTGGAGAACAAAGCAACCGAGAGCCAGTTGCTCAAAAAATATCTACGAGGAAACGGAAATGGATTGATCATGCGCTGCGTGTATAGTCGAATGACATCACGCGTCAGGTCATCGCTAGAGCGGGGTCTAAATGGGAAACGTCTAGTTGGACATTGGACTGTGGTTGACATGGAGTTGATCTTATTAGGAGGAGATAAGAGCCTGTGGGTATCCGTGCAGCCAGCTAAAGGGGAATGCATGGAATAGGATAAGGTGAAGGTGTACTGATGAGTCCACTGTTCCACTCTGAACTCAAGGGGAAAATAATAATGATATTTTTGATTAACTTTTCTATAACTGGTAATTATAAAGAATATTTATATATGCAGATTGAGGATAATCCGTGTATTAATCTGTATATCGACTTTTTGGATGCTGTATAACTAATTATCAGTTTGTTTTTAATAGTGTTTGGTGTGTAATTAGTTAGGAATGCTCACCAATCGTGAAAAAAGATACTGATTTACCTACATATATATTATTTCCGAAATAAACTTATGCATTTATATGATAAGTATATGATGCCTAGATTCATCACTGTTCTGTAGGGATGAATTGCATGAAAGTAAATGGTAGAATTCATTTTGCACTTTAGACTAAAACGAATCAAAATGTTTTACCGACAGATTTCCCTTATCATTTAGAGTTTTAAAATGAATTAAGCAAGGTATACAAACATTTGGTAGGAATAATACATATATCTATTTTATTTGTTGGACACATGATACTAGTTATTGGTGTCCAATCAAAATAGTTACTACAATCCTACAGGAGGTCAATCGCGAGCCCGAATAGCTCAGTGATAACGTCTCTGACTGCAGCACTAGGTGACGCAGGTTCGAATCTCAGAAGGGACATGAGTTCCTTCGAGGTTGCAGATACGCCTTGCTGACTGGTGAGTGCCAACTAGCACGAAACCTAGGTCAGTCAAGGCTTCCTGTGGCCGATTGCCTCCAACCATTTAATATCATCAAATCAATATGCACCGTGATGGCAAGCTACCTAGAAGGGTGGCCTCGAAGGGTACCTACCGTCATTGTGAACTAAGACTGTATCAGTTGTAACCACCTTATGTTGACAGTTACTGCCTCTTAAATAAGGGATGTTGCTGAGACAGTGGATTATAGGAGAAGATGGTATGCAACATCTCCAGGACATTCTATGCGAAGCCCAAAAAGAAGAAAAACAGGAGAATTCATGAAGGACGCTGTATCGTTTTGGATCTTAATATATGCATACGTCTTGAATTAGATGAGAAAGAATTTATGGAAAATTGCAATGCAGCTGAGACTGTGGTGACAAAAAATATGCGTCCAGGGTGTAATTCCTTTATGAAGATAGCAATCATCTCTATTAAATATTGACTCAGTTATCAGGTATAGTATCAGTGATAACACTTCAGGCATAATTTGCTTTAGAATCTTTTACAGTTTGATTTATTATGAGGTCAAAGAGGTCCGACTGTGAAAAAGCTTTTATCAGTCACGATGTTCATAAAAAAAAACACTACCCAAACATTGATCTAAACACGATGGTCTTCTTCAGACCCAGGGCTAACTAAATCCTCTGTCCATCTAAATGCATCAGTTTTAGTCCACTCCACATTTTTTTAATCCTTTAATAACCACAGAGAGTTACAATCTATATACTCGCGCAGAACTGAAAATAACTTTCCACCTACCTCTAGGAGTTTTTTTTTGAAGCAGCGAAGCATACTTTGAATGGAATAATATTGCTTCAGATGATATACTATCGATTATCGTTATTATATTATTTGAAGCCTCTACACACAAGGGGTAAATACCTTGCAATTAAACTGGCTGAAAGTTCTATATTATGCATAAATGCATTTTTTAGAAGAAAGCTATCAGTGTTATTTTAACTTCTAAATTTTTATCACTTCTAGATGAACTTCTACAAATTATTCTGGCCGACTCTGAACAATAACAAATTTCCCCAAAATTTTATAGTGATCTATTACTGGGTAATAGCGGGTGACATAATTGAAAAAATTACTCAGCAGTGGCTTTAGAAGTGAAAATTAAAAGTTGTAAATTACGTGGTACTCAACGGCGCAAAGATAGAAATTTGAGTGAGAATAAAGGTAGTCGAGTGCCAATTTAACAAGTGTGAAGAGCGTGTGAAATGTACCAAAGGAGCATATGAGACTGATAATAGTGAATTAATTAATAGCGCAAAAGCAAACTTAAAGTAAAACTAAAAATTAAAAAAGTTAAAAATTAAAAGGAAAGGAAAAAAATCAAAATTTTTTACAGGGTACGACTAGTGAAGAGGTTAAGACCAAAGTAGAATAAGAGACTAGACAAAATTTTTCTGTATACATAGTTTCTGGTTGTATTGACGAATCGCCAGCGCCTCCACCATACACAAAAGCCGAAACCTGACGCCCTTTGAAACCATTT
The DNA here is from genome assembly GCA_944472155.2 of Trichobilharzia szidati. NCBI lineage: Eukaryota > Metazoa > Platyhelminthes > Trematoda > Strigeidida > Schistosomatidae > Trichobilharzia > Trichobilharzia szidati. The sequence goes on along the minus strand of OX235274.1, from coordinate 99,521,473 downwards.
GGCTTCACCTTGTAGATGATCTTGAAAGATGACTCTAGCGGAGCTGTGTGGCCTGAGTTCACCAAGTGCTCGAGAAATGAGCTAGTAGTTGTCTTGCATTGTCCTTTAGCTAATCATGAAGAACAATGTTCAGAGATGTGTTTGGAAAGTGTGCGTTTTGTGCAGCCGATGTAACTAGCTCCACACGAGCAGGTGAATTTATAAACACACATTGAGGTGGCCCAAAGTGGCAGGTTATCCTTCACACATCCACTGATCATTTGTTGGCTGTAGAAATTGATACGTAGCTCAGTCATAAAGAAGGCTTTCCCTGGTGATCTGCATAAGCGATTGTTCATCATCTCAGCTGCGATAACACCTTTAAATTCAGGCTTTTCCCTTAACTTCATGTTTTTCTCGATAAATCTTGGAGGATATCCATTCTCTATGAGGACTTGCCTGAGTCGCTCCAGTTCCCCATCGATTGTATCACTGGAACATATCCTTCTCATTCATGAGGATAAGGAGTAAATCAGGTTTCTATTTCTTCTCAAAGGGACCCAACTATGAAAATTCGTGTACTGACCATTCCATGTTGGTTTCCTGTAGATCGATCTTTGAGGAGAACCACCAATTTCTCTAAACTGTAGCTTAGAATTAGGAATTTGTTTACACTTGGTTTTCAGTAACCAGTTTGATTTCTAAGCTGTACAGAGCGAAACTGAAATTTTTTGTTTGCATAATTCGTATTACTGTACTTTCATAAGTTCCTGTGAATATTTCGGCTTTTTATTTTTAAGATTATTAATTTTCCGCAGAAATAGGTCAAATCACATTAAAGTGATATTGACCTTTTAGTGTTTGCAAAATTCGCCACTCTAGTGTTCCTAACAAGTAACTAAACGCCCTTTAGAAGAAAAGAATTAGTTTTTCAAGAAATGCTTGACCAATTACCATTACATTGCTCAAATTATAAATCTGAACTGCAGGAGGACGTTTTCTTTTTTCTCTTAACTGCGTAGTCTGTTGATTAGTGATCCTTGAATGTTTCCGCTTCATTTGTTCCATCTGCTGACTTTGGATTTCATATATATATAACTTTAAATTATTTTTTCTCACGTTCTCCAGATATTTGTGTTTAACCATGTTAGCAGAATAAATTACCAACACCATCATTTGTCGATAAAATATTTTTGAAAAAAAATTTGTTAGCAAACTAGAAACTCTTGTACGGGTTCGTCTGTTAGAAATCTGTTAGTCTCTGAATTTATGTAATCCTTGTATTTATGCAGACATTTTGTAATGTTAATATTTCGCAAAAACAATGTAAAAACACAATTTATCTGAATTGTGTAGTGTATTTGCGTAGCCAATTTTGAACAGCTTAAACATATACGTACTTGTCATAAGGACGTATTTAAGAAATAACAAAGCTGCAAGACTAAGGAGCTGTCATTATGAATAAAAGTGATTACATATTTTCAATAGCTGGTTTGTAAGGAATAGATTTGTTTATTTTATGAGTTGATCACGGATTGATATCAGTTAGAGAACCATTGAAAACCAGCACTGCAGTGCTGAACAGCCAGCTGTTTCATCCCGCCTATTTTGGGGATCATCAGCAGTACGCACCCGCCACCAACAGGGTTCGAACCCAGAACCTTCCGGTTACAAGGTGAACTGGCTCGTACACCATTCAGCAACTGGGAACCGATTCAGTGGCCATACCATGAATTCTTACTTCTACCAACTCATGATTTAGCCCGATCACCGACCAATGTCCTCGGTGGAAACTCCATCCTCACTGGTCACGACTTCTCACTAGAACTCCAGGAAACTCCGTCCTGTAGCACGTCACTAGCGAGCATCACATTCATTTTCAATAGTTGGTTTGTAAGGATTAGTTTTGTTTTTACGAGTTACATATTTAAAATGTTGTTTATTTTCGAATCTGGACACAAATTGTTTTCCGAAATCACTTTCCAGAAAGACAGTTAATGCACGGATAATGTCAGTCAGTTTACTGAAATTTCTTTAACTATATTATAAGCAAAAGCAAATTCAACTAAACAGAGTTTTAATAAAATACAATTCTCCAATAGCACATAAGCCTAACCATCCTCTATGTCCTATAATGGTAATATGCAGTTCAGTAAAATACATAAAATTTCCAAATACCTAGTAAAAATACTCGACACAGTCATAATGCAATTCTGTGAGTATATACTGAAACGTCAATCTCAGCTAACCAATTGCTTTTATGTCATCAGCATTAATCATAAAAAAGTAGGTATTGTTTTCAGGCACACCCCTTATTAACAAATACTTTCTCAGCGGAAACAACAAACATCTTGGGTGATTTCAATTCCCCTACCTAACATTAACGTATAATCTGAAGTTCATATTTGAAGGTAAATATTTCCATCAGATTGATGGGGGGGGGGGCTAACAGCAGCTCATAAATTCACCTCTTAGCGGATGTTCATATCTGGCACCTCGAAAGTTCACTAGAAAACTATCACTGGCAATTCTATTTATTCTACTTTGATCTGAAACAGACTGAATTAAGTCACATTCGATTCGCACGCGTAGAGGATAGAGATAATTCAAGTTTTGGTTTGTAGGGATTTGATTGGTTACAGAATTTCATCATGAGCTGACATTATTTAGAGAACCATTGGAAAACCTGCAGGGAGTACTGGACAGCTGTTTCGTCAGCCTAGTTTGGGACTCTCCAGAAGTACGCACCCACCACCAGGGTTCGAACCCAGGACCTTCTGGTTACAAGGCGAGCTCGTATACCATTAAGTCACTGGGACCCGATCCAATGGCCCATGAATTCTAACTTCTGCCAATCCACTACATAGCGCGACTCGTAGCCAATGTCTTCGGCGAGTATTTTTCCTCAGTGGCTTAATGGTATACGAGCTCGCCTTGTAACCAGAAGGTCCTGAGTTCGAACCCTGGTGGTGGATGCGTACTTCTGAAGAGTCCCGAGAAACTAGGACGAAACAGCTGTCCAGTACTCCCTGCAGGTTTTCCAATGGTTCTTTAACTAATGTCAGCTCATGATGAAATAGAGATAATTGTTTATCTCCTCCAAATTTACTGCTTCGTATGGTTTTATTTGTTGTTTTTTTTTCACAGTTGCCTTGTGAAGGTAAAAACACTTCAGTGTGGATAAAGTTTGTGGGTTTTAGGATTGAAATTGAAACCTGAAAAGCATTTCTCCAAGATTTTGCAAGTACATTCAAGTAAACTGACAGCAGAGTCCAAATAATCTAAGATAATAATGAAGGGGCATCATATGTCATTATTATTCAATTAATGTTAATATTTTCAATTTAAAGACATAGAATGGTTCAAAAGAAAGAGTCTCTGCACTTCACAGTAACTGATTGATTGTAAACGGCCACTGAGACTCAAACTCACAATCCATCGTTTCGATCACCGTAGCAGTATTAACTAGGTCACTGGAGAAAGGAGAAACATGTCTTCTGCAACAGGTGTCAGTTACTACTTGTTTGAGTAAACATTTTTTGCCCTAGACTGGCTCGATCGAAACTGTCTGCCTCTTTTCACATTTTGACTACCACAACGGATGCCGCAATGGTGTTTGAGGATCAGTATAATGTTATTTGATGGATGGAGTACATAAAGAGAACAGAAAACCAACAGTTTACTTCTTCAGTTTTGTAGCGATGTTATTGAGAAAACATAAAGAAACATACAAAACGAGTCAAAAAGCTCAACTGATGATGGAGACCGTGTAATTCTTTTCCCACTAAATCCCAATAAATATGTGACAAATCTTTCTGATATTATTCTAACTGCTCATCAAAAAGGAGCTTTATCCCTTGGACCTAAATTATGTGTTCTTCGTATACAATTTACGGATTTAGTCATCTATACTGAGTTCAAAAACTTGTACGACCAAGTTAAATCTCTTGTTGTGACATATGATGACGATCAATGTTGGTTTGAAGACAAGAGAGTGGATACAGCTCACTGGTTGTTAAATAACCATCCGAAACAGAAAAGCATTTTAGCTTCACAGCATCTCAAAGCCTCGAAAGAGCCACGGGGAAACCTTAATATAACGATTACGAAACCGAATAAAGGTTCTGGAGTCGTCATCATGAAAAAAGTAACTACAAATCCGAAAGGTTATCTATTCTTGATGATGAAAGTAGATTCAGCCGTGACCATTCTTCAGAAGATATTCAGTTGTTCCAGGGCACAGTGACAGCTAATCTACTGAAGCTTTATGGCCTAAATGCCATAAATAAAAATAAATTTGACTCTTTAAAACCATCAGAATGTAAATTCCCGCATATGTATGGTTTACCAAAAATACATAAACTCAATAATCCTCTACGTCGTATATTGTCAATGTACAAATCCTCAACACATAAACTTGCTAAATGGTTAGTAGAATTATTGCATCCAGTCAAAACACAATTCTGTATGTGTTAAAAGATACACTTGAATTGGTTAATTACCTTGGTGGTATTAATATTATAAAAATAAAAATATGTATTGTTTTGATGTGAACTCTTTATTCACTAATGTGCCTTTACTTGAAACAATTGACGTTTTGCGTGATTACATTTCCACACATAATTTTTTCATCCCGTCACCTATATCTTATTTAAGGGATTTGTTACATCTACGTACTAGCAATGTTAGACTCACATTTGAAGGCGACTGCTTCAATTAGGTCAACGGTGCCGCTATGGGAAATCCGTTGGGGCCTCTGTCAGTGGAAGTGAACATTGAACGTTTGTTTTATTGGAACTGGCAACCATTGGCGGGCAATTGAAGGAGCGAATGGAACGATCGCTTGCAAGTTGAAAGAAGACTGGAGTTAAATACGAATAAAAGTACTTTATAACTTCATTTGTACTTAACATTTGTTTGTAGACTTTGTAGTTTTCTTCACTTTAATTGCCAAACAATATAATTTCGTTCAAGGAATGGTGTTTTGGATTTAAAGTTGGAAAACGTACATAGTATTTATCGGTTCAATCGCTTAAGTCTTCAGTACAATAGGAACTTAGGGCTAAGTTCCTTGACAGCCTCTTTTAGGAATTCAAGCATGCCATTAAGTAAGACATAAGTCTCACTAAAGTAAATTTATTGTACTACAAACACGTACTTTTTGATTTACGATGGTAAGCAGCAATCAGTTTTTATGTAAAGCTGTTAGTTTTGCAGTGTTTAAACAAAGTTCTATACTAGGTCTGAAACAATCGCCTGCGTGTTCAGACGAAGTAGCAAGTTTCATTTCCAGGCTTACCCATATCCCATTCCTTTTTACATCTCCAAAGTGAAAGCAAATTGCGCTCTACATGCCTTTTCAATAAATACGTCTACGAAGTGTCGATCTGACGAGTGAAATATCAGTATGACAAATGTAGAACATTGCTACAGTGGCTGGGAATTTCATCGCGAAAATACCCTGACGGAAATGATCATCAAGTCCAAGCTTTCAATAACTGTTTAGTTGAAAATGTAAGATTGTATCTTCTCAGAATTATACATTTTTTCACATAACAAGTGATGAGAGTTTGAATTTAAATAAATTTAAATTAAATAGATTTGACAGTCCACTGTTAATTTCAAAACTTTTTCGTGAATGCGTTTGAAAACATCTAAGATAAAACTGACCATTTTAATTGATATTTTGGAGTCGTGAAATTCTACTACATTAAAACAAACAGAAGGTCTTTAGGTATGATAGGATTTGTACCAAATTTCTTATCGGGCTGACTGGAAATACTTGCGGCTGTATATTTAACTATATTTGACAAGATAGGCCAAAAGACATATCAAACAAAACAAAAATGATGCTACATCCTACTATATTTACCAATTTGAATGTACGTTTGGCCACATATGCGTAGGAAGGACTCATAGATCTCTGCAAGTAAGGGCTACAAAACATATTCCTAGATGGCTCCAGCAGCAAATAGAATCTTCACAACCCATTAATGGTGAGAACAGGAAACCTAGCTCCTCTGTTGCGAAACATATTATAGAGACAGGACATAAATTTGATGATTACACGTCTTTTAAACCTATCTATTAAACGTATTTGGGGTGGGGTGTATCCTAAAGTTTGTAGAAATCCTAGCTGACAATTAGGAAGTTTGAGACGCCTTTATACGTTCAAAAACGATTCGTCATCACAATAAACCTTCCTTGATAAACTTTGTTTTGATACCAGCCAGGGTAGATGTACTGTTACCTCTGTTATTTGGCTTAGTATTCTTCATTGTTATTTGGACCTTCAATATGTCCTTTTAACTTGACCTAAGTCTATGTTCTCAACTCTTAATTCTTTATACGAGTTTGACGATGGGGATTGATATCAGTTAGAGAATCATTGAAAATCAGCAGTGAAATACTGGACAGCTGTTTCATCCCGCCTAATTTGGGAATCATCGGCAGTCCGCACCCACCAAAGGAGGTTTGAACCTAGGACCTCCCAATTACAAGGCAAGCTGGCTCGTATACCATTCAGTCACTGAAAACCGATTCAGTAGCCAGTCCATGAATGCTTACTTCTACAATTCGTGATTTAGCGCCACCGCAGTGGGTGCGTACTTCCAGTGATTTCCAAACTAGGATGCAACAGTTGTCCAGTAATCCGTGGTTTTGAATGCTTCTCTAACTGATATCAATCCGCGATGAACTCGTAAAAGCAATCCTAATCCTTACAAAACAAACTCTTAACTCTTTATTGATTTCATGTATATTCATATTGTGGTGGTGTGATATAGACAATGGATTCCAGCGGAATATTATTCTTACAGTAAGAATCATTCTATTTGTTGATGTTGACGTCTGCATGCTTTCCCCACAGTTCAATGGTGCACTAGCCACAGAATACTATATATGTATCTGAACATTCTATATCATGTCGTTTAATGTAAACGAAAATCACATGCCCATTGATTGGTTAAAGAAGACAAACTCTATAGACATACATAGCTGTTTGATCAGTTGAAAATATACCTTGACTTTCGTGTCTCTTATCTTCTACTGTTACACTATGATAAGTCCGTGTGTGATTAGACTGTTTAAAATGTGTTGCGCAAGTACATTACAAGATTCAGACAAACTACGTCATCTTATTGCTTTGTCTAAATTCATAAGTGGAATTAATTGTTTTAAACGTATTATCATCAGTTTACGTTATTTAAGATACCTTTCTTAAGAATGGCGCTTAACCACGGAATAAAAAGTACTTCACAGTTATTTCTCTAATCTTTGTAACCAGATTTATTAATTTTATTTTTTAAAGGTTTAGACATACTTTGATGAACAACTCGTTTCCTTTCGTTCTGCTGACTGACATACATGTCTACCTTCAATATGCAGTTAATTTACGTATTTACTAATCTTCGGTGTTAACTGTAGCCCTCAGCTAACAGCAGCTGTATAAAGTAATCAACAAATCATAATTCTATTCACTATTGAACACCTCTGCATTTATTGAAACTCTAGTCTCAAGCGTCGGTGGTATAGCGGTTAAGACTCGCCGACCATGCACATGGTTCCGGGTTCGATCCCCGACCAACGCACTCCTTTACCTCGCTAAGCCAGAAATAATGCTGGTGAAGAGGAAAGGTTGGGCATGAGGCTAGCAACCCCATCCTGTAAAAATTAGACACTGCTACAGAAACTTCAAGCCTCTAGCTTGTAGCCCTATGTTCCACTGGGGAACGTGAAGGAAAAAAAAGAAAAAAGAAATCTCAAGCATACTTTTAAGCATCTGTTGATATTGTCTATCTGTTTTCATATTCTATGTGTAAGAAATGAAACAGACTTATTAGTGTCACTTCAGTCATATTTCCTTCAGATTCATATCATAGACAAAATTGTGTCATTATTTATATGTAATCCATTAGTACAAGATATTCTGCATTAAAGGAGTACTATGCTCATTAATGATAGAAGCCTATGATAAGTTTATTTTTTGTCTTTCAGGTGTCTGTTGTCAAGGAATCTTAATGTATGCTACAATCAAGATGAAGTGATAACTGAGCTTCAGTCAAAACAACAACAAAAAAAGAAAGACGATATGTTTCAAGAAAATAACTATTGTCATTATTTAGAAAAAAAAGGTGTCTGAATTAATATGAGACATTTTAATAGTAGTTATTTATTTATGTTCATGTAATCTAATTGCAGCAAAATATTATGCGATTCATCTTCACAATATAATTTAGATGAAAAACAGTAAGTAAGTAATGTCAGTCTGGATAGCTGATGTGTTTTTTCTCTCACATTAGAACTAATCTACAATGCGTAAATTATAATAAATATTAGAAATATAGCAGAATAATAGCTAAATACTACTTATATATTCAAATGAACTGTCGCCAAGATTTGACAGAATAGTTCTAAAATATTTGGGCGCCGAGTATCACTAATTATTAATACTTGGTCAAAATTCTTGACTGTCCATATCTTCTTATGGAGACGTTAAGAAATGTTTTACAACTGTTTACCCACACACACATACACACTCTGTTTAAAGTGTTTAACAAAGGTAGACCAATATTTGTAAGTCCGAGGTCAAATTTTGATCACAGCTCATAAAACCTTGTTTATCATGCTTGTTGATACTTGTTGAATGACTCATGATTGGACAAAGTTTTCAAAAACAAGTGATGTTCCTTTTATATATAAACCTCTGTTATGTTAATTTCGATTAATTTCCCTGAAGAAGTTCGGACCAGATTGCTGAATGAAACGTTGTAATTACTCATTTCAATCTCGCTGAGATTTTACAAATATAATTTTTACAAATATCTACTACATATATATGTATATATAAATATACATTTACCCTGACACCCGACTTGATGAACTCCCCTAGTCACAACTACCCATATTAAGTCTCCCTCATCACTGCACTAAATAAAATCGAAATTATCATGAGTGGTAATGCAGTAATAATGATAATAATAAAACTTTCTCCTCAGCTAAGAAATCGAGACCCACTGAAAGAGTTCACCTCTTCCTAATTAAAATTCATGCATGTTCGTTTCAATATTATAAATGCTATTAGGTTGCTTAGGCCTCCGTCTCAAATATCATTCATTCGATTTTACGGGTTGGGGGGCGGGATTCATAATAATAATAATTTGCTTTATTCCAAAACAGTACTTGTGATACAGAATGGAATTCTCAGCATTTTTACTACAGTATTGCATCCAGTTAGTACATTATCAATAAATAGAATTCTACATAGATTAAGGAAGTCTCAGTTCATTATGACAACAACATATTGGGATGTCGGTAGCAAAGCCAAAGTTGAACAGTGTTTGAAGGTGTTGGAAAAGTAGATACTATCATATTTACTGGTGTAAGCGGAAGAAAGAAACAAAGCAGCACATAACAGAGAAAAAAAGAGAGAAAGAGAAAAGGAAAAGCAAGAAAGAAAATGTTGTACCTATAAATGATATGAGTTGGAAAGACGAGATCCAGTTGTACTACTGAGTATTTAATGAATTATAGGTATCACGCCTAATGCTTTCTTTATCACACAGAACACGAGCTAAGTAGGGTATGGTTGAGTTTTTGTACTTGCCAATGTGAGCATATAGTTTTCTATATAGACTTCTGGTTTTGCCTGATGAGATACAAGGTGAGAGTTGCGAATGAAGAGAGTAGTGTGAGTTAGATAAAATGGATTTAGCCCATTTTTCACAAGTCCTTTCACAAGTCCAAGTGTCTGTAGACCAGAATATTAACAAGCTGGTTAAGAGGAACGTTGCATACCCTGCTGACAACCTTTAACATCCTGCATAATAAGGTATAGTCTTTCTTCAGTAGCCCGGGAAAAACTAAGGGGGAACAATAGAGAATAATAGGCAGAATGCGAGAGTTAACGAATTGTAGGAGTAAGGGTTGGGTTATACCAGAATGTTTTAATACTTTGATAAAGCTATTAGCATTAAATAGCGAAACGTCAGAATATTAAAAACAATATCGTTTTGTTTTTCATTCATTGGGAAATACAAAAAGCACCTTTATTATAATGGGGCGGGGTTATGTTTTCTGAGTCTTTTTCGAATATTCGTATAAAACTCATAATTTATTTGGGAGTTAATTACATTTTAAAATTTAATATCACAATGGTAGTTCACTGAAGACGAATAGAATGCAAATAACTGATTGTAGTGGTAAATAAAACACTGAGAAATGTGTGCAAAGACTGTGTGAGTTGCCAGACACTTTTAAAAAAAATAGACGAAAAACATAACCAAAGTGAAAATGGAAAAAAAAATCACTCACTGTCTGGGATTCATAATTTCAAACTCATCAGAAAGTATAATATATGAGAGTACAGTCAAGTGATTTGAACCATGACCTTCGTGTGATGTATATATACAAACAGACATGTCAGTTCTATGTTCTGGTTATCATCTGACACTGAAAATATCATTCTGAGAGACTGTTACTCAAAAGATATACATAAAAGTACTTTTTTTGAATATGAGACCGGTCGCTTCTAGGAAAAAAACAAAACAATTGCTTGCATTTATTCCCCTTGATAAATTTGAATAATGCAAGAACAACAGTGGTCTGTGCAGAATAATATGGTACCATCATTTATTTTGTTGGCTTCTCATCACCTGCTTACAGCCTGAATAAATTGTGAGGTTTATATACAGAAACATTTTAACATAATTGATGATGTCAGTTGACAGAAGGTTCCCCAATTAGTGAACAGTGCTCAGAAAATTACGCTTATATAGTTTTTAGACAGGCAGTTCAAGTTTAAACAAAATAAATGTATGCATACAGTGGTAAAGGAGTTACGTAATAAAGATGAGAGATGCTGAGTGACTAATAAATTGAGTAACAATGTACTGAGTTCAACTCAAATCATAGAAACAAGAGACAAGCAAAATTACACTGTATCAAAAAGGTGAGGTTAAAGTCTGTACATAAACCTCATAATTTATTTAGGCTGTAAGCAGCTGATGAGAAGCCAACGAAATAAATGATAGTACCATATTATTCTGCACAAACCACTGTTGTTCTTGCTTTATTCAAAGACAGTTGCATCAAAGAGGAGTGTGTTTCTTCGACAAATTCATCAGTTAGGTTACACACTAATGAATATACAACAAAAAGATTTTCTGACTTTTAACCAGCGCAGGAAGATTGTTTTTATGGACAGATCTAAATAAATTCTTTATATATTTCTTCTGAAATTCTCTCAGTTGTAAAGATATAAATTTTAAGTGTTTACATTTTAAAACAAGCAACAAAGGTTAATGAATTCATCAAATTTCGGTAGAACTCTTCAGCTGGATACTGCACATACTCTACATCTTGTGGACTACGGACATGATATTGACGCTGTCAAGTCATTCACTGTTGTCGGCAGACAAAGAAACAGGAAGATGCTTGCAACTGCGGAGGCTTGTGCAATTCGAGTTTATAAACCAGGTCTCTGGGTACAATAGGAAATGGTTGTCACACTGAATCTACCATGGTTATTAATACGTTTTATTTATTAACCGTTATTATTATTATTAATACGATTAACCCTTTATACTACCTCTTATTATTATTCTTGATTCATTTAAAACTATCTTTTATCAGTCTCAGCATTATTGTTGTAACTATTAATATAAATATTACTCATTTCCTAAATGTTGATATATTTAAGTTTTTTCTCGAATGCCTAATTGTTTATCTAAGCGATGTAATTGAAGCGTAATGCATTTGATCATAATTTTAATCCCTCATACTCTCTCTCCCATTATCTATTTGAACATGACCTGAAAAACATTCACACGTGTCGTTTTGCATGATTAATTCAATGTAGTTTATTTCCTTATCAATCTTGTATCTCCCACTGTATTTCCAATAGTATATACATCCCTATATGTACAGTATCCAGTTGAAGAGTTCTACCGGAATTTGATGAATTCATTAAATCCTGTTTTATTAGCCTTTTTCGCTTGTTTTAATGGCTTTCTATCAGAAATCAGCCAGTGGTCCAAGGAAAACGGTCTTACCTTAAACCCCTCCGAATGCCAAACAGTCAATTTCACCTTTAGGCATAAATCTGACCTAAACAAACTGGTTAGCTCTCACGAGGTGTGCAACATAGATGGCACTGAAATAGAAACCAAGTCGGAAATTAAATACCTAGGCGTCATTCTATCTGCTGATCTTTCCTGGTCGTCTCATATCTTGACGATTTCTAAGGAAATATTCCGTCTCACCTTCTACATCAAGAAGTTAAGACATTCTGGAATAACCCAACCCTTACTCCTACAATTCGTTAACTCTCGCATTCTGCCTATTATTCTCTGTTGTTCCCCCTTAGTTTTTCCCGGGCTACTGAAGAAAGACTATACCTTATTATGCAGGATGTTAAAGGTTGTCAGCAGGGTAAGCAACGTGCCACTTAACCAGCTTGTTAATATTCTGGTTGACAGGCACATGGGCTCATGTGAAAAACGGGCCAAATCCATTTTATCTAATTCACACAACCCTCTTCACTCACAACTCTCCCCTTGCATCTCATCAGGCAAAACCAGAAGCCTATATAGAAAACTATATGCTCACATTAGCAAGTACAAAAACTCAACCATACCCTACTTAGCTCGTGTTCTGTGTGATAAAGAAAGCATTAGGCGTGATACCTATAATTCATTAAATAGTCAGTAGTACAACTGGATCTCGTCTTTCCAACTCATATCATTTATAGGTACAACATTTTCTTTCTTGCTTTTCCTTTTCTCTTTCTCTCTTTTTTTCTCTGTTATGTGCTGCTTTGTTTCTTTCTTCCGCTTACGCCAGTAATTATGACAGTATCTACTTTTCTAACACCTTCAAACACTGTTCAGCTTTACCTTTGCTACCGACATGCCAATGTGTAGTTGTAATAATGAACTGAGATTTCCTTAATCTATGTAGAATTCTATTTATTGATAATGTACTAACTGGATGCAATACTGTAGTAAAAATGCTGAGAATTCCATTCTGTATCACAAGTACTGTTTTGGAATAAAGCAAATTATTATTATTATTAAATTCGTACTGGGAAATAAATGTTTCCAGTTTACATTTTACGCCAACGGCCTGTTTCATCAAGTTCTCTGTGTAAACAAATAGCATTTCATTTAAATTTGAAAACGTTAATCAAAACACTTTCAAGGTCAGGTCACCAGGAGAGATGACTGATAAACTCGTAGAGAAATCTAAAAGCTCACTTCAACAAATTGAAGTATGCGCTGAAGATGTTGCCTAGTAAGTAGGGCAATGAAAACTTCGCAAATAAACCATCCAGCTCAAAGAACACAACTACATCAGAAATTTGAAAACGAATAGTTTGCACTTACGACACAACAATGACTTTGTGTTGATCTGTTGATGAATGATGTAGCAATTGAATTAAACGTGAATAGAAGGTGGTATATGCAAAATACAACATAACATTCACAGACTTATAAAATGCATTTAGTGTCATCAGCTGTCTAGGTCAACTCACAATTAACCACATGAGATTATTTCCACTGCACAGTATTATTAGCATGTTTATTAGAAACAGAAATCCAACTAAGCAGTCTTCTTTTAAATCTAATCATACATAGCACTGGTTGATCTTAATGTCTTATCTCCAAAAGGTTGACCAACTCCGACATATATTCAAACCATTTAATAGGTTATAAAACTTTATTCCTACAAAAATTGATTTCATTCAAGTTTATTTTTATTGTTTGAATTTAACGTTTTCAAGATATGTATTTGTATATGATTGAAAATAGATGTTGTATTCCAGAATCTTCCCTAAACTCAAATTTCTTTAACATAGTCTTATCGCTTAATTCACAACGATTATTAAAAATCTCTATCTGAGTAATTAGCTGTTTTTGCAGACTGTTTTCATGCTATTTATTTAAAAACATAACAATTTATATTCTCTGTTACCTTTCTATTTCATTACCTCTTCAGAGAGTATAGAATTTCAGCGAAAATTTTGTCTAATTAATCTTTTTATGAACAAAAGCTATGAGACAAATTATTTTTCACCCTGTTTCTGCCTATAAAAATGTGTAGAACATGCGTGATTTTTGACTGAAAACATGTTATTAAGTCATTTAGAAAGAAAAAAAATAAGGCATTTGGGTTCCGTTTCAACAGAGATAATGATAAGGTTGTGAATAGCATTCATCGAAAACATAATGTGTGTGCTGGTTCCAAGGCACTTATTTGTACAATACAACATGTCATGTGTACTGAAAACTTTAATGATATTCGTGATCACTGCTATCTCAGTCATACATACTTATAATATTTTCTATTTAACTTATCATATATATATATATATGTATCTTATTTGTCTTTCTGTGACTTAGACGACTATGTTCGAGATAACTTGTATAATTCCATCGATTTTCGTATATTGGAATACCTTCGAATAAGAACAGTAGTGAACTAGACAGAAAACGTCTTTCAGATATACTTACAGGAAGGAGAGCAAAAACACTACTAAATTTCCGGCAACGAGTCAACAAGCAACGAATAACAAAAAAGAGAATTAGGCAACATAATAAAAGGGATTAAGAATGGGAAAGTAAACAGGAAATTAATATATAATACAATATATGTATATATAACTAATCATTAGTAACTTTAACTGAAAATTAAAATGATTTTGAAAGCCATAGAGTAAAGAGAAAGGTTAGACTTCCTTTTATTGAACAATGGTCTGGATATTTAGATGGTGAATAGGGCATCTAAACCTAGGTGTCTTCATTGACCTAATTATAAGGTTCTGAAGAATTCATGAAATTTAATTAAATGTCCTGATTTCTCAAGGTTTTCCATTACCAAAACTTGAAACGTCTTTATTTAGACTCTCCTTTTGTTAACTTTGCTTTACAAAATAAACGTATGCTACCGTTGATATACTCAGCCAACACAGGACTAACTAGACTGGTGTGTGCACATCAAAATGGCAGAATGTGTGAGCTTGTCGTTTAAATGTTGACCAAATAGTTTCTTGACACAGAATTCAATTAAAAAACACCACCAGTAAACTATCTGAATGTGAAGCCGGTCTTCATCAGAATTCTTTGGAGGCTTTCGTCCATGGTGAATACCTTTTTGCCCTCCAAGGAAAATGAACGGATGTTATTCTTCAATTTGCTGAGAACTCTATGGAATTAATGAACTGTCTGTTGTGTACTGATCTTTTGTGAATAGTAAGTTTTTATTTACTGAGAATAAATTTATGTTCTTCTTATAAATCTCATAGGATTTGAACAACAGTATCAGATTCCATACATTTGTTGGTTTGTATGCAAATGTCCACAATCCACGTTAGGTGGTGCTCCAGGGATTGAAAAAAATAGATGTTTCACGTCATCTTTCTCAAATTACATCATGGGCAATGATCACAAAGTGGATTTAAGCCCTTCTTGTAAATCTATAAAAAAAATTCATATTTTCCTGACAGACATCCAAGTTTTTACGAGTTGATCACGGATTGATATCAGTTAGAGAACCATTGAGAACCAGGGAGTACTGGACAACTGTTTCATCCCGCCTAGTTTGGGAATTATCGTCAGTAGGCACTCACAGTCATGTTTCGAATCCACGACCGTCCGGTTACAAGGCAAGCTGGCCACTGGGACCCGATTCATTGGTCAGCCCATGTATTCTAACTTCTACCAATTCGTGATTTAGCGTACTGCCGATGATTCTCAAACTAGGTGGGATGAAACAGCTGTCCAGTACTCCCTGGTTTTCAATGGTTCTCTAACTGATATCGATCCGTGATCAACGCATAAAAACAATCTAATCCTTACAAACCAACTATAGACATTTAAGCTTTTTAAAGAGAAGACTCCCTCCACACACTATAAAAAGGTTAAATGAACTTGTTAACCTTAGGTGTAAAATTATCGTCAAGCGTAACACGTTGGAATTTTATGAATTATGTATTAAAAATCATTCCTTCCCGAGGCAATTTTATAAAACTTTGAAATTCAGTAAATTACAACCGAATATCTCCAATTTTGTTCGTCTTACAAAGTCACATATCGAAATTGTTAAACAAACGTTACATGGATTACTTGTTCTTCATACCGATGCGTCACTTATTTTATCTGAATTATCAATAATATGCCACATGAAATTTCTTCAGTTTTTTAAAGACGTTACTCAGAAAACAAAGACGAATATCCAAAATAAGTTGAAGAGTTCAGTTGATGATCGAAACCGCGTAGATGTTTTTCCGGTAAATCCTGATAAGTATGTTACAAATCTTCCTGATATTACTCCATCTACTCATCAGAAAGAAGCTTTATCCTTTTGGACTTAAATTTTGTGTTCCTCGCACGCAATTAACGGATCAAGCCATCCATGCTGAGTTTGAAAACTTGCATGACCAACTCCAAACTCTTGCCGCAACATCCGATGAAGATAGGGGTTGGTTTAAAGACAAGATGGTGGATATAGCTCATCAGTTTTTAAACAACAACCCAAAGGAGAAAAGCATTTTAAATTCCCAGCATTTCAAAGCCTTGAAAGAGCTACGGGAAAATTCTAATATAATTATTACGAAACCTGATAAAGGTTCTGGAGTCGCCATTATGAATAAAAGTGAATACAAATCTAAAATGATGTCTATTCTTGATGATAAAAGCAAATTTAGCCGTGATCCCTCCTCAGAAGATATCCAGTTGTTCCAGGGCACAGTGACAGCTAATCTAGTGAAGCTTCATGGCCTAAATTCTATAAGTAAAGATGAATTTGACTCATTATAACCATCAGATTGTAAATTCTCACATATGTATGGCTTGGCAAAAATACATAAACCCAATAATCCTCTACGTCCTATATTGTCAATGTGCAAATCCCCAACACATAAACTTGCTAAATGGTTGGTAGAATTATTGGATCCAGTCAAAACACAATTCTGTAAGTATGTGTTAAAAGATACATTTGAATTGGTTGATTTTCTTTACGATAGTAATATAAATATTATTAATAAGAATATGTATTCTTTTGATGTAAACTCGTTATTCACTAATGTGCCTTTGCTCTAAACAGTTGACATTTTGTGTGATTATATTTCCAGAAACAATTTTTTCATCCCATTCCCTATATTTTATTTAAGGGATTTATCACTTCTACGTACTAACAATGTTAGGTTTACATTTGAAGGCGATTGTTTCCGCCAATTTGATGGTGTTGCTATGGGAAGTCCGTTAAGGCCCCTTTTAGCAGATATTTATATGTCGTACATTGAGAATTTATCGGAGGATTTAATCGAAAATGTGCCACTTTATAGAAGGTATGTAGATGATATTGTAATCATAAGTGATAAGTCTTGTTCTGCCACCTCAATTTTAAATCGAATGAATGAAATTCAGAATACAATATTACTTACATCTGTAGAAGAGGAAGATAATTGTTTATCTTTCCTGGACATATTGCTTAGTCGACGGCTTGATACGTCAATAAAAAGATCTATTTATAGAAAACCTACCTGGACAGGACAGTATCTTAATTACCACAGTTTCTATCCTGTTCGGTACAAAAGAGCCTTAGTAAATTGCCTCTTCAGTAGAATCCAACGAATATGCACTGAAGACACACTTGATGAAGAAGAAAGAAAGTTGACACAAACTTATCCAGACTAGTTCATCAGGAGATGTAAAGTAGTCAGAACACCAAGACCCACTCTTCAACTCGCCCCTAAGAAAGACGTGTACATCAAGCTACCCTATATGGGGCATCAAAGCAGCTTGATAACTAGACAAAGATTGAACGCTGCTGTCAAAAAGAATTTTTATGTAGCCAATGTCATAATAATAGAGAATGTAAAGCCAATATATCTATCTAAGCCCTTCAAACATGCGAAAAATTACATCACATCCCACTGTATTTACCAATTTGAATGTACGTGTGGACACACAAACATAGGAAGGACTCATCGACCTCTGCAAGTAAGAGCTGGCTTCAGAGCATATTCCTAAATCGCTCCAGAAACAAATGGAATCTTCAGAACCTACTAACGGTGAGAACAGGAGACCGACCTCTTCTATTGCGAAACATATTATACAGACAGGACGTAAAATTGACGTTAACACATCTTTTAAGCCTATCTATAAAACGTGTTTGGGGCGTATCCTAAAGTTTGTGGAAGCCCTAGCTGGCAATTAGAAAGTTTAAGCCACCTTTATGCGTTCAAAAATAATTAGTCATCACATCAAACCTTCCTTGGTAAATTTCGTTTTGATACTATAGCAGATGTACTATTACCTCTGCTATTTGGTTTAGTGGTCTTCATTGTTATCTTAACCTTCAGTAAGTCCTTTTAACTTAACGTAAGTCTATTTTCTCACCTCTTACCTCATATATATTCCTATGACAAGTCCGTGTGTGATCAGATTGTTCGATATGTGTCGCGCAAATACATTACGCGATTCAGACAAATTACGTATTCTTATTGCTTTATCTAAACATTTAAGTGTTTTGAAGTCTTAACCATAAAAAGTCTTTAACCAGTTTTATACGTTGAACTCTTTGCTATTACACCAAACTTTCAATAGTAATGTAATTCTTAAAATCAAGAGTCACTTACATGATAACACTACCTCCTTTTCTCCTTTATCTGTGACGTGACCACTAATGATTTCAATTTTGACCTTTTGTACTCTGTTAAATTTTATTCTAGTGTGTATGATAGGCACATGTGTGATTAGAGTGTTTGAAATGTGTTGCGCTAATATACTACACGTGTTGAACGACAAACATATCAGTATTTATTCCAAGCAAGAACTCCGAAGTAAAGCATGACAACATTTATTGATTTTAATCTTGCATAAAAATCTTAGATTCTCATCAATATTTAATGTTACTCATTCATGTGCTCGTTGTACTACTTACAGCCTGTTTGACTCAAAGTTATCACTTCTTCATATTTCAGATTTTGTGTGATATGCTAGTCAGGAGCCACTTCAGTGGGGTTTTTACAAAGTGAACCCGTCACCTGTTAGCCTTTTAAATCATGTTTAAAACATTTTGCATTGGATGCAAACATGAAACACACTTCAGAGCGATATGATGAATCATGGGGAAGACATTCAGACTTTATTATTAGAAGAGAAATAAATTCGGTTGCAGGCATGCATCACTCGTAAACCCAGTTACCGAGAAAGTGGAACAGAGGTAACATTCAGTTCATGACTTCAGAGGACTCTTTAATCGACCATCACCTGCGACTTGTCTAGAAATACCACCACCAACTGGCACAAAAATTCCAGTGAGCACCAATCTTCTATCATCTACCACGTACCAAATAAATTACCAAACACATCCTATGTTCCACTTGGAAAGTAAAGGAATCAAATAACAATAAACAATAAAATCCTGTAGAGACTAATAGAGGCCTGGATTCAGGAGGAAAAAGTCACGCACAGATCAGATTGTAACGCGGCACATTATCACCAAACAAAGCCCTAAACCACAGTGAACTCTGCATCCCAATTCCATTAACCTGAAGAGGCCGTCGACAGCGTTGGTCATGAAGTAATTTGACAACTGTTTCAACACTACAGAGTGCCCCAAATATTCACAAACCTCATTCAACAGCTATAGTGATGATGTAACATTTCAAACAATTCACTAAAGAAGGCTCAGTAAGGCCTTTAATATGAAGATAGGATTGATGCAAGGCTGCCTGCTATATCATCCATGATCACCTTGATTTTGGTGGACTGGATCATGTAGAAGAGACGGTGGAAGGTGAGAAGATGATTATGCATTTGACTTACGAAAGGATCATAGAAGATTTAGATTTCCAAGGGGTGATTTCTGTCGCATTGCGGCAGAAACCGACAAGTTGACGGAAAAGGTGGCGAAGACAGGACTTCAAGTGGACATATATGGTGACAGGTAGGAGATGATCTAAATTCTTCTGTACTTCCTTCATCCTAATTAGACTAATGTAGTTGACAATACATAGAATTTGCCACTTTCCACTTCCCAAAGTATGAATTGAGACGTTTTTGAATTCACGCTTGAAATACTCCTGTGAGATGGTTGGTAATCAACAAGGTAAATGTTTGTTTTTTTGTGTGTGGACGTGCAGGACTATTTCTAACTGTTCTGTTCTTTCAGACTCTAACGTCATCTCACGCTTCTTTTGTTTCTATTTTCACCCTAATTACAACTCGATTAATTTATTTATCTCATTATGTAACCCTACCACTCTTATCCAACCTATTTTATGTACTTAATTGTTATTATTATTATCGTTAACCATGCTTATGACAATTCGTCTCTTTCATTACTATATGCTTTCTTCATGAAGAAATATTGTGTGTGTAAATGTGATTGTCCGACTAAGGAACATAAAGTCGCCGGAAACAGCTCCTCTGCATAACTACTTGTTTTGCTTTTCCATTAATGCTTGGATAAAGTTTATTAATTCAATGCAAATAATACACAGCAAGCCTACTCTTGATCAAGTTTAGTACATTTATTCTGTGAATAACACTCATTCATACTAATTTACTTACTAGTTGTACACTAAGTGAATTTACATAGTGCATAATATAATAAAAGAAAAAAAAATAAAGAAATTGTTTAAGCAGCGTAACATATTTTCCTCAGTTCAGTGATTCACAAGAATACACACTGAGTTAAAAATATCACTTTCGGAATTCTTGACAATCACAATCACAATATATGTGTGTGTTAATAACAAAGAGTCTATGAAATGTTAACAGATCATTCTGAAACACTGAATTAGACTATAACTAGTTGAGTGTATCTAAGTCGAGCGGAGCGATTGTCAAGTCTGTTTAACAAGTAATTCTCCTCAGAGTAGATTGGAAGAAGTTTTGTGTTCGACTGTCTACTGAGATAGTCTCAGACTTCTATCTTTTACACCGTAAAAATTTGAATTCAGCACCTAGGAGAGTCAGTATGGTAACAGTTCCGAAAAAACCAATGTTCATAAAACTGCAGTTCCTCGGTGACAACATCAGCGAAATAATAACACAGCGCTTGAAGAATGCAGTTAAAAGAGCTTATTATGCAGCAGAGGTACGTTGTCTCTTCACAACCACCCTTATTCTAAGTTCGAGAAATAAGGATAAACTACCTACATTTGCCTCTTCTATGTGTATCTACCAGTTTGATTGCAGCTGCGGAACCAGCTACATTGGGCGTACAATTAGGCAGGTTCATCATCGTATTTCCAAACATCATCCAACATGGTTAAGCAAAGGACAAACAAGATCTATTCGTAGCTCTATTGTAGCACACCTTATAGATAGTGAGCATAAGGTTGACGTTAATACTGCATTTAAAATTATTTATCGCATTCCTACTAATCTTAATTTTGCTCTACGAGTTCGCCTTCTACATATAGCTGAAGCAATAGGAATCCATCTGAAGAAGCCAAACCTGTGTGTTCAGAAGAAATTTGTACAGCCACTTTCCTTACCTTGGCCATCGTTACATG
Organism: Trichobilharzia szidati; assembly: GCA_944472155.2. NCBI lineage: Eukaryota > Metazoa > Platyhelminthes > Trematoda > Strigeidida > Schistosomatidae > Trichobilharzia > Trichobilharzia szidati. Next base: position 99,499,968 of record OX235274.1, on the reverse strand, counting down.
AATGTATAAACCGAACTACGTCGCCCCCTCCCTATAAACCTTTAAAAATTATAAAAAATTATAATTGTCCAAATTATTTTATTTTTTCTGGCCACTTCATCTTATCCTTGTAAAATTTATATATATATACATGAGTACATCCACAGATGAGGATCTAATTGAAAAGTAAATATTTCTTCACTCATTCTTTCTGTTTTCTAGATCAGCTTTTGACAAATTACAAACACAGGCAAAGATGAAGATTCTACATTTCAGTTGATATTAACCTATCATTATTTGAATAATCAGAGTCTGTATGATTATGTAAACATATTTATATGACTGGCTGAGTGCCATTCAAAATGGAAGAGATTAAAAAACTGTTCAGGTGTGTTTAGCACAAATTATATGTGTGCACTTTGAGTTGATGACTTCATTATTTTGTGTTACTGCTGCTTGGATATTCTTAATCATATTTTTAAAACCGATAGGTATTTATAAATCTACTACTATTATTCCCTTGGTTTCCTTAGTGGAACATAGGGCTTCAACAACACTTCTCCACTTTTCTTCTGCTTTCTGCTGTTCTCTTCATCTGGTCCCACGATTGCCCATAATCTGTCATCTTCTCCTCGCACGATCTCTTCCATGTCACCCTGGGACGATCAACTCGTCAATTCCTATTGGGATTCCACTGGAGCGATGGCCTGTCACGCGATGTCATTCGATGACCTACTGAACGTTTGGCCGATCAATCTCCATTTTTCTTCTGCGTATTTGTTGAGCGATCGGCTCTTGATTGGTTTGTTCCTACAGTTTCTTGTTACTTACACTTTCTAAACATTTGATCTCCAATATGGAAGCAGCAAAGGCGGCTGTTGATAAAAGTCTGTAACTGGCCTGTTGGAAATCCTTTAGGTGACACTCAGTGGAAGTTTCTGACTTGTATAGAAGGACTGACTTGACACTGGTGTTGAATATAATCCGAACCTTGTTGATTATGCTGGCTGAGTGCAGAATATTTCCAAAATGGTTTCAGGTTGATGAAGGCGTACCTCGCCTTTCCGATTCTGACTGACTTTGACACCTTGGTCCGTTCCGCCTGTAATTGAAATGATGCTTCCCAGATTAGTGAAGGAAGTAGCCTCTTTTAAGAGTTTTACATTGATGGTTGATAGTGACGTTGGTTGTTGTTGTTGCTGATGGTTGATTGGTTGGTTGTCTTCATCGTCTACATCTTCTCTATGTTCACCTGGAGTCCTGTCTCCACTTTCTGCCTCTTTTGCCAGTTTGTTGGTTTTCGCCTACATGTCATTGGGTTTGTATGACACCAGACATAAATCATCCACGCACGAAATCCAGATCTTCTAGATTCTTTTTGTCTGCCCAGAGGATTTCTGTCTTCTCACTCCCAGCGAACAGTCTGATGCATAATCCAGTTCACCACAATTACGAATATCATCGGTGATTTTAAGCAGCCAGCCTAGTCTTACTCTAACAACCACTTCAAACGCCTCTCTCAGTTTTCCATTGTGGGTCACCTGACACATGGTGCTGTCATTTAGACAGCTGTTGAATGAGATTGATAAGGAGTACAGGCACTCCACAGTGCTGAAGTATTTTCCAAATTACTTCTCGGTCAACACGGTCTATCTAAGGATTTCTCGAAGTCGATGAAGTTGAGGTAGGGAGTGGTTTGACTGCCATTCTATGCTTTGTTCTGTGATGATCCGTAGAGTTGCTATTTGATCGGCACAAGATTCGCCTTTCCTGGGTCCAGCTTGTTCCGGGTGGAGTTCTGTATCCAGTGCATCCTTTTTTCTCTCCAAAATGATGTGACTCAGTATTTTACTTGTAGTAGACAAGAGCGTGATTCCACGCCAGCTCTTGTAGAGTGAGGCATAAGTCGCTCTTCTTTGGGAGTTTAACGAGTTGGCCCTTCTTCCACTCAGTAAATACCTTTCCTTCTTTCCAAACTTTTAACAGTAATGGAGTGAGAACATCTGCCGTAATCTCTGGAGCCGTCTTCACTGCTTCAGGAGGAATGACGTCTGGTCCTGCTGCCTTCCTGCCTGGACTTCAGTGGCTTGATTGGGTTGGAGGATTGGTGTCCACTGGCAGGCAGTTTTGTGATGGCTGTTGGTGGTATTTCTGGACGATGATGGTTGTAGGTGATGGTCGACTCAAGAGTGCTTTGAAGTGATCAGCCCATTGTTTGATTTGTCTCTCCTCTTTGATGATCAGCTTTCCCTGAGCATCTTCTATTGGTCTCATCATCTGGGTTGGTCTCTTCGCGGATAGAGACCTTGTTATCTGATAAAGCGTCCTGATGTCTCTTCCGCCTACGGCCTGTTCTGCTTCAGTTGCTAGTGTGTCGTAGAATTGTCGTTTGTCTTTCCTAGCACTCTTCTCCAATTCTTTATTCAGTGCAGTGTACACTGAACTCAACTTCTCCTTCTCTTGTCCATCTTTGCATTGAGTCATCTTCTCTTTCACCATCCTCTCCTCCTCTCCTCGATTAGCTTCCAGGTATCCGTTGAAAGCCATTTTTCGTATTGTCTCTTCCTTCTCCCTAGAACAGTTGTACACGTTTCCTTGAACATCACATTCAGAGAGTTCAAATGTTCTTCCATGCAGCTATCCTCAGTGATGCCACGTAGTATATCCGACTTTGCTCTGATCTGATGTGTATCGAAGGCAACCCTTGTAGTTTTGTCCTTCAGCTCAGTTTCTGAATATTGAACTTGAATTGTGGCCTGTCTCCATTTGTTTTCAGGAATTTCAGCTCCAGCTTGAAGGTTCCTTGAACTAGGTGATGGTCTGAGCTCACATCTGCTCCTCTTCTCGACTGTGTGTCTGCGCTTCTCCACTTCCTTGATCAGCATTGGGATGAAGTCTATCTGTCGTTTGGTGTGACTGACAAGTGAAGTTCATTTCGCCTTGTGTATATCCTTGTGCTTGTACATATTACCGCCAATCACCAAATCATTGAAAGAGCAGAAGCCTGTGAAGAGTTTTCCGTTCTCATTCATTTCGCCGAGCGAGAGTCTATACACCCTTGATGTGCTCTCTTTTTGTATTGTCTTCCCCTGTTCGGCTTGCATACATATGGCCCATGAGGATTTTGATGTGACTATTTGGGATATTGTCCATTATTGTTGAGTTGTTTGTAGCACAGTGTGTAGCAATGGGTAATTGTAATCTTCCTAGCTTTTGAGTTGAATCTTACTGTCATAATCCTGGAGGAGATTGGTTCCCATTGCATTGGACCTGTGGTAGCTGTTGGTGAAATCGAGATAGCCATTCCCTCAGTTTGTCCGTGGTTGCCATTTGAGTGACTGAAGTAGATTACTGACTCTCTAATTAACATTTTGGATAGTGCATTTCCCTTCCACCTGCTGTCCCATATTCCTAACACTTCTGTGCATAGCTTCTTATTTCTCTGTAACCTGAGCATTCTTTCGGACAGCAAACATCGTGAAAGCATTTAGTGTCACTAAAGTTATATTTGTTCCCTTAGACATTTAAAATTTCTGTATCGATTGCATTGATTTCCAGGGTAGGGTTGCTATTCACACGGTCAACTTCTCCTCTTTTCCTCGGCTGAAGACTGGCTACACGAAGTTGATCAAACATTATAAACTATGGAAAAACAGTAGGGTGCCTCTTTTTATCCTTCACGTTCCCCAGTGGAACATAGGGCTTCAAGCTAGTGGCTTGAAGTTTCTGTAGCAGTGTTTATTTTACAGGATGGGGTTGCTAGCCTCATGCTCAACCTTTCCTCTTCACTAGCATTATTTCTCGCTTAGCGAGGTAAAGGTGTTCGTCGGCCGGGATCCGAACCCCGGACCATGTGCATGGTCGGCGATCGTTCTAACCGCTATGCCGCCGACGCGTAGGGTGCCTTAGGCAACGTTTTTGTTTTGTATTGTACTTTTATTTATATTGTATGTAGAGTATACAAAGATTTTTATACATATAAAAGCACAACCAAGGCGAAAATGAGGTTCAGTCACTCGTCTAGACTCATTAATAGACTAGTAGAACTTTAAACCAGTAAGCTGAATATCGTGTTTTTAACAGTCTCTTATCATTCTGAAATATGCATTGTCTTTTCATGCATTATTTTCCCGAGATAACTAACAAGCACTGCATATGTCTTCAACTTAAGTCTTCAAAGTTTTTTAAAATGCTAACTTACTTATGGAACTAAACCTTGGTAGAAATGCCAGTGTTATAGATCATACTGATAGTTGCTTAATCTATCCAATCAAGCTTAACCCTTCCCCCCCCAAAAAAACTTTAAATACAGTAATCAGAAAGATGAGTCACCTCAAAAAGATGTGTCCAGACGATCCTTCATTACATAAATTTATCACCATCCTACAATTGCCTTTAGTACTGCTGGAAAACTCGGAAATAGTAATGCCCTAAAGTATGTTGTAATATTATTATTGTTTCCTTTAGTTCCTAGAGGAACAAAAGGCTTCAACCGCACGTCTCTATTGTGTTCGGTTTTCTGTCAACGTTTTCACCTCACTCCCGGCACATCTGCTCACATGCTTTCATTTCCTCTTCACATCACCTCCTCCATGTGTCACCCTCACACTGACGATCAACTCGTCGGGTTCCACTCGAGCGATAGCCTGGTGTGTGATGTCACTTACCTGATGGTTTGTTTTCTCAGAGTACGGCCAGCCAATCCACCTCCATTTCTTCTTGCAGATTTGTGACACAATCAGTTCCTGCTGAGTTGGTTCGCTCATCGCCAGAGATCCCTCCTATTGCTGACCTTTTCTGGCAGGCCATCTGATCTTGAGTAGTACTGAGCGAAGACAGCTGTTGATGAAGGTGTGTAGTTTGTTCAAATTGCTCTTCATGACGCGTCAAGTCTCTGATCCATAAAGTAGCAATGACTTCACATTGGAGTTGAAAATCCGGATATTATTTTTCATGCTGAGGAGTGCTGTTGACCTCCACACAGACAATCCAAACTTACCTTATATTTCTGCTTTCCGTTTGCGTGAGATTTGAGACAGAATGTCATTAAATTCAATATGTAATTATTTCAGTAGACTATTTAGCGAACAATAACTTTACAAACAGAGCAACTGAAGGCTTCTGTTTGATGTATTTAGTCCAGTTAATTTGTAAATATTGTCTGTACTGCCTTACTTTTGAGAAGCGTTTTCAGTGGTAGTATAATTTTCATCTTCTGTGCCCGTTAGTACTTGGTAGAGGTTTTGGTTGTTGCGTGAGTAAATGCCCAGATTCACTATTGTCTTCAGATGGTTAATTATTTGAATTTTTGTAAGAACTATTCAGAAAAGTACTTTTATTCCCTGCAATGTTAACTTGTTTGTGACTGACTGGCTGTGTAAACATCACTTATTGTTTTTGTACTGATTAGTTGTTTTTACAGATCAATTGTATCCTGGTTCCTTTGATGTACTGAGGTGCATTCTCTTAGCTGCACTGTTTATTCGCGGGCTTTCATTCCCTACTGGCAACATCTTTAGCTCATACTTCAATCCTGTTCACTGTTTTATAGTGCTGCATGTGAAACCTCCGAGAAAGGTCTTTTTGAATGAATCATTCTGAAATCTATCGATTAACCTCAGTTTTCCTTTTTTTGATCTAATAAACTTGCTTAAGACGAGAGAGCACTGAAAGAGGAATGTGTTGCCGTATCTCTTCTTATGGTCATTCTTCAATATAGTTTTATGTGGTACATTAATGGGTGCAAACCCATCTTCTAAGTAAAATCGTTCCAAGAATGCAAGGGATACTTCTAGCTTAGTTGCTTTAGGATCACGAGGACTCTGTCTACAGCAAGATTACAGGGGATTAATAAGTTCATATGGATGTATCTGACAGACAAATTTTCTGCATGATGCAAGATGAAATTGTTTATAAAGTATATGCCTACTTATAAGTAGTACAAAATAGAAAGCAAAATAGTCAATTTGAAAAGCACTGATCGGAAAGATAGTTATCAGTTCTAGAATATAAAAGTTTACATTATTAGTGAAAATTCCCTTTGATGGTACAATTGCAGCTTGAGCTAACCAATAAAATTTCAAGAAAACACGTAGATGAATAAAAACTGGAACTTCTCCCAAATGATTCCCTTTTCTTGACACTTCTGAGTAGAACGTTTCCATGTTTACAGCTATTTTTTCAGCCAAATGGATACTACTAAACTATTCATTTTTGAATTCCATCTGCCGAAATTTTCGTGACTGTCAGTTTCAAATATTTTACTTTCAGTTGGGAAAACCCTGGAGTACTGAACAGCTGTTTCGTCCTAGTTTGGGACTTTCCAGCAGTACGCACCCACCGGGGTTCGAAATGTGCATCCTGGATTCCACTGCTAATCACTGACCCATTGACAGTTTCAAGAATATTACCAAAAATCGATTAGCAGAGCTACACAAATACATTAATTATATTGACCTAACTTTTATATTCATTAATATGCTGCACCGAAATTCGTGGCGCTTATTGTTGTGTGTCTAAAGTTATCTGACAGGGATCAATACACATCGGTTGTATACCTTTGACCACTATTCAATAAAGAATGTCTTCCTTTCATTTATTTACTGAATCATTAGACAATATATCAAAAGTTCATATTTCCAAAACAAGTTAACATTTAATCGTTTGGAAAAAAATTAGGCATTAGATATATGTGATATGCATTACAACAAAACTGTTGGTATTTATAGCATAAAATTACGTCATTCTACTTGACACGTACCCACCAGCTTCAGACTACTTGAGGCTATAACGGTTATAATAGAATGAAAATAACATACTTCAGTGTCTGAGTGGTAGTAGAGAGAAAATGTTGCAAAAATTAACGCACTCTAAATGTATGTACACACGTTTTAGAAATCCTTACCTAGTTAATTTCCCTTCCCCACATTTTATGATTCTATATTACGATCAATCTTCGACTGCATCCACTTCACACTAGTTTGTATTTTGCATTCAACTCATCACGTTTGTCAAATAAGTAATATTTAATTTCATTTCACCCTATAACTAATGTGGTATTCTCAGTGGAAGAATGTATGCTCTGCATAAGTGGCCAGTATATAGTAATGATAACAAATATTTCACCTTATAAGTGTAAGGACCTGGACAGAATAATGTTGAAAAGAATACTTTTTTTATTATGGCTTAATTCCACACCGTATTTTTCAGGTACAAGTATGGAATTTTCAGCATGTGATATCGGTAGCCTAAATTTTGTAGGCCGACCAATTGATATCAGGTGTGCGTCAGCAGGGTATCGAACCCTGGACCATTTGTATGGTCGGTGAGAGTCCTAACCGCTGTGTCACCAACTGACTTTTAGTTTATGATATGGGAATATTTCACACACACACACACAAAATCTTTTAGTATCTAGGCGTGTAAAAGTAATACTGGTCACATTCATCAAAGCAAGAACATAATATATACTGTATAAAGTGTTCGCATTTTATTTCGAGGCTTCTCTTCAACTGCAGACAGGAACATACATCTTTTTTATTCGATTAGCAGAAGTTTGGCGTGAAAAATGTTGGCCTATGGAGACAATAATCGGTGAACTGTGGTGGCACAGTCAGCTATGAATAACACAAAAAGACAGTGGTTATTGATCGTAAGTTTGGGAGAATATATTCACGTAGTTTTGTTAGTTGCATTTCACAGCAAAAACACTAGTAGACCAGCAACATACAGGAGTAAGCATATGGATGGAAGTGATTAGAAATCAGTTACGTGTGAGTTACGCTCAGTGAACAATAAAAATCAAAAACAACAGGACACATGATTACGTAATAACCGAGAAAATTGTCCTTCTTGCTCTAACGAAGATGATCAGTGGAGCACGCTGTATAACGCTAATCAGTCTAGGATATTCGTAATCGGCATCTGACGAAAAATGCTGTAGGCAATTTATTTTATTTTCAGTAAATCCCAGTATATTATCACTCTGTGCTTAATTTTATTCACATAAATCTACACCTCAGTCTGAAATATACCAGCATATTGCATTTAATGGTTTTAGAGCACAAAACATAAGTTATTTTTATTGTAAAATTATATTTCCAGACAGCAAGCCATTAGAAAAACAATCTCCCTTGGAAAGCCGACAACTAGTTATTTTTATAGTTTTGTTTACAATATAATTTATCAGTTGTTATCAAAGTTGCCAGTAGACAATGACAAAGAATGAATATTTTATTTGTAGACTGGTAAACAAATATAGTTGTCTAAAATATATATTGTTTACCCAATATATAAGAGACTCAATAGCAAACTAATGAGACTGAAATCAGAGTAGAATAACAGCGTTGTAGCTACTTGGTTGAGATTATTCCTCCTTGAGAACTAGACTGGATAACAAGATGATGTCATTTGAAATCTTTAGTCTGTCTGCGTATTCAATTAGATTTATTACTGACTCATAAGACTAAGAAAAATAACATGACTCATATAAATCACAGCGTATAGTATTCGAACCTTTAATGGATACAGAGTCCGATAAACTTTTGCTCAACAAACTGTAAAATGTTACAACATTTATTAAGACATTTCTATGAAGTTAAATTCATAATGAATTAATATGGAATTAAATTTAAACAGAGGATTGGACAATCATTATCAAACCATAAATGTATATATACAGATTAGAGGGTGTGTGGGGATTCCCATCACCAATTCTGGTTACCCGAACATCAATCGTCATCTCACTGATGACTACTGGAAGGATTTCCTGAAGCTACAGTCGAAAGTCGTGACCAGTAAGGTTTACCATGCCAAGATAAGGTGCCTGAGTAGTCAACTAGCTTCGTCTCGTAACCTGGGAGTCCTGGGATTTATCCATGGCGACGCTGTGGGTGCGCACCATTGAAGAGCTCCAGAGTAGGATGAAACACTTGTCCAATGCTCCTTGGTTTTCAGTGATCTGTCTAACAGATGTTGGTCGGTTCGTGATGAAAAGAAATCTGAACTAGGCATTCCCTTTCTTGATGTGTGCATTATTAGATGTAATGACGGATCTCTCAAAAGATTCATCCATCAGAAACGCACATGGAATGGACAATTAACTAATTTTTATTGTTGGGTGCCTATCTCCAGGAAAAGGAATTTAATTCATTCACTCTGCTTTGGAATAAGAGACATTTTTAGTTCTGATTGCGTTGACTTTGAACTTGACTTCCTAAAAGCCCCATCCGCAGAAAACGGTTACCCTAACCGTTTATTGACAAAAACACGAAAGATAAAAAGTCCTAACTTGTAACCACCTCAGTTCCAAAGAAAACCTTATTCATGAACTTGGAATTCAAACGTGATCAAGCTTCAGATATGCTCAAAAACCGTCTCTCTAAAGCAGTCAGTAAGACATTTTTTGCAGAAAAATTACAAATCACGTTCACCAGCTGCAAGTTTTTCTCCAGCTGTGTAAAAGATAAGCTCCCCCGTCTGGCCACCTCCATGTGCATCTATCAGTTCACCTGGTCTTGTGGAGCAAGGCGAACTGGTCGTAGCCAGAAAATGCTTCTCACACGGATACGAGAACATATTCCAGTATGGTTTTACAATGGAGAAAGGAAGAGTGTGCGAAGCTCTATTCTAGAACATCTGATCGCCTCGTGTCACTCTGCCAACCCTGACCATGATTTTAAGATCATCTGTCCAGACCATGGTAACTTGCTGCGTTTTCTTCGTTATATACTTCTAAAGACAGAGGAAGCCTTGGCCATTTATGAATTTAAGCCATACCTTTGTGCACAAAAGAAGTATGCATAATCCCTACTTCTGCTTTGGCCGTAGACGGATAGACATTTATTTATGTATTTTGTTTATTTAGTTAATCTATGTACCTTTCCCTTATTACTACGATTATTATTATTATTATTCTCACTATTCTCACTTTGAATTGTTTCCGTTTGTCCCACTTGTCATTCTAAGTCCAAATACCTTTTAGAATATTGAATTCTATCTTACCAAATTTTACACCATGTTATGTAACGTTTTATATTAGTCTACTAATCCTATAATATGCACCCCTTTCCAACATCTATACATCTTATGGATTACTCTATGTGTGACACTAATTGTTTTGCTACTTGACATTTAACTACGATTATAATCACAAACATTTTAATTTTAATTGCATTTCATACTATTATCATTTCAGGTATTCACACCTTTGATTCAGTTCCCTCACCGGATATAATTTCTTACAAACCATATATATATACGATTGTACAGCTTGATAATAAATTCGTTGAAAAGAGTCTCTTCGCCGAATATTTTGTTCTAGGTATCTTATCAGCGGTATCACTTTTTATGTTGTTACTAGTTATTACTGACAGATATTTAAGTGTTAATTCCAGGAGACCTGGTGTGTGTATCCGAAAGATGTATGTGCAGCCGCTTTGTTTACTTTGACCTACGATAAAGCCAGCAAATATTCCTCTTATATTGATAATTAAAGTTGTAGATCTCAATCCCATTTTTTTATATTTTTCATTCTGCTTCTGAGACACGTCTACTTCAGACATTTTACAACTTCATGACCTTTCTTAGTACTTCAGAAGTCTGGATATTGAACATAGAATATTCTTTTCTGTAACTTCTCCTTCAGATTCTACAGTTATATGCCCTTAATAACTGAAGAATTATTGCTAGTGAAAAAAGATCAATGTTTTCTCAAATAACGTCGAATCACTAACATCACAGGTAGAGGATAGAAGCACAAATCAGCTGACTGCTGCAGATGTCAGGTGTTATCGTGTTGTTGTGTTTGGGTCATTCTGCGTTGTTTATAGTGGGTTTTTCGACAGAAATTCATTTTAAGTACAGTATTTTAACGAAAAAACGAGTAAAAATTGAGGAAAATAGTCGTTTTCAATGTGTTGATAAAATACTGTCTATCCACCGAAATGACGTGCTGAGATGGATAAGAAATGTCAGAATTCGTTGGAAAATCTCAATTATGGTAGTAAATACCAATAATTCCCATTACTGAAACATGTTTTACGCAAATGATGAGGAAGGGCGTTGAGTATCAAGGTAACTATGATTTCATGATACCTACTGTCAAGGAACTTAGCCCTAAGTTCCTATTGTAATGAAGACGTTTGCAACCGATAAAGACTGTGTATTTCTTTCAACTTTAAATCTAAAACACCAATATTCCTTGAACGAAATTATATTGTTTGGCAATTAAAGTGAAGACAACTACAAAGTTTTTATTCGTATTTGTTCCCGGCTTCATTCAACTTGAAAGCGATCGAACCATTCGCGCCTTCGAGTTGCCCACCAATGGCTGCCAGTTCCAATAAACAAACGTTCAATGTTCACGTCCATTGACACCTACATTAGGTCGGGTCCCAGTGGCTCAATGGTCTACGAGCTCGCCTTAAAACCAGAAGGTCCTGGGTTCGAACCCCGGTGGGTGCGTACTGCTGAAGAGTCCCAAACTAGACTGACAAAACAGCTGTCCAGTACCCCCAGGTTTTCCAGTGGTTCTCTAACTGATGTCAGCTCATGATGAAATCCTCCATCACATCAAACTAAATCCCTACAAAACCAATACTTGAAAACCTACAAAAATTCACAGTCAGAAAGGAAAGCGAGTTGATTAATTTGTGATATAGCGGCGAAGAGACAGTCGTTTAATTGGTAGGCACAGTGTTTTAAGCTTTTTATTCACCTCATTATTTCTTGACTGAAGTTTTGTCTTTTTCATTTTCCAGATTATAATCTTCACTTCCACAGTCACACAGTATATATTTAGACATTATAATGGGATTAAAACGGATAATATTTGTGTAAATGACGAAATATTTGTGATATTATGAATGTATTTATTGAAATAAATATTTTTTTAAAAATTTTGCACTCCATTCAAACATTATTATTACTTACTGTTTTTCGAGTTGAAAAGTGATGCCAGTGTAGAAGACGTAATATTCGCAAAATGTCATATTTGCACGTGATTGAATTTGAGCATTATGAGGTACTATTGTTGCTTTTGAGTAATTACGTCCGCTAATATACCGTAAACAGGCAGTATGCACAACAAAAGCCTATCTAATAAGTTGCAGTATTTTATGACAACAAAATAATCAATGAAGTTTAGTGACATGGTCAACTAATACACAAGTCTAAGTGTTGATGTGATCATGTAAGAGCCTATTGATACGAAATGATAACACAAGAAGAGTAATGTAGTTATCTCTTTATTACCTAATGATTTCCTTTGAGACAGTGGTGTTAAACGCAACATAAGAATAACAGACTACTTGTGATAAATAGGATATACATTTCTTAGTGTACTCGAAGTGCCTAGATTACCAATACAAGTCGTGTACGTATAGAACCTACATTTGCTAGGTTATATTCTATTATTACAGTACAAACACGGCTATTTTCTTAACAATAGTGAATACTAATATTATACGTAACCGGATTAAACGTAACTGGAGCACTTCACGCAAGGCTTGATGACGCATTGAGGAAATAATAACGGTTGAAGACTGACGCATTTCACATAAGTATTTCTACGTTTCCTATCATTCTCATTAACTCTGCAATGTCCTCAAAATGATAAGTAAAAGAGACAAAGGTAGTCGACACAAATGCATATATTTGCAACGAAACAATAATCAATCAAGTTAAAAATAATTCAGCAAGAAAGAGTACATATCTACACCAAAACAGTTAATAACAATCCAGTGAAAAAAAATCACAGTTGTAGAGTTCTTATAGCTCCATCATAGTCCTCATAAAGTCTACTAACCACTCTATCCACAAATTCTAGATCAGTTTGCCTCAGTTGATAGTGATGTTGGACCTGTGTTTACAGTTTTCGTCACCACCAGATCAGCTCGGAGAAACTGGATATTATCTTTTCAAGCAAATATTAAGATTGTATTCCTCCGAATACCTTCGGCAACATTGAGAAATATCTGAAGATGTATACATATCAGGTGAATTAATCTTACTTCTGATGAACAATAGCTCATCTTAGGAACACTGAATATGCGAACAAGGGAGGCAACAATCATAGAGTTTGTGAAATTCTAAAAATTAGTCTTTCATATATTCCACGATAAATTTGAAGAATTGTAGAACTTCCAAAACATCTGTCACATTTTCTCTTCTGTAAAAAGCAAATATTACACAAGTTACTCTCTTATCCATCCGTTACAACCAACTGAAAGAGATCAAATCTAAAAACTTTATACTTCTTTGATTAAGTTACCCAGTAATATTCTTCTTGTAAGTGGATCCAATTCTTATCACATCTGTGAACTTTATACATATATTAACTTGTTCTCTTAAGCTGAAAAACATAATGTCTATCTGATTTTATTATTGCTATTTCAAAGCCCTTCTCAGTAACTTATAATTCGTATTAGCCGCAACGTTTACGCAAAGGAAAATCTACCAATCACAATGAGCATAAGTGCCCTTCAAGTGCTCAGCCTCTCCGTAAGCTATTTGTGTCGCTATTCTTTGTTGACATCACAATTGCAGAGGTATTTGTAAATAGCATGGAGGATTTCATCATGAGCTGACATCAGTTAGAGAACCACTGAAATACTTGGGAGTACTGGACAGCTGTTTCGTCCTAGTATGGGGCTCTTCACAGTACGCACCCACCATGATTCGAACTCAGGGCCTCCTGGTTAAAAGGTGAAGTGGTAGACCACTGAGCCACTGGGACCCTGTCCAATGGTCCTTGAATTCTAACTTCTGCCAATTCATGACATAGCGCGACCATTTAGCAACGTCTTCTTCAATGAGTTACTGCCTCATCTATTCGTAAATAGACTATTAATGGCTTATAGTTTAAAACATGTGTATGTGATGAGAGGCATAGATACATCCCTAAACTGAACAAAAGATCTCAGAAACAAGTGATTATGAATAACAACAAATCTGTAGTAATGGATACTCATGACTTATTTTCATATTGATTATAAACTTCACATAGATGAGTAAAAATATCAGAAACAAGGAGAGAAATAGTTGGAGGTGGTTACGTGTATATGTGTGTATGCGCGTCAATGTGTTATTTGCTAGCACTGAATTAATAAGGATAACTTAAGAAAATAAACAGTTTCATATGAACTGTGATCAAGATTTGACCTGATAGTCGCAAAATAATTGAGCGCCAAGTGAGAAGCAGACATTTATAAAATTATATTTGTAAAATCTCAGCGAAATCGAAATGATTAATTCCAACGTTTCTTGTGTTCGGCAATCTGGTCCGAACTTCTTCAGGGAAATTAATCGAAATTAACATAACAGAGGTTTAAATATAAAAGGAACATCCCTTGTTTCTGAAACTTTGTCCAATCATGAGTCATGAAACAGGCATCAACATGTATAATAAACAAAGTTGTATGAATTGTGATCAAAATTTGACGTCAGACTTTCTCCAAGTATTACTTATAATTTACTCTGTTCTGACGACGAACTCGTTGGTCGTTGTCCTTTAAATCCAGATGAAATTATGAAGGCATTAGAATTGTGCCTTCGATCCATGTTATTTACATTTAGAGGGGTTCTTTGCCGTCAAACAGGAGGCATTGCTATGGGATCACCAGTATCTCCGCTAGTCTATATAAGTATAAAACTTGGGCACTGTGGTAGAGCATAACTCCATTATGGATAAGATCTTATTTTGATAATCCACACAGTGTTACACAGTAATATTAACTGATGACGTTTCGAGCATAAACTATTGCTGATAATCATATCAAATTGATATGATCAAAATAAAATCTCTGCCAGTCGCCAATCTGTTTATGTACTCATTAGAAACAAATGCAATTATGAGATGCTCTAGTCCCCTAAACATGTGGTTAAGATACGTGGATGATACCTCCGTCATAATCAAACCTAGTTTCCATTATGTGTAAATTTTTATTTTGATAGAGTCTCACAGTGTTATACAGTAATATTTACTGATGACGTTTCGAGCACAATTTATTGCTCATAATCATATCAATAAATAAATATTATAGCAATAAATTGTGCTCGAAACGTCATCAGTAAATATTACTGTATAACACTGTGAGACTCTATCAAAATAAAAATTTACCCATAATGGAATTACACTCTACCACAGTGCCCAAGTTTTATTCTTATATCAAACCTAGTTTGTTAATTGAACCTTTTCACTTAATAAACAACATGTCAGAAACTATCAAGTTTTCCAAAGAGGTTGAATCCGATGAGAATGAGATGGCATTCCTGGACTGTTTAGTAAAAAGAAAATTAGATGGAAAATTTAAAATAAACATTTTTAGAAAGCCGACAAATTCGGATAGATACCTAGATTAACATTCAGCTCATCCATTTACCACCAAAGTAACTGTGTCCAAGAATCTGATCAACAGAGCCAAACGTCTAGTTACTGAGGAGGAAGATATTAGCAAGGAATTAAAATTGGTTCAATCCACTCTTGAATCAAATAATTATCCAAAATCCTTCATAAATAGATATTTAAAATGTGAAGATAAGGATGAATCGAAACCTGCTGCCAAGAATTGGGTTAGTACAGCGGTGATTCCTCACCGCAAAGAAACATCCGATGAGATAGAGCGAATGCTTAACGGTCATAACATAAGAGTGTATTTTCGTGCATCAAACACCTTACGCTCATTACTGGTGAAGGTTAAGGATAAAATAGAGCAAGAAAACCAGCAGAATTGCGTATACCAGATCAATTGTGGGGATTGTAATGCCATATATGTAGGAGAAACTTTCAGACAGGTAAATGTAAGAGTGAAAGAACATAAACAATGTCTGAAGGTGGTTCCAAAGACCTCTGCAGACTTGAAGAAGCTAAAAAAGAACTCAGCGATTGCACTGCATTCGACTGAAATGGGACACAAAATCGACTTTGATAAGACTAAGGTTTTACAGAAAGGTTTTGGTTCATATAAAGAAAGACTGACTACTGAAGCCCTGCATATGTGGGTGAATCCCGACGGTATGAACAGACGTGAAGGTGTGATCTTAGCTGGTGCATGGCAAATCCTGACTTATAAATAAATTGGATATGTTTTCAACAATATTCATAATTGGTCAAATTCCCGATTCTCTAACAAATGTTGTATGACTGTTCACCCAAACACACGTACACACATACCATTGTATACTGCATATACACATATATTTTAACAAAAGTAGACTAACTTTGAAAGTCTGAGGTCAAATTTTGATCACAATTCATACAATTTTGTTTATCATACATGTTGATGCCTGTTTCATGACTCATGATTGGACAAAGTTTCAAAAACAAGAGATGTTCCTTTTATATATAAACCTCTGTTATGTTAATTTCGATTAATTTCCCTGAAGAAGTTCGGACCAGATTGCCGAGCGAAAAGTTGGAATTAATCATTTCAATTTCGCTGAGATCTTACAAATATGATTTTATAAACAAAAAGTTTCTTTATACAAATGTAATAATAAGGAGTGTGAGGAATGTCATACCTAAAACGTTTGATGTGATACAATATTTATGAATTTATAGATTCCACAGCATATCTTGGCAGCAATAGTGGCTGGACCTGTTTCCTTTGCACACAGAGCTCCAGCTGTACAAAAACAATCACAGTAGTCTCTGATGTTTGGAGAATTCAGTATCTAGAGGCTCTTAGAAATTGATTTAGTTCCCAATAAACGATAGAGAAAGATTCTTGACCTATTTAGTCCAGGCGATCGAACTGTTGATGGTTTTATTGTATCTTTATTTAGCCTTAATGGTAGGGTTTCTCGACCATGATAAACTTAGTTTCTAGATAAATGACCAACACAACTGGTTCCGCGGCTGAATCGATAAATACAACAAAAGATAGCTAGTCTAGGTCCTTCATATTTCGGTTCCAGAACTACAACTGGTTGTACTGAAAATATAACCTACAGTATACCCTAACTACTTGTCGGTTTATTTTTTTAAAATCACATTGCCTTGGATGAAAACTAAACACGTGGTTCAGCAACCAGTCTCTGATCGGCGAATTCATTTACTTAGCTGTACAATCGCAATTAAAAATGCTTATTTATATATGTGTGTACATTAGTTTGTCCGATAAGAATAGAAATTAGTTAGGGTTATTATTGTCAAGAAATTTCAAAAATGTGATGAATAATCAGATTGTAACTACGAGGAGTTTGAAGACTGGTAGGAGGGTAGTTGTGATGCACTGTCAAAAAATGTAGTCATTAATTAAAACACTTAGCCCCTTGGATAGATTTGAATGAGACATTTAGAAGACAAATTTCATGAGATTATATCATTTCGTAGTTTCTCTACAATCGCTTTACAACTGGGATGGTTAACAATAATCAAATAAAGTTCATGACAATTACTCAGTTAAATAAAAAAACAAAAGTACATACTAATGACCAATCATAATTAGATAGGTCATGTTGTCCATGATACGCTAAGATTGAAGTCTATTGTTTTTTGTACACACAGTTTAGGCTGTATGTGATTAATCCATCACCTTCAATAACCAACCTTGAATTAGAGTTATGTGAAATAATTGTGAAACAGTCATTAAAATTGATTTTGTCACCTGACATTAATAAGAGCTATGAAATAGATGATGCTGGATTTCTATTCAGATTAATCGCATTGGGATTTTCTATATGATTTAATAGCCATTTTGGAGCATGTTCTTTTCGACGACATTGGAACATTCTGTTGGTTCTACCTATATAGGTATCACCGCAGCTGCAGGTGAACTTGTAGATACAGTTTCAAGTAGGGTCAATAGAATTCCATCCTTTAATCGTAGGTACAGGGATCGAAAATGTTCGGCAAGTGAGGGAAAGAGATGTGGCATAGAATGTGCGTTTGATGGCTGACTGAAGTCTTTGAGCTAGTTGTCAACTGCATAATCTAGTCACCCTTGAATGGTAAGTTGATAAAGATAGCTTTATTTAGTACAGAAGCTGTCTTTTCTAGATGTGGTCTTTCTTTACTTTGACAAGTGATGAAGTTTTCCGGATAACCATTAGCTAATAAAACTGAATGTGTATTTCGAAGCTCATCCACCAATGTGTCGCTGGTGCATATTCTGCGGGCCACTGAGAACAAATATTTCACTAGGGAACGTTTATACTGGATAGGAACAACCCTGGTGAAATGGAGATATTGTCCACTCCATGTCTGTTTATGAAAAATAGATCACTTAATCGTTCCACCGTCTCTCCTGGTCATTGAAACATCCAAGAAACAGAGTTTGTTATTCAACTCGAATTCTGAAGTCACTCGGATATCTGGATGAACATGATTAAATACAGTAACAAAGTTTTCAATAGACTTACTATTATTATCAACAATGAGTGCATCATCCACATAATGTTTATATAGCATAAATTTTCTTAGCATACCTTATATTTGTCTCTCCAATTTCGACATGAAAATATCTGCTAACAGGGGCCCAAGGAGGCCCCCCCCGATCAGCACACAACCAATTTGCTTGTATACATTTTCTTGGAAGGTGAATCTGATATTGTCTGTACATGTTAAGATAATGTCTCTAATGTAAGTGACAGGAATAGGTAAGTGTATCCCATTGCTTGTGATGTAATCGCAATTGATATCAACAGTTTCATGAAGTGGAACATTGGTGAATAAAGATTCTGTGTCAGTTGAACACAAAACCTTTTCCCTAATGTTCAAGGTGTCTAGCACACTGGTCAGATTGCATCAGCTTTTTACAGAATGATTTGATAATAAGTCTCTTACGGGCGTAAAGACCTCTGTAATCCATTTAGAGATTTTATGATATGGAGAATTCAACATATTTAAGATGGGTCTCAGTAGGTCCCCAGATTTGGGAATCTTTGAACCAACAGCTTTAAGTTGTTTCTAACTTTTTCCATTTGTAAAACCATGCATCAGTAAAATCTGAAATTACGAAATGATATCATCCCACAAAATTTGTCTTCTAAATGCCTTTTCATAGTTATTAATGTTAATCAACACACAAAGGAAGCTGAAAAAGCGTAATACAGTTACGTATTAGGATGAACGGTTTAATGAGTGAGTTGTGATTAAGATGCACATAGAAGCAAACGAGAATGTGGAATTACGTAAGAACTATAAAAATTACAAATATAATAAGGAGTTAGAAAACAAACAAGCACACAAACACCAAGTCAGTGGAAGTCAACGCCGTTGTTACCATGATAGTAGTGTGGTGAGAGCTGGCTGCTAGCCAAAGTTGGTAGACAGTAATTGACATCAATGTTTATGTCCCCAATATTGGTGGTGAGAAAACGAGAACAAAAGCTTTGCGTAGGCGGACACAGTTAGCATATAGATGATGTGACACAGCCACAAAGAGACGCAGGGTTAACTTTGTGTGAGAAACAACCAAACAAAAGACTGTATTTTCTACTAACATTAATCTACAATAATGTACATTAAAATCTATAAATATGTGTTGATTTTCCCTAATAAACGATCTGTTGTCTGGCATTTGTCTTCTGTTGTTACAGTAGGAGTGGTTGGATGATTTTCTCTTGTGTGCATAACTCTAGTTTTCCCACCTGAATGGTTAAGGCTTCAACAATACAAAGGAGACGAAAGCGTATTGCCTTTAGTAAGTTATTCTTAATTTTGTAGATAACTTTGAAGGAGGTGTTTGTTGAAATGGAATGACCGGTGTTAACGGGATGTTCGATTATCGCACTACTTATACAGCCATTATTACCATTTTGCAGTCATGCAGGAGAGTGTTCTTAAACCCTTCTGGACAGGATACGCATCAAATGACCAATATTGCCCTTCACATTAGTGACTGCCCGCACCCCTTGAAACCTGTAATTTTTGTTGGGTGTATATACATAAACATATTACTGAATTAGTCAGTTCCATTTTATCTTATATTCTTATTGACTATGCATCTTATGTGGATTTAAATGATCAAAACTCGCTGATTATTATTCTGTTTTCGTACTCATGCCATTATACACTTTGTAATATAATTCAAATTTACCTCAAGTGGCTATCGTATCGCTGAAATTGATGGATTTATAATTATAGAGCCTGGAGATGAATTTATTGAAAACAACTGTTCGTTCTGTTTATTCTTGTTCTGAATAAATTACTGGGATACTCAAATTACTGGGAAAAAAATTCTTCCCGCAATCTTTTTCTCTTCTAAATAGGGATTTTTGCTAAATGATATAAATTTGATGATATCATAGGGGATAAAGAGTTTTTGTCGTTTAGGAATCATCAGACAAATTTACCTGCATTCAAGAGAATGCTGGTTTCCATTCGAGATGCGAATAATGCGACTTCCATTTAAAACAACATACCATCACCTGATAGTCTAATAAGTAATAAAATCACATAAGGTGCAACAGGTGCTGGCTTGTTGGATCATTATATCATTTAGCAACCAGCTGTCAGGATCTGAATAGGATAAAAACAGGTGTTTAGGACTCCACAGCCTAGTGGAAACAGGGTGGTTGGCAAAATGGGTGATACATAGTCAATAGAATCTGGAAAAAAGTTAAAGACGATAATAATTATATATCAGATAAGTCTAATTGATACAACACACTGATATGGTATTCGTGACGCTTCGAACACATTCTGTAGCTCATAAACTTATCACTGCATTCCCAACTTGCCTTACATATATTTACTTTCTCCAGCTTTTAATACTACCGAATGAGGAAAACAGGACGGAATTAATTGAGAAACAACTAACCGAAGCTTTAAAAAGAATGAAGAACAATCATCTCATTCATGAAGAATTATACGAAAAGATCAGACCAACAGGATCTCTAATACCAAGACTTTATGGTCTGCCAAAAATACACAAAGCTGGCCTTCCACTCCGACCTATCTTGGATATGTCTGGATCGCCCTATCATCCAGTAGCTGGGTGGCTGGCTAAAATCCTCGAACCTGTCAGGGGACAGCTATCTAATCATTCCCTTCGAGACACTTTCCAATTTGTCGAATGTATACAGGATATAAATGCGTCGGATAAACATATGTTGTCTTTGGATGTAGAATCCCTATTTACGTACGTTCCACCGACAAAACCATATGTTTTATATGCAAATATATAGAAGACAACAAACTGAATATAGGGATACCCACTACAGATCTGAAAGAACCACTTTTAAGATGTACATTGAATGTACAGTTTACTTTCAATGAAGCAATCTACAGACAGAAGGATGGTATTGCAATGGGTTCTCCCTTGGGTCCTCTCCTTGCAGACTGTTTTATGTCCATTCTAGAAAATGGTCAGCTAAAGCCTATAATCCAAAGCTTTCAAATGTATAAAAGGTATGTAGATGACACCTTTATTATTTGTAATAGTGATTGTAACTTGAATAATATATTAGATGTATTTAATGGTTGCCATCCGGCGATAAAATTCACACTCGAAATGGAGAACGAGTCTAGCATTCATTTCCTCAATGTGAACTTATCAAGGAGGACCGATGGAACTCTGAAGAGATCGATTTATCGTAAGCTGTCATGGAATGGTCAACTGACAAATTTCTACAGCTGGGTACCCATTGGTCGAAAACGAAACCTGATCCGGTTGCTTGCCACTCGTATTCGGCGCATATGTAGCCCTGATACTGTGGAAGATGAGTTATACATCTTGGGGAAAATCCTAATAGAAAATGGATTTCCACCACGTTTCATAGATAAGAATATACATTCAAATCCTATGAAACGTGATTTATCAACCGTACCCAAGAAAATACTTTACATGAGCTTGGAATTCAAAGGGGACTTAGCTTCTGATATCATGAAACGAAGGATATCACAGTCCCTGAAAAGAACATTCCCTGCTGCATCTCTGAGAATAGCCTTTACTAGTCGACCATTACTGTTCAATAACCTGAAGGACAAGATCCCGCTGTTGACCAACTCTATGTGTGTTTATCAATTCACCTACTCGTGTGGAGCTAGGTATATCGGTCGTTCGACTCGAGTTTTGTCCAAGAGGGTGCAAGAACACTACGCTGCATGGTTACGTAAAGGTGGAAGTGGAGCAATAAGAAGCGCGATCATTGAACATCTGGTCGATAATGATCACCCTATCTCTATAGCCTCCGCCTTTAAAGTCATCTACAAGGCAAAGAGTAATTTACCCAAATCCCTACGTACCCGACTCATTTGTATTGCTGAAGCTTTGGCTATCGAAACAGAAAAGCCAGATCTCTGTGTACAGAAAAAGTTCGTTCAACCCCTCCAACTTTCATGGTCTTAATCCCTCTATGCTAAAGTATGGTAATCCCTAATCATATTTTGGCTCCACCGATTTTTCATTTTTTCATTTTGTTTATTCAGCTTGTATACTCTTCCTTTATTACGTCAATTGTTACTATTACTATTCTCATTTTGAACTGTCCCTGGTATTATTCCACTTGTTCCACTTGTCATTCTAAATCAATTCTGTTTTGAAACGTTAAATTCTGTTATCAAATTTCACACAATATTACGTTACGTTTTTATTTTATTCGATTTGTCTACTAATCCTATAATTGCACACGCTTTCCAAGTTCTATCCATCCTATGAATTATTCTATATATGACATTAATTGTTTTGCCACTTGACATTTACCTATGATTATAATCACAAACATTTTAGTTTTAATTGCATTTCATACTACTATTATTATCATTCTATGCATTCACACCTATGATTGAATTCCCTCACCGGATATAATTTCTTAAAAACCATATATATACGGTTGTACAGCTTGATGATAAATTCGTTGAAAAGAGTCTCTTCGTTGAATCATTTATTTTGATTTTCTATATATTTTCCTTTATCAACAACTGTCTTCGTTCTATGCTGAAAATTAGATGGCCGGAAAGAATCACAAACAAGAAGCTATGGGAACAAACAAAACAGGAATCAATCGCTCAACAAATATGCAGGAGAAAGTGGAGATGGATTGGACACTCTCTGAGGAGACCGCTGGGTGACATCGCGCGTCAGGCCATAGCTCGAGTGGAAGCCAAAAGGGAAGCGGCGAGTGGTTTGTCGGTGCAAGGGTGACATGGAGGAGATGGTGTGAAGAGGAGTTGAAACAGTATGGACTAACATGGATGCAAGTGAAAAGTACAGCAGAGGACAGAAACAATTGAAGGCGTGCAGTTGAAGCCCTTTGTTCCACTAGGAACCCAAGGGAACAATAATAATAATATATTTTCCATATATCCCAGGTTGGTGATACTCCAATCTAAGATACGTCAGAACAGGGTTACAAATAGATTATGAAGTACGGACGATGAACTATGTTAATGGTATATTTAATTTTTGGTTGGCTCCAAAGGATTGTTTAAAGTTGTGTAGGCAAATGAAGGTGATGCAATCAGATAGACTACGTTTGTTTTTCAGATTTAATGTGTTTTCGCACATGGATAAACAACACAATTCTGCTCCAATGAATGTTTTTTATGCCATTCTTGAAACATTGAGTCGCTGCTTCCCCATTGGCATCTTCACAAAACTGCAGTTTTAAGAAGAGTTCCTCTTTCTTGAGCGTTTTAGGATATCCAGCTTTTGTTGAGTAGTTTACAGATAATTTGAAGTTCCTTACCCGGATTTCTCTAGATTTACTAAGTTGCATTTATACTTCACAGTTACACTGGCCCGCTAATATTGGCTTTCATTACATTCATTTTAATGTTCCCGTGTTCCTTCCTAGGTATTAAGTCATCTGAGAATGAAATACTTTGACAGTCTTCCTTCCTGATGATAAAAATGGACAGTTAAATTTACTTTGTCAAATTTGTTCAGTATAGTTACTTTTCGGAATCCAAAATGTTTCTTCCATGTAAAAGCAGTGAAACTGTAGTTCACTAATTACGCCTTTCAGGAGTGCATTCAATAGTTTATTTAGGAAGAGGTCAATTATACTAAGCCAAGTGGTTATTCCACAGTCACACCAGCCGTTTACCTATAAAATTCCAATTCAAATAAGAAGGATACATACACAGTACATTATGTACAACGTTTGTTCATGAGAGATAGAGAAACGTAAGTATATCACTGTCTCGTCAAACAGACAACCTGTTTCTACCAACAGTCATTTGATGAATAAGGAAGACACATCAAAAGGATATCGTACGTTTATCAATCAAATCCAAACTTCTTGTTATTTCAACGATTTGGAGACTGTTCACCACATTATTTTATTAATTCACAATGCCATGGCTTTAGAAGATTTACCAACCAAATAACTGTACGGTTATACAGGGAGTGTAAAATATTCAACACCGATGCATGGAACAAATGCATTGTCAAGTGAATGATGCGGAAAAGGTGACACATGATTAAACGATTGAATTTGTTACGTGTGAGTTTTGAATTTAGTCCTGTATGTCTGAAAGTAGTGAAATTTCTTGTCAGATGTGTATTAACGATATGCGCTTTTTGGAATTGTGATGAAATCGGTATCCATTTAAACGTCTGTAGAACACGTGAGCCTACTGCAGAATGCTGCGCATTTATTACAAGAAATTCTGTACAACTTTTTAAACTATTTGAACAAATTTATCATTATAAAATTCGAACTTATAAACTGGAAACATATCAGATAAAAATCTAGTGGAAAAATGTGCAGGCTTTTCAGGTACTACTACATTTCTTAATTGTAGCACAGAATCTTTGAGATGAACATTAGTAGTAACTTCGTGCCCACACTCAGTCTATCCAATGTACATTACTTTGTTGATTAAATATTGCAATTGTAAGGGAAGTTACATTTTATGTAGATAAAACTGATTTTCAGTCGAGTTAACATTCTGCATAATACTTGGTACTGTACACCCTCCTTATCTCATTTGAAGTACGGGTCTTTTATTTGGTAATTACTGTTGTCACCCATGGGCAAAGTTAAACTTTAAGTACCACTAAATACCAATCAGCAAAGGACCTCGAAAGCACCAGTCACGTGAAGGAGGCATTTTTGTGTATGGAATACATATATTTATGAAAAAGCTGCATAATACTCTACAAAAGTGTTACAGAGGACACCTTCCTCTCATATGTGATAAAAATAGCTATCAGTTTTGGGCTGGAGTATCACCGGAGTATAATTCCATTGTGGGTGAAATTTATTTTGATAAAGTTTCATAGTGTTATACAGTAATATTTCCTGAGCAATAAATTGTGCTCGAAACGTAATCAGTAAATATTACCGTATGGAATAATACTCTAACACAGTGCACAAGTTCTATTCTTATATCAACAAAGAAACTTAACCACATTCTATGCATGTAGTTATTTAGGTCTTCTATCCCTAACAAAAACCCTAATCTTTCCTAAACCTAACCCTTACGTAAAAATATCCCTAAACTAACTGTAATCTAACTCGAACCAAACCTACTGTCGCCTTTGTTAGGTTAACCTAACCCTAACTTGTCCTTGGCTTAAAGGGTAACTTAATCTTTCCCAAACCTAAGCTGAAACTTGCCAGATATCCCATTTAATGGCATAACACTTCGATGAGCATATTTAACTGATGATGACAACATTATTTGCCAGGTTTCACTAACTTGCTCAGTGAGCGTTTCAAGGTCATTGGTGCGGTCGCACTCCATTGGTAGTTAGTGGTGGTTAAAGTTTAACTTGGCCCACCCATGATCTCAAAATTCCCACTGGGTCACATTTAACACATTTTCACTTTGTGGATTTACTTTATTGAATAATTATTTATTTCAAGAAATATGGTCATGGTTGTTGAATCTTTTTCCTTCTCACTTTCAATTACTATAAGTATATGCGCTTTGAATTGAAAAAAAAAGTAATGACAAATGAATCCTTTGCAGTGACAGAAGTTGAAGAATTGCTATCCAAAGATTTATTCTACTATGCTGTCATTTATACTGCGTTCTACATAATGAACATTAGTTCTACGCCTGAATCTACTTTTATAATGTAGACATTTTGAGCATTTATTTAGGTTTTATTCGCCTGACAAGGATAAAATGAAACTAAAGAAATTTCATCTTATACACAAGGCTGTTTGTTCATTTTATGATTTCCTCCTTTATACCTAAAGATAACGTTATTCGTTAACAGACTGGTAGAAAATGTCCTCAAACCGAAAAATCTCTGTAGTGTACCTTGATGTGGATTTCTAAAGTTTTAAAGAATTGCATACACTTGATTGTCAGGTACTACACTTACCTGCAAGTCAAACATCGAATAAAATTAAGATCAGAAACTCTAAATACTAGTATTAATTTGTGTGATAACCTGTAAACACTCACTGATCAATGCATTCATGAATCAGTGAGTGAATTAGCCTTTTTGCCTTCTCATTCACTGTACACATATATTTGATGACTGCGTGCATTATTCTATTCCTCTTGGCCATTCACTAGCTACTTACTGATTACAATTTGATTAATACTATTTCCGGGTTTTACGACAATAGCACATGTCAAGTGATCCACAACGGAAAAATCAGCGAGGCGTTTGGAGTAAACACAGGAGTCAGACAAGGGTGCTTATTATCACCAATGATATTCCTAATTGTGGTGGACTGGATTATGCATCAGAAAGTGGGAAACGAGAAGACAGGGATATCATGGACCGACGTCAAGAACCTGGAAGATCTAGATTTCGCGGATGATTTATGTTTGGTGTCACACAAAATCGAAGATTTACAAGCGACAACCGACAAACTGGTCGAAGAAGCAGCAAAGACAGGACTCCAGGTGAACATAGACAAGACGGAGGCTATGAAAATAACCAACTAACCAACAACGACAACAGCAGCAGCAACATCCACCGCCAATCACCATCAATGGTATGGATTTGAAAGAGGTTACTTCATTCACTTATCCAGCGAACATTGTCTCAACTACCGGAGGAACGGACGAGGATGTCAAATCGAAAATCGGGAAGGCGAGAAACACATTCATCAACCTGAAACCAATCTGGAAATCTTCGTCACTCAGCATCAACAACAAAATTCGGATTTTCAGTACAAACGTCAAGTGAGTCAGTTCTTCTATACGGATCAGAAACTTGGCCAGTGTGTCACAAAGAATATTTCCAACAGCCTGCTGCAGACCTTTATCAACAGCTGTCTTTGTTCTATACTGAAGATCAGATGGCCGGAAAGAATCACCAACAAGAAACTATGGGAACAAACAAAACAAGAACCAATCGGCCAACAAATATGCAGGATAAAGTGGAGATGGATTGGACACTCGCTGAAGAGGCCGTTGGGTAACATCGCGCATCAGGCCAACGCTCGAGTGGAACCCGAAAGGGAAGCGGTGAGTGGGACGTCGGTGCAAGTGTGACATGGAGGAGATCGTGTGAAGAGGAGCTGAAACAGTATGGACTAACGTGGATGCAGGCGAAAAGTACAACAGAAGACAGAAGCAAGTGGAGACGTGCAGTTGAAGCCCTATGTTTCACTAGGAACCCAAGGGAACAATAATGATAAATGCTATAAAATAATAATTTCTGGGTTTCATATTAGTTTGTTTATTAGATATATCACACAGTTAAACAGTATTACTTACTGGATGACGTTTCGAACAAAGTTTATTTTTCATAATGATATCAATTTTAATCACACTTACTACCACAGTGCCCAAGTTTAACACATACATTAATTTCTGGGTTTACTTGACGAATATAGAAACTAGTTACATTGATTTTTCGATACTATCTGACTGACTCTTATTTCCTTACCTACTAATCCTTCGAAACTGTTTCCGTTGTGTTAATATATGTTTGACACTTGGCCAGTGTGGTAGTAATTCCATTTTAGTTTCCATTGTGTTAAAGTTTATACTACTAATCACTAGTAAGTAGTATAAATTTAAATTTTGTTACTCCATTGCGGCAAGTTTTATTTTCTGTTGACGTTTATGTGACCTAATGTATTAATATTCTATTTGATATATAGTAAATATCTTCTTATAGTTTAGCAGTTTCCATAGTGTATGCTTCATTTAGCTACCCCTTTCTGCTTAACATTGTTTATTCAAGCCGTTCCATTCTTGATCCGGGATTCACGAGCTGTTTAAACTGACGGTGGATCACCCTTCACACAGCTTCGCTGTCTTTTCTTATTGACGCACAGCGACTATGCATCTGAAGGCATTCAGGCATAGCTACCTCACAGTTTGAGATTCATTCACTAGATTTCAATACTTTATGCATAATAAAGTCCCGTATTTTAGAGAAATTGTGTTTTGAATTTTACGCATGATTCAACGTGTTGTCTAGTTAATCCATTAGAATTATGCTTCCGGATTTCTTAGAAGAAATCTTCACTGACCATTTATCTACACTGCAGTTATTGTGTTCATTTATATTTATTTCTAATTGCCTTGTTGTTCATGCGTGATTCCGGGTATAAATTCTCGATAGTGTTAAGTGCTGGAACTACATCTAGTTAAACGAACTGCATTTTGGATGTTTGTTAAGAGTTTCTTCCAAGTATTGGTTTTGTAGGGATTTCGTTTGATTGCATGAGCTGACATCAGTTAGGGAACCACTGGAAAACCTGGGAGTATTGGACAGCTGCTTCGTCCTAGCTTGGGACCCCTCATCAGTATGCACCAACGGGATTCGGACCCTGAACCTTCTGGTTTACAAGGCGAGCTCGTATCCCATTAAGCCACTGGGACCCGATCTATTGGCCCATTAAATCTAACTTCTGCCAATTCACGGTATAGCGCAACCGCTAGCCAATGTCTTCTTCGATGAGTTACTGCCTCATCTTCAACCTGCTGTACCCTACTGGTCACGGCTTCCCACTAGAACCCCAGGTTAACTGCTTGAATAGGGCCAGTCACTAGTGAGCATCAGATTAATTTTCAAGTATTGGTTTGGTAGGGATTTTGTTTGATTGGTTGGAGGATTTCATCATGAGCTGACATCAGTTAGAGTTTTTTGACCTAGTTTTCTGGTCTTTTTAAGACAAAAATGATCTGCGAATAATTTCTTGAAGTATTTCTCACCAGATTTTCGAATGTCGAAATTCTTCACATATCAATGCAGACAGCTTCAAAACACCAATTATTTCTTTACAGATGAAGACAAAGAATTTTATGAGTGAGGAAAGACGGTATCGCGTTTTAAATTTACCTCGTTTCTGGTTTTCTCGCCTTTCATTGGCTAGAACAGTAGCGGTCAATTGGATTTTTGATTTGCCGTTGGCAGGTGCTGTCGTGTACGGTTTTGTGTGGTTGTGTTATGCGTGGTTTGGAAACAACAGTGATGAATATAAATGCAAAACTTAACTATTCTAACGTTGTTTTACCTTTTTTTATACAGACACAAAGCTTTTTTCGTTGTACACTCTCCTGAGACTGGTTAGGCGTTTTGGTGGTTATCAGTGACTACGGTCCTGTGGGTTTCAATGCATTTCTTGAGTTATGGTTATACGTACACTATTTTCTCCGTAGATATTTCTCACTCACGTAGTCTGATATTGTGTGTTTCTTGCGAATTAACCGTGACAAGCTGTTGCAGTAATGTGCTTCGTTGACGAACCCTTTTTTTAGAACTTCATCGCTGGTAATCAGTGTGAGTGGAAGTAGCACAAATGTAAGAAGCTAAGAACGCATTGGAAGGCTTTCAGAAAGTGAGGACCTTATAAACTGCTAACAGAATCGACAATTTTCATGTACTACCTTCATATGCAGAGGAAAAACCAGCGAATGAGATATTGAATTGCAGTGAGATAACTTTATGGAAATTTTATCTAGTGTGTATGTTTCTTTCTAATATTTTTGTCCCTCAGACCTCGAACAAAATATTGACAAATATATTCTTGTAGTTCTGATTCGATATCACAATTATTAGCAGTTAGTGGTATTACATATACTTAATTTTCATGATAGTTTCTGCACCATCAATGAGTTCCACATTTCAAAAGAAGTGTAAACTATTTCAACTGATATTCAAGTGTTGGTTTGTAGGGATTTGATTGGTTACAGGATTTCATCATGACCTGACATTAGTTAGAGAACCATTGGAATACCTGGGAGTACTGGACAGCTGTTTCATCCTAGTTTTGGACTCTTCATCGGTACGCACCCACCGGGATTCGAACTCAGGACCTTCTGGTTTACAAGGCGAGCTCGTATACCATTTATTGAATACTCATGTCATATATGGTCATGTGTGTTAATCATGTAAATGCTTACTTTATGTAATAGAATTTAATCTGTATCACTTTTAGGAATGTCGAGTCGTAATGAGGTCTCTTAGTTAAATTCGATGGGAAGCTGATGGAGTCGCATTCGGGCGAAGACATCCGAAATCCACTGACGAGTGTTTTACGACCTATGACCAGGTAAATTTGCATAACCAGTTGCAGGAAATGATTCTACATACATCCAACACGTAGAATAGCAATACCGGAAATATGGAAAAGGGTACTACCAATCAAGCCAAGCGATGAAAAATAATGGAATTATATAAACGAAGTTAGAAAGTTGTGTGAGTACGTTGATATGATTATGAGCCATAAATTGTGCTCACCAGTAAATACTACTGTTAAACACTGTGAGACTTTATCAAAATAAAATTTTGCCCACAATCGAACAACAAGTGAAGGTAATTTTCCTTATTCACTTATAACCATATAAATATTCTTTCTTCCAGTTTGTGATACTGGATAACTTTGGATGTTGTCATACAGTTCTGTTTGCTTGAATTGAGAAAGAATTTAAACGTGATGCAATTTGGATTCGCGACAGTTTCCATCGAATAATGGAAGATACTTCCAAAATGAAGACTTTCATCTTGGACTATGCTAAGCCCATATATGTAAATAAACTTCTCATCTCATATTCTTCTGTTCTATTTGATATACTTGCGGTGGGAGCAAGGCATACTAGACCGGTACTCCCTAGGATATGAACTTGTTACAATACCTTAGTGTAGTCCTGTATAAACACTATCGATTAATACAGGTGGTGACTTATAAGGACTTTAGTCAAGCCTGAACATCTGCCTAAAGTTAGGGGATTACGTCTCCTAGGCATAGGTAAATCTGAAGGGACCAATGACAAAAAACCTAGCTTATGTATTTGAAATATAAGAATAGAACGTAGACAGTGTGGTGGAGTATGATTTCGTCATAGATTAAGTGTATTCAAAAGTAGTACATTACTATTATTTCACTTGAAGCGTGACGTCAATCCATATGATTACCAGTGTTAACGTATAATTCTACGTGATATTTACATTGAATTATGCCACCAATTACTTTCTCAGGACTCATTTCTAAGTCAAGCCCCCATTTCGTCATGATGAAAAATTTATTTTCACTCAAATAGGATAAGAAAAGTATGGTAAGCAGGATGTTAGGTATATTTAATGAAAGATAATAACAAGCAAATGTCTGTACACAGTTGTTTGTCGTAATTATTTCGCCGGTGTTGAATTGCTGTGACCGGGTTGACTGACGTAACCAGACTTCTGTAAATAAATGAATGAAGTGTATTGTTGAATCCGTTACAGTTAGGAAGTAATATAAAAGTTAAACACTTTATTTGCCTACCTTTTCTGACAAACGTTCATTCCCCTTTCTCATTCTGTGGTCATTACAGCATTCTTCTGTGGTTTTCACTATCACATAAATTGTTCCTCTTATCAAGTATAGCACTAAGCAAGTGATGAATTCATGTTTTGGCGTCATTCTGAAATTTGACAGATGGTTCACACATTTAAAAGATAGTAGTTATGGAAACTGGAGTAACACTGGTTTCTATCTGTTCAGAGTATTTCCTCAGGCGAAGTTTCTTATCAACAGTTTATAGTATTCATATTGATTTGATAGGAGGCTCGATTTCGTGTTTATTTTCACTAGCTGTCCCTTCACGGATAATAGTGTGCAGTAACTGCATATGCTCAAGCATTTTAACCTGAACATCACAAAGTCCCTCTAGATAAGTTGTTTAACAATAAATGGTTAAAAAAGGAGTTATAAGTGCAACTTCCATGTCCTTCATAGACAAAGATCATTCCTGCTGGAGTTCAGAAAATAACTTAGTGATCTGAAAATGAATGACTATTAGGACTGATATAACTTACGTAACAGGTGTATTAGTGGTAGGATGCAGCTGCAAGCTACTTTTCGACAGAAAGGTAATACTAATTGTAAGCAGTGTCACATTTCAGAAGGACTATCCAAAGTGTTCTTCTTGTCCCAATGCACACTGATATCAAGATAAGTTGATGCCATTTGATGCAGTAAGCAGTTACAGTCTTCGAAAATTCTATCTAACAATGTAAATTCACCTCGTATCACATCTTCGACTTCATAAATTTAACCATGAACTTCATCGAAATGGATATAATCACCGCGAAATTCAGCCGCTTGTCTCATTTATCGCATGATTTCTTCGATGCGTTATGAAGGACTTCACTCATCACGGGTGAAAATTTAAAAAAAACGCTTAAGCTGCTCAGAATAGATATCTAACTTACGTGGGTGGGCTTATTCTTTATCAAAAGCCTGAATCTTATCGAATAACTGCTATGACACTAACGACTGACTGTATTCAGTTTACAACCTGCAAATCCCAGCTAGCAAATATCAAACCTTTATGGCTCCCAAATAAAAATTAAATTCATTATTATTATATTATTATTTCCTTTGATTCCTAGAGGAATATAGGGCTTCAGCCACGCGTCTCCATTGAGTTCGGTTCTCTACTAGAGTCTTCACCTGGCTCCAAGTCTGCTAACACGCTTTCATCTCCTCTTCACATGACCTCCTCCAAGTCACCCTTGCACTGACGACCAACTCGCCGCTTCTCATTCTGTCGGGTTCCACTCGAGCAATGGCTTGTCTAGTGATGTCACTTGATGGTTTCCTGAGAGTATGGCCAATCCACCTCCATTTTTTCCTGCCTACTTGATTCACAATCGGTTCCTACTGGGTTGGTTCGCTCATTGCCACAGATCTCTGTTGCTGATCGTTTCTGGCCGGCCATCTGATCTTGAGTGGTATTGAGCGAAGACAACTGTTAATGAAGGTCTGTGGTTTGTTTGAGGTGCTCTTTATGACGCGCCAAGTCTCTTATCCGTATAGTAGCAAATAAAAATTAAATTCATACCTATATATAATTTCTTTAAGTGCATGCCCGTTTTTAGTAATAATTCTTCTGGGATATCAAGATACCTTTACACGTTAATGAGGACATAATACAAGAGAATATCGCTTTTTTCGACTGTAAAAGCCTAAAACTAATTAAATACACCCTATTTTCACAAAAATGAATGCTTATAACGCCTCTACAGGCATGAACAGGATAATACATATAATGCGGGAAAATACATTGCGATAACCATTATCCTCACTCAAATTTTATAGAACGATAAGTTTACTTAGCAAGTGAAGGTCACTGTTAGAAATTTAAACACAGGCAGCTGTTTGACTTTCCTGTAGTAATTTTGATTGCACATTAGTCAGTAACTAGTGTAATGTGTCTAGTCCTATCTTCTCTGCAGACTGAATTCAATCAGTCAAGCTTGCAATGTGGCCACCATGCTAGGTGGCTCGCCATTACGGTGCACTGTGAACTGTTGGTATTAGATGGTTGGAGGCAATCGGCCACAGGAAGCCTTGACTGACCTGGGTTTCGTGCTAGTTGGCACTCACCAGTCAGCAAGGCGTATCTACAACCTTGAAGGAACTCATGTCCCTTCTGAGATTCGAACCCGCGTCACCTAGTGCTGCAGTCAGAGACGTTACCACTGAGCTATTCGGGTTCGCGACTGACCTCCTGTAGGACTGTATTGGGTATTTTTGATTGCACAGTCCTAAAGGAGGTCAATCGCGAACCCGAATAGCTCAGTGGTAACGTCTCTGACTGCATCACTGGGTAACACGACTTTGAATCTCAGAAGGGACATGAGTTGCTTAAAGAGTGCAGATACGCCTTGCTGACTGGTGAGTGCCAACTAGCACGAAACCCAGGTCAGTTAAGGCTTCCTGTGGCCGATTACCTCCAACCATCTAATACCAGCAATTACCAGTAGTATCTTTGCCTCTGTAATTTTAATTCTCTATCCCTGTAGCTCTTAGTATCCATCAGACATTGCCTT
Source organism: Trichobilharzia szidati (assembly GCA_944472155.2). Taxonomy (NCBI): domain Eukaryota; kingdom Metazoa; phylum Platyhelminthes; class Trematoda; order Strigeidida; family Schistosomatidae; genus Trichobilharzia; species Trichobilharzia szidati. The sequence goes on along the minus strand of OX235274.1, from coordinate 99,465,859 downwards.
CACTAAATATTTGTTCCTGTTTCATGTTACTAAGAAGTTCCACAAATTTCTCTGCAAACGTAGTCCAATCATTTATCGAAAATTGAAGTTCCCTGCAGATAAATATTCGTTTCGCATATTTGTCGACAACTAATTCATATTTTGGTTTATTCCTAAGACCAGATTCTGTAAACAGGAGACATTAATTAATTTCGAATTCTGAAACCTAACACAACCCTTCCACTAACGGTCAAACACCGAGTAGAACACGTTGTATTGTTGCAGCAGTTAGCTTTATGATTAAACCAAACATCTTATGAATAAGATTTACTTACCTAACTGGGATAAGCGAAACTTTTGTATTAATAATAACCAACTAAAAACTATGAATAATGAATGAAATATTTGAATAATTTGTATCCCATAATACAAATGGGATCTACAAGTGAATTTTGTTTCTAAAGTATATACAATCCCTTTATTTCAGTAGTAAATTAAACCACAAAAAAAGGAAATCCGGTGATTGGTGAAGCTCAAATGTCCACCTGATATCGGATTGGCTAATAAAAATTTTTACATAAATGTCGTCCTCTTCAATCTATTAACAGGAAAGCCAGTAAGAAATCCCAAAATCTAACGCCACATTTCAAACACGACAGAAACAACAATTTAATTCTGAAAAATATTTTAACTCATTTGATTTCCTTCAATAAAAAACTGACTTACATTTTTCACTCATTATACCCAATTATCAGTTTCTAAAGCAAAATAAAGCATTATTAACTGTCAGAAAGCTAAATTCACACTTGTTTTCCATTGACGTATGAACGATTTATTCCAGAATAACTGCACAAACATAAATAATCTCTCCAATTCATCCATTTTATGGAAGCCTGTAGTCAACTGGACTATTTCATGTTTCCTCATCATTGTTACGTGCACTATATTCATTGGAAATCTTTTGATAATTATTGCATTTGCAACGACAAGTCGTTTAAGACGCGTGACAGATCATTACATTGTTTCACTCGCTATGGCTGATTTACTTGTATCAGTTCTAGTACTTCCTTTGGCTATTGTTCGTCAGAATTTGGGTTACTGGCCGTTTGAATCACATGAATTATGCCAATTCTGGTTGTCGGCCAATATAGTGTTGTGTATGGCATCAATACTCAACCTATGCTGCATATCTTTGGACAGATTCATCGCAATCAGTCGACCTATCCAATACATTAGAATACGTAATCATCGAACGGCTTCCGCGATGATAGCTGTTGCTTGGACGCTACCGATGATAACAATGTTACCACCACTGATCGGAGGAAACCAACACGCTTTAGGAAAAGGTTCATGTCATTTGACGAACAACAAAGGATACAGAATTTATTCGTCCATAGCTGCATTTTATGGTCCATTCCTACTGATCGCCTATATGTACTTACGAGTATTCTACGTGATAAAACATCGTTCGAAAAGTTTTCAATATGTAAATATCAAATTTTCACCGTCAGCAATTCGTAAGTCAAATGTTGCAACAAAACCAGATCTTTGTGTAACCTTTTCAAGTCCAAACAGAAGAAAGTCTGTGAAATTAAAATCGCTGGACAATCCTGTTGTTACCATGAAAATCAGCAATCATTCTTATATTCATACAAATCCTTTAGATAAAATTTTTCCTCATCATTTAATAAATAACAAAAAGATCAACACATGTTGCAGCAATCACCATTTATTTCGCAAAACATATAATATTGAATGTAAAACAGACTATAAAAAAGTTTTAACAGACAGAATTGACAGTAAGCTCTCTATTAAAAGTCGAGATGAATTAGAAGTAATATCTCCTGAGCCAACAGACCCAATCCTTAGTGTGATGAGAACATTTCATATTTCACCCGAACATACTTCAAAAGATGCCTGTTCAAACTGTTCAACAAACCCGGTGTTTCAAATTGAAAGTAAACCAAACATTCAACATGTCGATAGTTCGTACACCATTAAGGTAACAGAAAAGACTGAACACAGCGAGCGGTCTTCATTCTGTCCACCACACGTGTTCTCTATCACATCTTTTAAATGTCATCATCATGAAGAATCCTACTGCTGTCGTTGTGATTGTTGTCACCAGAATCAGAAACACTTAGAAATTGTAAATCGTTCAGAGCCTTGTTTCAACGTGGGATGCAACAAAAGACAACAAAGACGATTGAATAATCTGCACAGTCGTAGACGTGAACATTCAATCTTTCACAGAGAACAAAAGACTGCAAGAATTTTAGCCGCAGTCGTTGGTTGTTTTACAGTCTGCTGGTTTCCATTTTTCACAGTACTCATTAGTGAAGCTATATGTGAGTGTCAGTACTCAGATAATCTTATCAACTTTGTTGTCTGGTTAGGTTATTTTAACAGTATTTTCAATCCATTCATATATGCATTTTTTAAGAAAGAATACGCAGATGCCTTCAAACACATACTTCATATAAGTATAAAAAAGTCTAAAAGACATATAATTGGTAAAAAGTGAAGGGTTTTTTTTGATAAAAACTAAAGAATACTTTTCTTTTGATCTTAAAACACTACATTATATTTTTAATTTTTTCAAACAGCGATAGTGATTTCAGACTATATATAGTGAAAAATTTATAGAAATGTTTCAATGAAATAAATTTATTTGATTCAACCCATCATTATTTTAAATATTTTAATGGCTATTTTCGGTACTATGTGGATTTTGGGTTTTATGGGAATCTGAGAAGTTTCAACGAATATTTTATCCTACATGGGCACTGGTTAGAGAATTCTGAACAGCTATTTCTCCTCTGTATAGGACTCCTCAACAGAGAACATCCACGAAACCACCATGGATAGAGATTGGGACATTCAATTAACAAATTCAACAGGTTTATCATTCCGTTTTATCGTTCGGTTCGTGAAAATATCTACATGAACGTTAATCAAATTTCTACAAATCCGAAATCTGAATATCCCTTTCATGGTCATTAGGGATCGATTTCAAAGTCGAGATTCTGAAGTGATAATGAATTGTTTTTATTCGTTAGGTTCACCAAGTCTCCGGATTTCAACCCGGTGACTGACATTCTGAATCCCCCTGTTGGTGTCATAGGTGTGCACTACTTCTATCACTATTCATCAGCATTCAACGAACAAATCTCAAATAAGCCGATACACTCTGGATTCCATTGCTAATGGTCATCACAGAGGTCCAAATGACATTAACTGTTGTAACACTAAGAAATATTATCTTAAAGAGTATTGCGACAAGAATTCATTGAGTGTTTTAATTGTAAACGTTGGGGTCATGTCTTAAGGTGCCATTTTTAAATTATTATTGACAGTGGTTCATTTTGGTAACTTGCATTAGGGGAGATCTTTCTTAGCCAGAATTATATAGTATTTTCAAGCTGCCCTTCATCAAATGAATTTTAGATTTTCTCGTCGATTGATTGGACCGAAGTGCTCGGTCTCAGGTTGACATGTCGGCTTCTTGTGCAGATGCTTCAACGATGTCTGAGCACTTAATTAGAATTTAATTGGTGGATGGTGACTAGCAGTGGAATCTAGGATAATGCGCATTTCGTTCTATTTGGGGACTCATCATCTGGATGTACCTGCATTTTCCAGTGAGTGATGATGTTCCCACCGAGCCTCGAACCCAGTGCCCGTAGTTTCAAATGGATAACGCTTCGGAGTTTGAAACTATGAGCACTGGGTTCAAGCCTCGGTGGAAATATCATCACTCACTGGGAAATGCAGGTAAATTCAGATGACGAGTCCCAAATAGGACGAACTGCGCATTATCCTGGATTCCACTGCTAGTCACCATCTACCAATTAAAGCCCTTCATTAACATTGGAAAGAAATCTTATTTAAGCGTGAACTCAAGTTAACTGTCAATAAAAATAGCCATGTCCCACCTTCTGGTTAGTTCATCAAATTTAACTAGGATGTCCCCAAAAACTTTTTCATTTCAGTAGTTTATTTAGGTGAACAGTCAAATGCTCAGTGCTACGAAAAATGCTTCTTAAGTCAAATTTTAATGAAAGTAACTCATGTACGTTCTTTAAGCCTTAAACTCGTATATCTAATTATAAAGAATTCTTTGCATGTGTTCGTTAAGCAGACTATAGTTCAAACTTATTTAAAACACTACGTGTATTTTACATGTTGAAGGTTAATTAGTAAATGCTATGGCATAATACTGAGAAATCCAGCAATTAAAACTCCTTAACATATGCCTAATGTAACTGTTGATAAAAAGACTATCGTTTCGGTAGATAAAAGAGCATGCTTTCAGGGTCATTTACCGCATACCAACAAATCTCAATTTCACCTTAAGAGCTCCACTATCCATTATTGCTGAAGTTGTTGGGATCCATATTAAGAAGCCAAATTTGTGCGTCCAAAAGAAGTTAGGCTTGAATGATCCTCAATTTTTGTGGAATTTTCCTAATTTTAGTTGATATTCTATTTTCTACTATACCTTTATTATTATTATAATTTAAGCACCCTCAATGAATTGCAATTCCATTGATCTTACTTTACAAATCGATATTATTTAAAAAACACTAATATAGTTTTCTATAGTTTGGTTTGTAAGGATTAGTTATGTTTGACGAGTTGATTACGGACTGATATCAGTTAGAGAACCATTGAAAACCAGGGAGTACCGGTTGGCTGTCCAGCACTCCCTGGTTCTCAATGGTTCTCTAACTGATATCAGTCCGTGATCAACTAATATGGTTATTGACTACTAATCTAGAATATTCTATGTATATAAACATACATATATATAATTGTAGAGCCAGAAGAGGAAATTATCGAAAAGAATAATCTTTGCTCAATTATTTTGTATTTTAAAAAAGCATTTGTTAAGTAACATTTCTCTGCTGTATATTGAGAGTGTTCTCTGTGATATTATGGCCTCCATAACATTTTCATAATCACTTTTACCGAAAGGTTGATCTACTTTGAAATAACTGTTCAAAATAATCACCAGTATCTCATTAGAAGCATTGTCCAAAATAATAACATTTCAAATGAACACTTTATATCAGTGGCCATTTAATGAGCTTTAGATATTTTCCACAACTTTGTGATTGTTTCTCGAGTGATAATTGGGCAAAATCACTCTGCTTCACTGCATAACTTTTTGAAAAGTTTTGTTTAGGTATTGTGTCAGCATCTTATTAGTCGTGTAACCTAGGAAACTACAGGTTTGATTATGAGTTTCCGTCAACCCTCTGTGTTCATGTAATGACCATCTATATCTCGTGTGGAACTCTCCTGTCTTTTAGTGTTAACTAAGTAGCGCACGAAGGGGGATATGTTCTCTATCCAGCTGATCAGCCTAAGTGTTACCAAAAACATTTTGCTATATTGCTTTAGTATTTCATTGGCAGGACCTCTACAATGGGTATTTTGTCCCATCAATGTTTGTCTCATTTCCCCACTTGTTTTTCTATTTATGAAGAAATCTAAGGGTGAAGTAATTCTGGTTTTCGCCCTTGACGGTTGGAAAAACGGCTGAATTTACGTAGAATAGTACATTGAGAATATTAAAGATCTCGTTTATCTTGTCTTTTTCTTTGTTGTTTGACCGCAATATTCTTACGACTCCCTCAAAATATCCGACTTTCAATTTCGGTAAGTAAGTAGTGAAACCGTAGCAATAAAATCAACCTACCTATAGAATGAAATGTTGAAATAATGGAGAATATGTGTAATTCAAGTGGATGGTTTTATGCTTTTGTGTTCACTAGCATTACAGAACAAGCCCTTCTAAGAAAGATATAGGAAACCATGCTGCTATGATTTGTACTAAAATTTCAAAGACACAACACGAGTGAAGTCGCAATCCACTTAAACTTGTATTTGAGGGGCTTTAAATCTATAGGATTATGCTACTAGTGCATTTCTGTGCTTCATACATACATCTTGTAAAATGAAAAATTTCCTTGAAGATGTGAATATTAGCATCTGTGCTAACGTTGTATACTCTCAGCTTTAAATTTCATGGACAGAAGTAAATAAGAAAGTCTTCTTTTCAGTATTCCCTAGTTAATATCCGGGTTGAAGCTGAAAGCTATGTTTATAAAATTTAGATTTTAGCGAGCAACAAAATTACTAAAACGCTTTTTTCATCAAGCTTCAAAATGACTCAACTAGGTAAATCCTACAGAACAAACTCCGCATTTCTTATAAAACCTTGAGGTGTAATGTCTTCATAAAAAGATAAGTCGAAATTAAAAATGATCAAGTAGGTGGCAAATGGTAAATGATTCGGTGATCTCTGTGTTTTATCATTAATTACGAGACTATGCGGGTATGTATTGGCAGACTAGTATTATTGATCAAAACAATTAGTCCCTTTGATAAATTTGAATAAGGCATTAAGAAGATAAATTTCGCGAGATGATATCATTTCGTAGTTTCTTTACAGCCGCTTTACAATGCTACTGATAATGTGCTGCTTGTGGAAAAACAGATCAATCGTTAGCTTCGGATTTTACTGATGCATAGTTTTATAAATAAAAAACTTTATAAACAACTTAAAGCAATTGGATCACATACTCCCCGGCTTTATGGCCTTCTGAAGATCCACAAACTGGGAACCTAGTGAGAACCATCTTAGACATGTCGAGTTCTCCATAACATAAAATCGCGAAATAGATTACAGAAGTCCTTACACCCATAAGAGACTCATTATCAAATCATTCTGTAAAAAGTTCATTTGATCTGACAGATATGCTAGACACCTTGAACATTAAGGAAAAGGTTATGTGTTCAATTGACACACAATCTTTATTCACCAATGTTCCACCTCATGAAACTGTTGATTTCATTTGCGATTACATCACAAGCAATGAAATAAACTCACCTATTCCTGTCACTTACATCAGAGACATCATCTTAATGTGTACAGACAATATCAGATTCACCTTCCAAGAAAAGGCATACTAACAAATCGATGATGTTGCGATGGGGGACCCTCTTGTGCCCCTGTTAGCAGATATATTCATGTCGAAATTGGAAAACCAAATGCAAGGGATGCTTGGAGAATTCATGCTGTATAAACGTTATGTAGATGATACTCTCATTATTGGTAATAATAGTAAATCCATTGAAAACTTTATTACCCTATTTGATCATATTCATCGAAATATCCGAGTGACTTCCTAATTCGAATCGAATAACAAACTCGGTTTCCTCGATATTACAATGACCAGGAGATATGATGGAACGATTTAGCGATCTATTTTTCGCAAAAAGACATGGAGTGGACAATATCTTCATTTTAGCAGTTTTGTTCCTATCCAGTATAAACGTTCCCTAGTGAAATGTTTGATCTCAAGGGCCCGCAAAATATGCACGAGTGACACAGTGATGGATGAGTTTCGACATATACATTCAGTTTTATTAGGTAATCATCGTCCAGAGAACTTTATCAGTCGTCACAGTAAAGATAGACCACATCTTGAAAAGACAACATCTGTACCAAAGAAGGCTGTCTTTATTAACCTGCTATTCAAGTGTGACCAAACTATTCAGTTCACAGCTCAAAGACTTCGGTCAGCCATCAAACGCACATTCTACGCCGCCGCATCTCTTTTTCTCACTTGTCGAACATTTTCGACCCCCTTGTACCTACGATTAAAGGACGAAATTCTATGGACTCTACTTCAAACTGTATCTACAAGTTCACCTGCAGCTGCGATGACACACACCTTATATAGGTAGAACCAACAGAATGTTCCAATGTCGTCGGAAAGAACATGTTCCAAAATGGCTGCTAAATCATTTAGAAAATCCCAATGTAGTTATTAATCTGAATAGAAATCCAGCATCATCCATTGCAAATCACTTATTAATGTCAGGTCACAAAATCAATATTGGTGACTGTTTCACAATTATTTCACATAACTCTAAATCAAGGTTATTGAAGGTGATGAAAGCACTTTGGATTAATCACATACAGCCTAAACTGTGTGTACAAAAAACAATAAACTTCAATCTTCGCCTACTATGGACAACATGATCATTTAAATATGATTGGTCATTTGTATGTACTTTTGTTTCTTTTAACTGAGTAATTGTCATGAACTTTAGTTTTATTATTGTTAACCATGTTAGTTGTAAAGTGGTTGTAAAGAAACTACGAAAAATAGTAATAATGAATTTGGTAACAACTTAAATGAAAATCTGGATCTCAGTAGAATTTGAACAAGCATCACTTGAATTATTACACAAATAACGAGTAAGGTTTCTACTGGATGTGTGAAATTGACAAACTGTTACTGAAGGTCCAGCTGCGACTAAACCACAAGCTGACATAAGTAAGTTAAAGAACCACTGAAAACCATTTAAAACCCATAACCTCACTGGGGATGGAATCTAACACATTCAGGTTATAACAAGAACCTGTAGACTATTCAGTGAAAATCGAAAGCCGCTGAGGTCCGTGGCTCTGTATTTCAGGAAATGGAAGAATTTAGAATCCATTAAGCACTGAATTCCGTCACTATGGCTCGATGATCGATGGACTCGCCTAGTTTTTTACTGGTCCCTTGACATATGTTAGCTAGTGAATTAAACTGAAACCAGTCGAATCACTGATATATCTTTTTTGTTGCTAATTCAAAAATCACAATAATTCTGAACCACAGTAAATATCTTGTAAAATATCTCGAGAGAACATTAAATCTGGGTAAAGTGGCAGTCATGATCACATGACCGTGTGCATACCAGTTTCACTTCTATTCAGACAGTCAAATAAATAATAATCTGAAAAATTTATTCTCTATCTATCTCGACATATAATAATAATAATCTACTTTATTCCAAAAACAGTATTTATAATACAATATTGCATCTGATTTACTTAGAATATAAATAAAATTAAAACAAAATTAACCAGAGGAATTTGTCCACGTTTATGATATAAAGTCAGAAATATTCGAAGCACGAATTGAGAATATTAAATATAATAATAATAACAGTGAGTTTGTTTCAAACAGTATTGTCGATTCAGTTTGGAAATTTTAGCATGTTATAGATTATTGAATCTAATGTTCTGTTGATATAGTATAGTGAGGGGAAATACAAAATTGACAGTTATAACACAGCTTAAATGATGTTCTCACTTTTGAAAAAAATAAACAAAAACAAAAATTTTAGAGGATTATAAATATAAGAAATACAGTAACAATAAAGTTTGATTTTGTAAGAGTGAAGGAAATGGTTTATTTAGTAGTGCAAAGGAGGTTAGTTAGTTCATGTATAACACTATTTTCATCACCTAAAGTACGTGCTATATATGGTAGAGTGGAATTTTTATACTTAGACGTACGTGCATAAAGTCTTCTTGAAAGACCTTTTGTTTTACCTGAGGAGACACAAGGTTGGAGCTGCGGGTAGAGTGGGTGCTCACAGTCTGACAAAACTCCTTTAGCAATGATTTGATGATATTAGATAGTTGGAGGCAATCGGCCACAGGAAGCCTTGGACCTAGGTTTCGTGGACACTAGTAAGTAGTGTCCAATCAAAATACCCACTTTAGTCCTACAGGAGGTCAATCCCGAGCCCGAATAGCTCAGTGGTAACGTCTCTGACTGCATCACTGGGTAACACGACTTTGAATCTCAGAAGGGACATGAGTTGCTTAAAGAGTGCAGATACGCTTTGCTGACTGGTGAGTGCCAACTAGCTCGAAACCTAGGTCCGAGGCTTCCTCTGGTCGATTATTTCCAACTATCTAGTATCATCAAATCAATGTGCATCATGACGGTGAGCTACCTAGAATGATGGCCACATTGCAAAACCTGACTGATAGAATTCAGTCTGCACCAAAGAAAGGACTAGACACGTCACACTAGTTACTAGTATCCAATCAAAAATTAATTTAGCAAATTTGTTGCATGACATCAAGTGCCTATCAGCGACAATGTCAACGATATGGCCCAATGGGATACCACTCGCCCTACTGACAGTCTTAAGAGTTCTACGAAGTATGATATAGTCTTTTTTAAGCAATCCAGGAAAGAATAAGGGTGAACAGTAAAGAAGAATAGGTAAATTACACGAGTTGACAAACTGTAAGAGGAATGGTTCGGTTATGCCTGAGTATACATTACTGACCAACTATCACTATATCTCCGAGTAATTCTCCTGATAAAGTTGTGATTTACACAAAAACTGGTCAGCAAAATCTTGTTTGAAATTTCTAAAGACTTTGGGATGGCTTGTTTCAGTACGTTCGTAGCATCTACTGTCTGAATGTTTATGAATTACTAATGAACTCCGAATGTTAGTTTACTTTGTTGTTAAATCCTTTGTGTTGAGTTGTTCATGTTGTATGAACTAGGGGTAGTATTTATGAGTCACAAACCAGTCTTTCATTCATTCAATCCCAGTATCCGAATCTCCATCATTTTCCTGCTATTGAAACACCTCAAGTGTTGGACATTTAAAATTCAATTATTCTTATTCAGCTTGGACTGAAGGCACCCATAAGCATTTTTATTGGTATTTTATTATGTCAGTTACTCGCGTAAAAGCTGACCATTAATTCTTCTTTAATTTTAATAGTGTGAAATATTCCCATGAATCATGAATTAAAAGTCAATCTGAACGAAGAATATTCTTTTCAATAATTTCTCCTCTTCAGATTCTTACAATTATAATAGCTTCGTACCGATGAAATACAAACGTAATCTGATCAGGTGCTTAGCATTTAGAGCGAGGTCCATTTGTTCCGAAGACTGTGTAGAGAAAGAACTCTAGGTCATCCGAGACATTCTAAGCGAGAACGGATATCAAGAGAAGTTCATTAAAGCCAACATAGGTTACAATAGTCGTAAACATGAACTGGCAACGGTGGAGAAAAAGCCTCTGTTTTTACGTCTCCAATTCAAGGGAGATACTCTTGTGGAGATTCTATCACAACGTTTAACCAAGGCGATCAAGAAAACTTCCTACTCTGCACGTCTGTGTCTATCCTTCAGTAGCCGACCAATGTTCACCCAGCAACTCACAGATGTCTTACCTAATCTTAGCTCCTCTTCATGCATATATCATTTCAGCTGTTCCTGTGGTTCAAGTGATATAGGGCGCACGATTAGGCAGGTTCGTCTACGGGTTCGAGAACATTTACCAGCTTGGTTCAACAAGGGGGGGAATTAAGTGCATAAAAAGCTCGATCCTGTCACACTTGGTCGACACTGGACACCATATCGATGTCAACACAGCTTTCAGGGTCATATACCTAATTCCGAAGTCGTTATCACGTACAGTTCGCTTACGTCTCCTACACAAAGCTGAAGCTGTGGCAATAGCATCGACTAAACTGGAACTTTGTATCCAAAAAGAACATGTCCAGGCGCTGTTCGTACCGTGGCCAAACTTGGATTGATGATTCTTCTTCTAATTCATGGAGAATTCCCATTGTAACATATATAAAATCAAAACAAGTGATTCAGCGAAGAGGCTCTTTTCAACGAATTTTTCATCAAGCTGTACAATCATATATATTTATGGTTTTTAAGAAGCTATATTCTGTGACGGAACTGAATCATAGGTGTGAATGTATAAATAATAATAATAGTATGAAATGCAATTAAAACTGAAATGTTTTTGATTATAATCATAGGTAAATGTCAAGTGCCAAAACAATTAATGTCATATATAGTACCATTCATAGGATGGATAGAACTTGGAAAGCGTGTGCAATTATAGGATTAGAAGACAAATCGAATAAAATAAAAACGTTACGTAATATTGTGTGAAATTTAATAGCATAGAATTTAACGTTGTAAAAATGAATTGATTTCGAATTACAAGTGAAATAATACTGGGAACAGTTCAAAGTGAGAGTAGTAATAGTAACAATTGACGTAATAAAGGAAGATTATACAAATTGAATAGACAAAATGAAAAAATGAAAAATTGGTAGAGCCAAAATATGATTAGGGATTACCATACTTTAGCATAGAGGGATTAAGACCATGAAATTTGGAGGGATTGAACGAACTTTTTCTGTACACAGAGCTTCTTCCCCTTAACCCTCTTGGTTTTTTCCCTTTGCTTATTACTACAATTATTATTATTATTCGTCATAATTTATGCCCTTCATGCAGACATTCTCTCAATACTATCGAATTTTCCATTTATACTATCCGGACTTATTATTAGTGATATTATCTCTTTTCTTAATATATGCCTCCACCTGTTTCATTTCACACATTCGTTATTTCATTATGAACCTCTCATTACAGTGTTACTATCTCCTATTTAATACACACCACTTTGTACTAGCCATTCACCTGACACCTTTTATAATCTTGAACTGATTTGTCAATTTTCCTACCCCACGTTCTGTTATGAATAATCACCACCATTGTCTCCCATTTTACAATATTTTGTAATCGATTTCAGCCCAGAGCACGTTTGTCACACAAATACGACTATTTATTTTGACACCCCATAACTAATCTGTTATTCTACGTTAAAAAAATGTATCCTCCACACAACTGGCCGTTATTGTAACGACAATAAATATTATTTGAATAAAGCATTAAGAAGGCAAATTTCGCGAGATGATATCATTTCGTAGTTTCTTTACAACCGCTTTACAACTAACATGGTTAACAATAATAAAATAAAGTTCATGACAATTACTCAGTTAAATAAAAAAACAAAAGTACATACTAATGACCATTCATATTTAGATAGGTCATTTTGTCCATTCAAGGGCGACCAGATTATGCAATTGACAGCTCAAAGACTTCGGTCAGCCATCAAACGCACATTCTACGCAGCATCACTTTTTCTCATTTGCCGAACATTTTCGATTCCTGTACCTACGATTAAAGGACGAAATTCTGTGGACTCTACTTCAAACTATCTAAAAGTCCACCTGCAGTTGCGGTGACACCTATAAAGGTAGAACCAATAGAATGTTCCAATGTCGTCGAAAAGAACATGTTCTATAATGACTACTAAATCATATAGAAAATCCCAATGCGATTAATCTGAATAGAAATCCAGCATCATCCATTGCAAAACACTTATTAATGTCACGTCACAAAATCAATATTAATTAATGACTGCTTCACAATTATTTCACATAACTCTAATTCAAGGTTGGTTACTGAAGGTGATGGAAGCACTTTGGATTAATCACATACAGCCTAAACTGTGTGTACAAAAAACAATAGACTTCAATCTTCGCCTACTATGGACAACATGACCTATCTAAATATGATTGGTCATTAGTATGTACTTTTGTTTTTCTATTTAACTGAGTAATTGTCATGAACTTTATTTTATTATTGTTAACCATGTCAGTTGTAAAGAGGTGGTAAAGAAACGACGAAATGATATCATCTGGCGAAATTTGTATTCTTAATGCCTTATTTATCAAAGGGACTAATTGTTTTAATAAATATTATATTTTATAACTGTAAGAACCTGAAAAGAAATTATTGAAAACAATATTCTTCGTTCAGATTGACTTTCAATTCATGATATGGGAATATTTCACATTATTAAATCTTATAATCTTTTATTCTATGTTAAAAAATGTATCCGCCGCATAACTAACTGGCCATTGTTGTAACGACAATAAATATTATAGTTTTTTAATTTTGGTATTTTTAAAACTGTTTTACCAGTCGAAATTAGTTTCATTATCTGGCTAGTCAGAAATCACTTACTGATAGAAACATCTTCTGGTATTAACCTAAAATCGACTATAAATTCTTTTGGACATTCTTTCTGATGTAGTATCACTTGTTAAATGTTGTTAAAATGTTGTTTACAAACAATAAAGCTATTCATTACACGGGAGTTCTTCATGTGAATATAATTATTAATTATAGGCTTCCACCACAGACAGTAAGTATACTATTTTTATCATCTCTGATTATCAGTTATATATCTTAATTCTCCAACTAACTACTCAGAATCCTTCCAGCTAACTGTTAATTTTTTTTGGTATGACAATTTTTTGAGGTACAATTAGATTGCTCTACTAACAATTACTGCTAAGACTTATAATTTATTTGCTTGTTTAATGGAATTTGGTAATTGTACCTATTACATCTATTCACCGCCACCTATTTAAAATCTAATTTTCTATTAGATTCTTGAAGCACCTACCGTACTATATATATAAATAAACACTTGGTATTTGAATAATCATATATTCTAATCCATAAGAAAGCCGAAATCTTGTCTCTTGCCTTCTAACTCATACAGATTTAAGATATGTGAGGTGTTTATATTTCATTTTTAGTATCTACTATAATATCGGTGATATATGTCTGATTTCCCACAAACTGGAAGATATGCAAGCGAAAAGCAACAAGTTGACAGAAGAAGCATCAAAGATAGGAAGGAGTTCAGGTGAACATAGAGAAAACGGAGGTGATGAAGATTCCTGGCCAACAACAACAGCAGCAACAACAGACAACAATCAGCATAAATGAGAGAAATCTGAAAGAAGCAACCTCCTTTACCTACCTACCTGGGAAGCATCGTTTCAACTACAGGCGGACGGAACTGATGAGGATATCAAAGTGAGGATCGGGAAAGCAAGACAATAAAGCTTTCATTGCTCTCAAGTCTGTGTGAAGGTCAACAACACTCAGCATCAAAAATAAGATCCGGATTTTCAACTCCAATGTGAAGTCAGTCAGTGCTACTATACGGATCAGAGACTTGCACTGCGCGTCATAAAAAGCACCTCAAACAAACTACAGACCTTCATTAACAGTTGTCTTTGCTCAATACCACTCAAGATCAGATGGCCGGCCAGAAAAGATCAGCAACAGAGATCTCTGGCAATGAGCGAACCAACCAGGAACCGATTGTGAATCAAGTAGGCAGGAAAAAATGGAGGTGGATTGGCCATACTCTGAGGAAACCATCAAGTGACATCACTAGACAAGCCATTGCTCGAGTGGAACCCAACTGAATGGGAAGCGGCGAGTTGGTCGTCAGTGCAAGGGTGACTTGGAGGAGGTCATGTGAAGAGGAGATGAAAGCGTGTGGGCAGACTTGGAGTCAGGTGAAAACTCTAGTAGGGAACCGAACGCAATGGAGACGCGCGGCTGAAGCCCTATGTTCCTCTAGGAATTAAAGGAAATAATAATTATTATTAATTATATCGGGTTTCTAGTGGCCGGTGAGAAACTATGATAAACAGTTGAATATTTTAGATGTGCAAACGTCTTCATCCCCGCTTTGTTGAAAGTAATAAACGAACAGTACTTTTGGTACGAATATGGAATTTTCAGCATGTAGTAGAGTATTGCATCTAATATTCTCATTACAGGGATAATTATTAAAAAACGGCATTTACATTGATAATATTGTTCACTATGGGTATGAATATAAAACTAAATCAAGTGAAAATATTGACAGTAGTATACTAATAAGGTCGTTTACTTAGTGTTTCGCAGTAAGCTAACAGTGTCCTGCCCTACACTTTTCTCAGCACATAAAATACGTGCCTGCTAAATAAGGTATTGTAGAGGTATTATACTTAGTCGTCCAACCATATAGTCTTCTGTGGTTGCTCCTAGTTCTACGTGATGAGATGCAAGTAGGAAGTTGTGAATAGAGAGGATGTTCAGAGTCTGACAAGATAATATTCGTCAATTTCTTGAATAGGTTCATGTGTCTGCCCTACAGCAGTATTAAAACGATGGTCTAGGGACACTCGCCCTACTGAAGGCTTTTAGTGCCTTTAGCAGTATATCAAAGTCTTCCTTAAGTAGCCAGGGGAAGATTAGGTTGGGGGAAACAGTAGAGATGAATAGACAGAAAACAAGAATTAACAAACTTAGAAAGTAGAGACGGAGTGATACCAGATCGCCCTAACTTTCTTACGTAGAAAGTTAAACGAAACATTTTTACAGAAACTAACATGATGTGGGAAGACCAGGAAATATCAGAGGAAATACGCAGTCGAAGGTATTTAACATTTAACAGTTTGGTTTCAACTTCTGTGCCAACTGTGATAGTGGAACCATGCAAACTAATCAGTTTATGTAAGTCGCGCTTTCGTTTGAAAGTGAAATTAACCACCTGACATTTGGAGGGATTAAGCTTAAGACCATTTGACGAGGACCACTGACTTATTTCTAATAAAACGTTATGCATTTTGGAACAATCCCATTGAGAATCAACAGATGCAGAAACAGTCAGATCATCGGCGTACTCGACAAAATTGGCCTCGTCAGAATGGGGAAAATCATGTGAGATGAAAAGGAACAGAAAATGAGAAAGAACAGCTCCTTGAGGAACACCAGCTGGAGTAAGTGAGGCGGAGGAGAACTTCCCATTGTAAACAGTGTACTAATTCCTATCACAAAAGTAAGAGTGCAACCACTTGGTAATCCACCACTGTGATTGTGACGCAGCAAGCTTGTTTGATAAAAAAAGCCTAGGTACGAAGTCAAAGGCAGATGTGTAATCTAGGAAGGTACATCGAACATATTTAACCCCTCTGTCTAAATTAGAGACAGTAATATGACATAAGACAACAGGGGAATCTAAAGTACATATACCATATTTATAAGCGAATCCTGTAACCAATTAAATCCCTACAAACCAACACTTGAATATCAATGAGATGCTCACTAGCGACTTGCCCTATTCAGGTAGGTAGTTACCTGGGGTTCTAGTGAGAGGTCGTGATCAGTAGGGTATAGCAGGTCGGGTGTGAGGACATATACTCGCCGAAGACATTGGCTAGGGGTCGCGCTATCTCGTGAATTGGCAGAAGTTAGAATTCATGGGCCATTGGATCGGGTCCCAATGGCTTAATGGTATACGAGCTAGCCCTGTAAACCAGAAGGTCCTGGGTTCAAATCCCGGTGGGTGCGTACTGATGAAGAGTTCCAAATTAGGACGAAGCAGCTGTCTGGTACCCCCAGGTTTTCCAATGGTTCTCTAACTAATGTCAGCTCATGATGGAAATCCTGTAACCAATCAAATCCCTACAAACCAACACTTGAATTATAAGCGAATGAAAAGTCAATCTGAACGAAGAATATTCTTTTCAATAATTTCTCTTCAGGTTCTTACAATTATAAAATATAATATTGGTTGTCGTTACAATAAAGGCCAGTTATGCAGCAGATACATTTTTTAACGTAGAATGACAGATTAGTTATGGGGTGTCAATATTATATATATTATATATATATATATATATATGTAATATTTTATAATTGTAAGAACCTGAAGAGATATTAGTGAAAAGAATATTCTTCTTTCAGATTGACTTTTAATTCATAACATGGGAATTTTCCACACTATCAAATCTTATAAGCGAATTGTTTAGGGTCGTAGAAAGCCTTCAATGAAAGCTCAAGGTTAGTTAGTTTTCCCATTGTTCTAAAGAACGGTAAGGTAATGGCAATAGGTCTAAACTTGACACATGTTCCACTTGATGATTTAGGTGCAGAAACAATTTTAATGTCCTTCCAAGAAGTAGGCATAATGTTACTGGAAAATGATTCATTGAAAATATCGCTGAGAGGATAATACAAAAGGATAGTAGCAGGTACACTTTCTAAACTAAGCAACTGTATAGGTTTCAAGGATTGGTGAGACTTCAAGACGTCATGTGTATTAAAACCAAAGATGCAGTCATTATTTACACTTGTAACATTTGAAATAGTAGCATCTGTTGGAAGACATATACAGGACCTGTTAAGCATACCAGAATCAACTGAAGATGGAACACTATTTATATGCTTACCACCGATGATTTCTTTAAATAGCTTCCACCTACTTGATGAAGCTTTGCATGATGAGAACTTTTGGTTGTAGGTCATATTTAATCTCTCTGTTTTGGATTTAAATAAAATGTTCAGTCTGTTAACACCAGGATTATCTTTCATTTTATAAAACCTTTCTTTTCTTCGGAGAAGCTTTTTGATTTGAGAAGCGGGAAAGCGGTCAAGTTTTAATAAGAGTATCTCTTTTGGACAACAAACATCAAGACAGAATTTGTGATAACATTACATTTGGGATGATGCCATCTAGAACTTGTTCAGTAAACAAGCCCCAGCTTTTGTATCTTTTAACATTCTCCTTAGATTCTGTAAGAGTAACATCTATGTTGTGTTTTCTTACTAAGGTTCACGAAGGCCGTTTTGTGCAGCTTTTCATATATTTTAGGCGACATCCATATGATACAATGATCCAAATTAAGTAGTGGAGCTCTTTTCCAAGCTTCACATATGCCGAAGTAATTTTTAAAGACTAGATCAAGAGTATTTGCTTGTAGTGTTGAGAAGTTGACAATATTTCATGACCTAATGATGTAAGGAAGCTGGAATCACAAGGGATGGCCAAGGGAAGTGGCAGCAAAGGAAGTAAATTCATCAGCAAGTAAAAATAGTTCCGACAGAATACAACCAGGTGCAATACAAGTGTCAGAGATGCATATGTAGTTATATTTGGACAAGTGTTTCGGTTCACAGTTAACAATGAAGCAGTCAATTTTGCCACCTGCGAATCTAAAAGATAAATTACTTGAAGTATCCCACTGAGAATCGATGAAAGCTGCAACTCCATCACAGTATTTCTTTTTGGAGATACACCGATCTTGTTCGAATAGTCTGAAACCATTCAGAAAGACTAAATTATATTCATGTAGGTCATAGAGCCAGGTTTCTCAGATGGTATACATTGGTGGGCATGGGAGATTGCAGACACGGAGCGACAGCGTGTACTCATTATCTTTGACACAGTCATCTGGAGTATTGGAATGCGTTTTAAGGCAGGCTGCCACGTAGAATGGTGCTTTCTCTTAGGTTTTGTGTAAATTTGCAAATCCGCAGCTCTTAATCATCTTAGATATTCACGAGTGTAAAAATCGACGAGAGATCAAATTGTAATAGGTCAGTAGGTCAAAACAAATTAAACTCAAGAAATTAAATGCAATAGTGTGATAGCTGAAGTTTTGGTTGCCAAAGATTTAAGCAGGCGGCCATGATCAGTCACATGGACCCGACACTTTCGAACAACAGAGTTCAAATAAGGTATTTTAGCTTTCAATTCTAACCTCAGAATCACTGATTACTTAACTACTAGTGTTGTCTTTGTCTTCACACTTGTTCTTTTTCTTAACGTTCTTGTTGTTGTTAGTATTGTTAATATAAATTTCAAACACGCAACCGATGAATGGCAAGGTGTTATCGAATTTCGTAGTTTTTATTTTGATTATACCTTGGTTCCATACCGTATTTTTGGTATAAGCATGTAATTTTCAGCATGTGATATCGGAAGCCCAATTTTGCAAGCCGATCATTGATATCGGGTGTGCGCCGGCAGGGGATCGAACCCTGGACCATGTGCATGGTCGGCGAGAGTGCTAACCGCTGTGCCACCGACGTACATCTGGCATCTGTTTCGTTCTGGTTGGGGACTATTCATCATTACGCATACTGAATCTCAGTGGGTGTCGAACCCAGGGGCTTCAGGTTGGTAGGTGAACACGCCACTATTCAGTCCTGATTTTCTATGACCCTCCTAATGTGTTGTGATCTGTGTCGCCAGGTGAAATGAACTCGCCGCTAATTTGTTATGGACCTGTAGTCAATTGATATGACCTGGTGGACTTACGTGTGAGTATGATAATACTGACTCAATGGACTACTCGAATGAAATGCTACATACACCTATTCGTTCGTGGTATCTTCTGCTTTACTGAACCAAGTAAATATCAAAAGACAAAGCCTGGCCTATGACTGTAAGGATACAATTTTATTACGAAGAAGCAAGTGATATTTATATATTTTTAACCACATTAGAATCGAATTTAATCGGTGGATGGTGACTAGCAGTGGAATCCAGGATGTGCATTTCGTCCTATTTGGGACTCGTCATCTGGATGTACCTGTATCAAGCACTTCGGTCCAATCAATAGACGGGAAAATCTAAAATTCAATTAAATAACTAATATGACCCGTTGCACAAGAGGTGGCTCTCGTGGCCCAAGTGATCTAGTGGATAACGCTTTGACGTTTGAAACTATGGGCACTGGGTTAGAGCCTCGGTGGGAACATCATCACTCACTGGAGAATGCGGGTACATCCAGCTAGTTGACGAGTGCTAAATAGGACGAAACGCGCATCCTGGATTCCACTGCTAGTCATCAACCACCAATTCAATTCTAATTAAATGCCCAGACATCATCGAAGCATCTGCACAAGAAGCCGACATGTCAACCTGAGACCGAGCACTTCGGTCCAATCGATTGATGGGAAAATCTAAAATTCAATTAAACCCATTAGAATCGGCCTAGCGCAGTAGAATTAGATTGTTCTGATTGGCAGACGATTCGACTAGGTCTGCGAAAAACAAGCATTCTGATTGGTTGGATACTTAACCAAGACCATGATAAGTAAAAAATGATGAAATTTTAAAGTCATCCGATCGCACGATGAATCATACAGTGATTACTGTTTTAAGTCGATTCCCGTCAAAAAGGTGTCGATTTGTTGTGAAATGTAGCTTGAAATCAAACAACCCCCTGAAAGTAATCACGTGAAGGTTAATCCGCTTCTTGCAATCCACTTCTTACTACAGGGCGGATTCTCTGAAGTTTTGTTGAGAAGCTGTTATCATTGAGTTCCACTAAGATAGTTTTGAGGACAAATACTTGCTGATGGCACGCTATAAATAAGTAAATGTATATATATATATATCGCGAATTGGTAGAAGTTGGGATTAATGTAGCATTGGAATACCTCTCTTTGTCTCAAGGGTATCGTGCTGTCCTCAGAACCCGGAGTTCCTGGGTCCAATATCTGGTGGGGTTATGGACGTGTATTGGTGAACAGCTTCAAACTGGTCCAGTGTAATTATTTATCCCGCTTCTGCCATGCGTCATTCAATGTCTCATACTCGAACGAGTATGCTGATTAATCAACTGAACAGTCTGACTAAAATTAGTGAATTAAATAAAGTCTACATTTTTGTTGTTGTTGTTGTCTCTTACATGCAATATATAATGTATTGAGAACGTGTCGAAAAATATTAAAAAAACTATTTACTAACACTGATAAAATCTCGTAATATTTACATTGTATTCAACAAATAATTACTTTGATAAGCCGTTCCGCAATTGCGTAAAGCATAAAGATAATCATCTCACTCGTGTGTTAAAAATCTTCTAGACAAAATGAAAAAAACAAAACAATTCATTATATATCTTTATATCATACACTAGCGAGAATTATCGAAAAAGGTTCGCTCTAAGATGATAGTAAGTCTTACGGAATCCTTCGAAGTAAAGACGGGAGTAAGTCAAGTTGGCTGCCTACTATCGCCAATGATTTTCCTGATTGTGGTAGATTGGATAATGCGACAGACAGCGGCGGGCAACGAGGAAAGAGGCATAAAATGGACCCTTAAAAAACCTTGGAGGATCTGGACTTCACCAATGACATATATTCTGATTTCTCAAAAACTGGAAGATGTGCAAGTGAAGAGCAACAAGTTGGCAGAAGAAGCATCAAAGATAGGAAGCAGTTCAAGTGAACATAGAGAAAACAGAGGTGATGAAGATTCCTGGCCAACAACAACAGATAACAATCAGCATAAATGCGAGAAATCTGAAAGAAACAACCTCCTTTTCCTACCTACCTACTTAACTGAAAAGCATCGTTTCAACTACAGGCAGGTGGAAATGATGAGGATATCATCAAATCGAGGATCGTGAAGGCAAGACAAGTTTTCATTTCTCTCAAGTCTGTGTGGAGGTCAACAGCAATCAGCATCAAAAATAACATCCGGATTTTCAACTCCAATGTGAAGCCACTCAGTGCTACTATACGGATCAGAGACTTGACCAGCGCGTCATAAAGAGCATCTCAAACAAACCACAGATCTTCATCAACAGGTGTCTTCGCTCAATACTCAAGATCAGATGGCTGGCCAGAAAAGATCAGCAATAGTGAGCGATCTCTTGAAGCGAACCAACTCAGCAGGAACCGATTGTGAAACAAATAGGCAGGAAGAAATGGAGATGGATTGGCTGGCCATATTCTGAGGAGACCATCAAGTGACATCACTAGACAAGCCATTGCTCGAGTGGAACCCAACTGAATTGGAAGCGGCGACTTAGTCGTCAGTGTGAGGGTGACTTGGAGGAGGTCATGTGAAGAGGAGATGAAAGCGTGTGGGCAGACTTGGAGCCAGGTGAAGACTGTAGCAGAGAACCGAACGCAATGGAGACGTGCAGCTGAAGCCCTATGTTCCTCTAGGAATTAAAGGAAATAATAATAATGATAGTAAGCCTATGGAGGGAATACTGGTATGAGTTCATGTGTTCAAATAACTGATAGATCATATGTTATGAAACACAATAAAAAAACTACATGAAAATTGTTCAAAATTGATGCGTGTTTTTTCAAGTGGATAAATTAACGAGACGAAAAGCAAATGTTCACTCAGCACATAAAGGCTGCTTCTTATTAAGAAAGGAAAGAGACAACTTTTCATAACTTCTCCTCAAAGTTGTACAGTTATTTAGAGGCTTATATGTCCTATGTTAACTGGCAACAAAGGTCAGAGATTGATGTTGATTAGTCAAAAAGATAAATGATGTATAGGAAAGAAATATGTGTGAAAAATAGCGATTAGTTTTATGTAATCTAGAGAAGTAACAACTTATTGGTTAGGTGACGAACAATCATTCGGAAATAATTGGTAGAAAACAAAAGCACATAGTCAAGTATTGGTGTGTAGAGATTTAAGTGATTGGTTACAGGATTTCATCATGAGCTGACATCAGTTAGAGAACCATTGGAAAACCTGCAGGGAGTACAGGACAGCTGTTTCGTCAGCCTAGTTTGGGACTCTTCGTCAGTACGCACCCACCACAGGGGGTTCGAACGCAGAACCTTCTGGTTACAAGGCGAGCTAGCTCGTAGACCACTAGGCCACTAGGACCCGATCCAGTGACCCCCGAATTCCAACTTCTGCCAATTCACGACATAGCGCGACCACTAGCCAATGTCTTTGGCGAGTATTTGTCCTCATGCCCGACCTGCTGTAGCCTACTGGTCACGACTTCCCCCTAGAACCCCAGAGAACTGAAAATGAGTTAAGAAAAAAAACAAAAGGGCTATATAGGCTTTATTACGCAACAAGTCAGGAAAACAAAATTACCACTAAAGTCATGGCAGTAAAGGAGACTGGAAAAAAGGTTTCTCTATATAGGTTATTACAGCATCGGATGCATTAAGAAAATGTAAGAGAAATTCTTCCGAAAGGCTTGATAGTAACTTATGTATACCAACGAATGAAGGCTCTCTCGATACTGCATAACCAGAAGTAATAATGTGGTCCAGAATTGAGCTATCGACTGTTCTACGTTCTTCTTTTGAGCCTTATACTGATAAGCGTTCATGAACGCAATTTGACAGTGTCTTGCCGATGCAGAAAGGACATATCCTACGAAGTGAACTTTTTTTTATCCTTCGCTTTCCCCAGTGGAACATAAGGCTTCAAGCTAGTGGCTTGAAGTTTCTGTAGCAGTGTTTATTTTACAGGATGGGGTTGCTAGCCTCATGCCCAACCTTTCCTCTACACTAGCATTATTTCTGGCTTAGCGAGGTAAAGGAGTGCGTCGGCCGGGGATCGAACCCCGGACCATGAGCATGGTCGGCGAGCGTCCTAACCTCCATGCCACCGACGCACAAATGACCTCTTTAGTAGACATTATTAAATATTCGGAATACTGTGGCTCCTAAAAGAGAATACAACCAGTCAAAGTCTATATAGATATCACTAAGAAACCAGAGTATAGAGCTTAGAATGCCAAATTTATCCTTCAACACAAGGCAAATATCAGCTGAAAAGTAGTTATTAGTGTAGTTTTCACCGAACGAATAGCTCACAGACTTCATGCAGAAAAAGTTGTCCCCCGGTGAACTATTTAAACAGTAGACTAGCATAAAACATTGAATAGCCTTTGATTGAGTTGAAAGACAAATATGAAGCACACATATTACATAGGAGAAACTAACATAAAATGTTTTCCCGTCCGTCTTAACATATAGCGTGATTGACTATTGATTGCTGTATAAACTTTTACTCTTTTTCACCATTAGTAACATACTTAAAGCAAGGTATCAGTTATATTGAGAAAAGAATTACAAGAAAACCAGATGGTAGTATACAGAAAAATTTGCATAGGAAAAGTACATGGACAGGACAATATACACATTTTCATAGCTTCGTTCCCCTCCAGTACAAACAAAATTTAATAAAGACCCTGAGCCACAGGGTTAATACTACGAAGAGATAATCGAAGATGAACTAAGCAATGTATAGGATACTTTGATCGAAATAGCTATCCCGAAAAATTTATCAAGAAACACATGACAAAGAAAGCGGAAAAGGAGCACTCAATATCCGTAGAGAAGAAGCCTTTATACATACGACTGCAATTCAAGGGCGATTTACCAAGCGAAATAATTACGAAGAAGTTAAGAAAATCAGTTCAAAGAACTTTTAATGCTGGCGAACTACACGTATTATTCTCTACACGACCGATGGTGATTCCTCGACTGAAAGATGAAGTACCTAGACTAGCCACTTCTAATTGTATCTACCAATTCAACTGCGCTTGTGGTGGAACGAATTATATTGGCCGTTGCTCTAGGAACTTGATTTTTCGTGCTCACTCGGGAACATCTACCAATGTGGCTAAATAGAGGTGTAGTGAGAAGCATCAACAGCTCGATATTAGAACACCTGGTCAAAACTGGCCACAAAGCCAGCATTGACAAACCCTACTCTATTATCTATCGAGTACCAAATAAACTGCCAAAACATCCAGGTACCGCATACTCCAAACAGCAGAGGCTATCGCGATTCGCCTGCAACAACCAGTGCTTTGTGTGCAGAAGGAGCAAGTCTAGCCACTACTGCTTCCCTGACCTTCACTGGAGACTATAAATTCATGAATCTGTGTTATTATTTTTCCTAATTTTTCTGATATTCAGTGTACTGTTATGTTGATGCTATCGAACTGTAATCCATTTATATTGTTATTGATTCGATGTTATTTAAACAATATTGTTGTTGTTCATAACACTGATTCATTCACTATTATGTATGGATATATAACTGTAGAGCCTGATGATGAAGTTATCGAAAAGAGTATTCTTTGTTCAGTAACCATTCTTTTGAGAATTTGTAATGTTCAGCACTCAAAAACCAATTAAATAACCAGTAGACAGTTTATGAGATTTAACTGAAAACGCATCCTTAAAAAAATGAATTGTCTGGATGATACACGATAATGACGTGGGCACACTAATGTTATTTATAAAAAAAAACAACATATTCCTATTATCGTTGTTTTGAAAATAAGTGATGATAACATAATATATATGGCTTGTAATTGAAAACTGATTTATTCCCACTGAATGAAAGGATACCGTGTGGTATAGTATAGAAAACGTTGTGGAGAAAAGTCTACATGGTTATGGCGACTATCACTTTTTTTTCCTAAATAGCCTTACCTTTATTTTCACATGCCGTTTAATAAGTCCTGTTGTTTATTTTGATTTTCTTTTTTTCAGTCACACGCCTTTTTCTTACGCCTAATGAACAAAAAGATGTGTTCCCTAAAATAGTAGCCAGTCACAACAGTTTTTACATTGTAATCAGTGGGTAAACACTGTGTGTTTTCTATGTATGGTAATAAAGAAAGGTGCAGTGAAATTTATGCCTCTAAATTGGCGTATAGTGTAATACGTTAGACAAAAATGATTGCGTGTTTTCGGGTACAACTCATTTAGGAATCTCAAAGTAAACCAGAAAAAGAATCCCAATATAAATATTATATATATATATGTATTATAATATAGACGAAGCAATAAGATGACGTAATTTGTCTGAATCGTGTAATGTATATGCGCGACACATATAGAACAATCTGATCACACGCGAATTTTTCATAGGAATATATATATATATATATATATATATATGAAATTAACAGAGTTAAGAGGTGAGCAAACAAATTTAAGTCGTTGGAAGGACAAATTGAAGGTCCAAATAACAGTGAAAATCACTTAACCAAATAAGAGAGGTAATAGTGTGGTGAGCGCTGTCTGCTAGCTAAAATTGGTAGACAGCGATTGACGTCAATGTTTACGCCCCAAATCTTGGTCATGAGAAAACAAAACAAGAACACAGACTAACTCAATAAACAATAAAAGCAGACTTAGCGTGAACGGATACAATTAGCAGAAATTTCAATGGACTGTCTAAGAAACGGCAACAAAGAGATGACAGAATAACTTTCAGCGAGAAAACAACCAATCAGAAGACGTTACCTCTTAGCTAACAATAACAAATAATAATATACATAAAAATATACAAATATCTCTTGATTTCCTCAATAAACGATCTGTTACCTGGCCCTAGTCTTCTGTCGTTACAATAGTACATCTACTCTGGATGATATCAAGACAAAGTTTACCAAAGGTGTGATGACGGATTGTTGCTTTGAACGCATAAAGGTGGTTTAAACTTCTTAATTGCCAGCTAGGGCTTCCACAAACTTTAGGATGCGCCACAAACACGTTTTATAGATAGGTTTAAAAGATTTGTAAATGTCAACTTTATGTCCTGTCTCTATAATATGTTTCTCAGTATAGGAGTTAGGTCTCCTGTTCTCACCATTATTGGGTTCTGTGGATTGTATTTGTTTCTGAAGCCAGCTCTTACTTGCAGAGATCGATGAGTCCTCCCTATGTATGTGTGTCCACACGTACATTCAAATTGGTAAATACAGTGGCATGTGACATCATTTTTCACATGTTCGAAGGGCTAAGTAGAGATATTGGCTTCACGTTCTCAATTATTATTGTCGGCAGGGAATAGAACCCCGGACCATGTGCATGGTCGGCGAGAGTCCTAACCACTGTGCCACACGCAGATATTAGCTGCAAAAGAAGTCTTTTTAACAGCAGTCTTTGTCTAGTTATCTAGCTGCTATAATGCCCCATATAGGGTAGCTTGATGTACACGTCTTTCTTAGGGGTGAGTTGTAGAGCAGGTCTTGGTGTTCTGACTACTTTGTATCTCCTGATGAACTTGTCTGGATAATGGTGAGCAACCAGAGTTTGTGTCAACTTCCTTTCTTCTTCATCAAGTGTGTCTTCAGTGCATATTCGGGAACGGGATGAAAAAAATTGTTTGTGGAAATGTAATCAAACAAAATGTCAACTGTTTTGATCAAAGGCACATTAGTGACTAACGAGTTTACATCAAAAGAGTACATAATCTTATTCATAATGTTAATATCGAACATGTGAAAAATGATGTCACATGCCACTGTATTTACCAATTTGAATGTACGTGTGGACACACATACATAGGGAGGACTCATCGATCTCTGCAAGTAAGGGCTGGCTTCACAGCATATTCCTAAATGGCTCCAGAAACAAATGGAATCTTCAGAACCCATTAATGGTGAGAACAGGAGACCTAGCTCCTCTATTGCGAAACATATTATAGAGACAGGACATAAAGTTGACATTAACAGATCTTTTAAACCTTTTAACTTGACCTAAGTCTATTTTCTCACCTCTTAACTCTTTATTAATTTCATATATATTCTTATGACAAGTCAGTGTGTGATCAGATTGTTCGAAATGTGTTGCGCAAATACACATTACACGATTCAGACAAATTACCTCTTCTTATTGCTTTGTCGAAATTGATAAAGGGAACTAACTATTTTAAAATATGTACAATAGTTGTTTGATGATAATGTTTTCATGGAAATTACAGTCCTCACTATATATTTGCTTACTTTTGATGAGAAAGGTTTTCACCACAGTGTGTATACTACCTTGCTGTTATTAGGGGATCAGTCGATTTTAAGCATAAGAAAATACCTGTTTTATCATTAAAACCAATTAAACGAATGCAGATTATTAATGAGTTATTTATTATTCAAACGGTGAGATAAAATTGTGATATTTGAGTGATGATAGGTCAGAGTTTTAGGATTTATCGATAATACGTATGAATCTGTGTTACAGAAAGACAATTATATTGATGCTTATAGTATGCAGCAGCTATTTCGAATCATGTAATAACTACTGGACTTGAAGAAATAACACATTTAAGCGAACAATATTGTTTTCAATTAGATCTCATCAGGCTTAACTCTAATATACATAACAGCTTAGCCAACGTGTTACTGAACATCTCCCATGGTGGCGGTTTGGCAAAGGACAGACAAAAACAATGCGTAGCTTAGTCTTGTCACACTTAATTGATAGTGGTCATGTAATCAAGAAAACGAGAGCCTTCAAAGTAATTCACCATATCCCACTGAATCTTTCCAATAGACTTCGTATTCGTCTACTGCACACATCTGAGGCGATAGGCATTCGAACTATTGAACCTAAACTATGTATTCAAAAAAAGTTCGTACAGCCATTATCCCTCCCTTGGCCTATTTAGACATAACCAACTAATCACTTCTACACCACCCTTTGTTTATATTTTCAACCCCTTTCTTATCTTCCCTTAATCTTATCTTCATTATAAACGTGTTTCATTTCCTTCCCTTACAGTCTAACATTACTAGCCTTTATCGACTACTTCCACCTGAACATTTGTTTGTTTAATCATGCTGTTTTTCATTATTCGTGTTATCACAGATTACCTCACTTTTTCATCCTTATTATTGATAAGACCATTTTTATTATTACTATTATTATTGTCATTACTACTATTATGACTTATTGCACAATTTATATTCACTATCGTATTATCCTATTGACAAAACACCATGATTGGTTTATATTTGAATTTTGATTTGTAAACTTATGTATATTAGAGTTAAGCCTGATGAGATCTAATTGAAAGCACAATATTGTTCGCTTAAATGTGTTGTTCTAAATTTTACTATGAGAATACTTAATATATTGAAATCTCGTGGTGATACTCTTGTTATCATCTCTGATAGGTGCTAAAATATAGCAGGAAAAGAGCGTTTCTATTGAGTATTAATACCAACTTGTTTTATCTCAGTGAGTGAGTAATTCCGTTAAATCGATGAACATTAGTTTCGTATCACTGATACACATCATGACTAATACATACTTATATGTAGATACCTGTGGTAGCAACAAATCTGTTTCATATGGAAAAGAGAAGACATTCAGCGAAGAGACTCTTTTCGGCGAATTCATTCACATAGCTGTACAATCGCATTTATATATAAATATTTATGTGTGTGTGTACATGAGGTTTATCAAGTTTAGATAATTGATTAGTTAATACAAGAATGATGTAGTATAGAGACAAAGTTAATCAGACAGCAACTAAAGTAAGATTGAGTTAAAAAGCTAGATGACGTAATATAATTGACTAAAATGTTACAACTTAGGTCAGGATAGCAACAGAGGTAATTACAGGTAGAGATTAAGTAGAAGTGAAATTGAGTGAATAAGTTGGATGACGTAACATGAATGACTAGAAACTGAGCGTTGTTCAAGCCAGTAACAGTGGTAGTGAGGTGTAGAAATTGAATCGGGTGGGGGTAGAGAACAAGAAAGTTGAAAATGTAAAATATTACAATTGAGAAGGCAAAATAATACTAATGAAGAGACAGAAGAAAAGATTAGGTAGAATTTACTTGTCGGCTAATAAGATAGATTACGTCCATTGTAAGTGTAGTGATTGAACGAACTTCTGTATGCAAAGTTCAGGACTTAGCAAGTGAATCGCCATTGCTTCTGCAGTTTGAAGAAGTCTGATTCGTACACCTTTAGGGAGACTACTTCTTACTCTGTAGACGACTTTGAAGTTTGTTTGCGGTTTGCAATTCAGTTCACGATGGAGAAACAGTCCAACTCCACAATATCTTTTCTTGACGTCCAACTAACAAGAAGAGAACAGGATGGAACACTGGAAAGATCTATCCACAGAAAATCGACGTGGAACGAACAGCTTACTAACTTTTACAGTTGAGTACCACCATACACCAAACGAAACCTGATGCGTTCACTCAGCTACAGAGTTCGCAGAATTTGCACCCCGGACACCATAGAAGATGAACTGGACAACCTCAAGAGAATCCTCGTCGAGAATTGCTATCCAGAAAGATTTATTGCTAAATCTATGAATCCGAGACCAGAAAAGCCGCCCATACTTAGCGTCAAGAAAAAACTACTCTACATGAACCTTCAATTCAACGGAGATTTATCTGCGGAAACACTAAAAAATCGACTGTCGCGCTCACTTAAGAAGACCTTCTTTGCAGATGAACTAAGACTAACCTTCTCCACAAAACCTATGATTCATGTGAACGTGAAGGATAAGCTACCGCTGCTGGCCTCATCAATGTGCATTTATCAATTCACCTGCTCGTGTGGAGCCAGGTATGTCGGCCGTACCCAGCGCTCGCTTTCCAAACGTTTCACCGAGCACTAACCAACATGGTTTTACAAAGGAGAAAATTGATGCCCCGCAGTTCCATCTTAGAACATCTGATAGAATCCGGACACCAAGCTACACCGCAAACAAACTTCAAAGTCGTCTACAGAGTAAGAAGTAGTCTCCCTAAAGGTGTACGAATCAGACTTCTTCAAACTGCAGAAGCAATGGCGATTCACTTGCTAAGTCCTGAACTTTGCATACAGAAGTTCGTTCAATCACTACACTTACAATGGACGTAATCTATCTTATTAGCCGACAAGTAAATTCTACCTAATCTTTTCTTCTGTCTCTTCATTAGTATTATTTTGTCTTCTCAATTGTAATATTTTACATTTTCAACTTTCTTGTTCTCTACCCCCACCCGATTCAATTTCTACACCTCACTACCACTGTTACTGACTTGAACAACGCTCAGTTTCTAGTCATTCATGTTACGTCATCCAACTTATTCACTCAATTTCACTTCTACTTAATCTCTACCTGTAATTACCTCTGTTGCTATCCTGACCTAAGTTGTAACATTTTAGTCAATTATATTACGTCATCTAGCTTTTTAACTCAATCTTACTTTAGTTGCTGTCTGATTAACTTTGTCTCTATACTACATCATTCTTGTATTAACTAATCAATTATCTAAACTTGATAAACCTCATGTACACACACACACAAATATTTATATATAAATGCGATTGTACAGCTATGTGAATGAATTCGCCGAAAAGAGTTTCTTCGCTGAATGTCTTCTCTTTTTCATATGACTCAATGGGGATTTTAAATCTGTTTCAGTTGAGAAAGAGAAAATTTGGAATTGCGTTGTCCAGATGAATTAGTAATAAGCCGACATGCAGATTCAGCTACTATAGAAAACCCGATATAAAAAGAAGTCCATCATACCTGGTAAGTCAAATGAACTAATTATTATTATTGTTTCCTTTAATTCCCAGAGGAAAATAGGGCTTCAACTGCGCATCTCCGTTGCGTTCGGTTCTCTGCTACAGTCTTCACCTTGCTCCAAGTCTGCCCACACGTTTTCATCTCCTCTTCACATGAACCTCCGGCGACCAACTCGCCGCTTCCCTTTCTGTTTCCACTCGAGCGATGGCTTGTCTAGTGATGTCACTTGATGGTTTCCTCAGAGTATGGCTGATCCACCTACATTTCTTCCTGCCGATTTGTTTCACAGTCGGTTCTTGGTTGGTTCGCTCCCAGAGATGAACTAAAGCACTTAAGAAAAACCGGCGACTAAGAACCTCATTATTATGATTGATGGTGATCAGCAGTGGAAACCTATTCGAGAGTCGTCAGCTGGATGCACCTGCACTCCTAATGAGTGATAATGACCCGAAACCTGAATCCATCGTTTCAGACGCCAAATCATTATCCACTGGGCTGAGCGGGCTACGACAGCCACCTCTTGTGGCTTCACGTTAATCCTTAGACATTGTCGAAGAGTCCGTACTAGCAACCAACATGTCGACAGAGACTGAGCATTTTGACCCAAACTAATTAATCGATGGGAAATACAAAATCAACCTCAAAACAACAACTCTATTATTATTCAAATCTACAAAACATTTTCAAGAATGAGAGCAGAAACTAACCAACTGACTACCTAAGGGTATCTAATTTAAGAATATTTATTATTTATTCATCTACTCTGACAGGTGGTAAACAGATATATAATGAGAAACCTTTATCATCAGATTATTTCTTCCCTATTTCCGCTATTCAACGATACATGCATGTCTGCAGACTAAATTTTCATCAGAGTAGCAATTTATCATTTATCTGCTGTGTTTAAAGCTACATTTTTAGTCGTATACAGTGATAACTTCTTTTGTCATGTGAGATGTATACAATAGTAGGCATAAAATAATAAGACAAATGAGTTTCTTTAAGTATGCGTAACGTATATCCACATAACACATGACTAGGCGTGTACAGAATTCCCAGTAAGGTTAAAAAAAATTACTCATTTATCAATGCCTAATTTAGCCTACGTAAACTGTATATAAAGTACAATGTTAATTACTTAGTGTAGTATAACTGTAACAGTAGGTTAAATAATCCCATATAAAGTTTGTGATAAATTACAGACGACCTACAGCCTGTATCTGGAAAATGTATTTGCAGTTAGTTATAAGATTCTGGGGTTCGATCCTTTGCCACCGACTCATCCCTTTACCTCACTAAGCCAGCAATACCAGTGGTAAAGAGGAAAGGTTGGGCTCGAGGCTAGCAACCCCATCCCGTAAAAATAAACACTACTGCTACCTAGACTTCAAGCCTCTAGCTTGAATCCCCCATGTTCCAATGGGAACGTAAAGGAATAAAACAAAGTTATAAGATGTTAGCTGTGAAAGCATAGATGCACATAAAACTCTGAACAAAAAGAATGTGTATTCATAGCGTAAATAAGGGTTATATGGAATCATCAAAACTAAAATAACATATACAGAAATCACAACAGAAATTGAAATATGTTTTAAAATCTAATATTTAATGTTTCCCAAACTTAGCCCCCATGGGTATACGATAAAGAATACACAGTGCTAAGTAAGCAAGTATACGAAGACATTTTCAGGTAAGCGAAGAGAAATTTGATTTTAAAATGAAAACGTGTTAATACTGATTTCAGTTAAAAATAACTGCTCAATACTGAAAGTAAATAGAAGATTCATACAGTTTCTGATGTGGAGAAAAATGAGATTTAGAGTATTTCGGTTAACTTTACTGGATTCAGTGAGCTGTCTGATTTATTAGAGAATGTTGCATTATATGACAGTTTACACTATAGTCGGAATGATACTACATCTAACTATACGAAGTAACTTTAAAAACGACTACAGGAAACTGTCAAATGAGAAATTATGCACTATTCCTGATTACGGTTGCATACGACACTAATTTATATGGTACAAAAGCGGGGTATAGCAGTGTTTTTCTTCCCACGTTTTTAGTATAACCTATTACTAGAAGTTATGTCAACTTCAATGTGAAGTCAGTGCTACTATACGGATCAGAGACTTGGCGCGTCATAAAAAGCATATCAAACAAACTACAGACCTTCATCAACAGTTGTCTTCGCTCAATAATCAAGATCAGATGGCCAGAAAACATCAGCATTATGGAGGGATTTCTGGGAGCGAATCAACCAGGAACCGATTGTGAAACAAATAGGCAGGAAGAAATGGAGATGGATTGGCTGGTCATACTCTGAGGAAACCATCAAGTGACATCACTGGACAAGCCATCGCTCGAGTGGAACCCGAAAGGGAAGTGGCGAGTTGGTCGTCAGTTTGAGGGTGACTTGGAGGAGGTCATGTGAAGAGGAGATGAAAACGTGTGGGCAGACATGGAGCCAGTTGAATACCCTAGCTGAGAACCGAACGCAATGGAGACGCTCGGCTGAAGCCCTATGTTCCTCTAGGAATCGAAGGAAACAATAATAATAATGTCAGCATGATTATATAACATTTTGGAACTGTTGATGGAATTCCTCAAATATCTTCTCTATCCTTTGTCCTTTAGATTAATTTGTATATAACCTTCATTAAATATGCATTATTTCTATTATATGAAGTGAAGGCTTGATGAACAGAAAATCCCTGATCTTCCTCGTCCTATGTTTAGCCATAGGAGGTTGGCTTGATATATATATATGACCTCAAGATTTCATGATTACGTCATGTAGAAACAAGTATGAAAACAACACAATTTTCTGTGTATCATGACATTCAACAAAATCTATTGCTGACTACAGGAATTCTTTTTATCACAAGTTCCAATAAGGGAGTTATTATATTATTTGTAGATACAAGAATTCCTCAAAATTTGTACTGTTTTCACAAGAAGGCATTATGCTAGATATTCTGGTCACTTTAATGCAAAATGAATTTCAGAATACAAGTTAGTTTTCAAGAGTTGGTTGGTAAGGATAAGATTTGCTTTTACGAGTTGATCACGGATTGATATTAGTTAAAGAACTATTGAAAACCATCACTGGAGTACTCGAGAAGTGTTTCATCCTAGTTTGGCAGTCATCTGCAGCACGCACCCACCGCTAGGGTTCGAACCCAGGATCTTCGGGTTACAAGGCAAGCTGACTCGTATACCATTCAGCCACTGGTACCCCAGTGGGTGCGTACTGATGATGATTCCCAAACTAGGTGGGATGAAACAGCTGTCCAGTACTCCAGTGCTGGTTTTCAATGCTTCTCTAACTGATATCAATCCGTGGTCAAACTCGTAGAAACAGAAGCTGTTTTCTGAATTACATTATTTAGATCAGAACAACTGGAAAATCACGCTTACACTATCTGTAAACCAATCTTAGAAGGTAGCCGATATTACTGGCTACACTCAAATATTTTCTCGAAAATAAAAACTCCTCTGCATGGTTCATGAGGTTTTCAACATGAAACAAACTTCCATACGATAAGCTACAATAAAACATCATTGAAGAAACGCACAGAAAGTTATTCAAAGTGTTCACTTCATGAAATAAAGTGCTACTGAAAAATAAAAGCAACATGAGTTTTAGAGAAACAAGGTCACATATTGTCGCGAACTGGAGTTTAAGCTCTTCAAGAAATGATTTGTTCTCAGGAAGCACTCAGAATAAAAGTGGCAAATATTTACTACTGTGGTGAGAGATGGTTGCTACCCAAATCGGTTGACAGTAATTGAGGTCAAGGTCAAGATGGACAAGAGGATACAGAACTGACACAGCCACAAGAGATGCAAGGTTAACTTTGTGTAAGAAACAACCAGTCAACAGACTGTATTTTCTACTAACATTAACCTACAATAATGTACGTCAAAATCTATAAATATGTGTTGATTTTCCGTAATAAACGTTCTGTTGCCTGGCCCTTGTCTTCTGTTGTTACACTACTACCTGACTCAGTTTTCAAAAATCCAGTTAAGTTTTTTTTCAAGTGTTGATTTGTAGGGATTTGATTGGTTACAGGATTTTCATCATGAGCTGATATTAGTTAGAGAACCATTTTAAAACCTGCAGGGAGTACTGTACAGCTGTTTCGTCCTAGTTTGGGAATCTTCATCAGTATGCACCCACCACCATTTTTCGAACCCAGGACCTTCTGGTTACAAGGCGAGCTCGTATACCATAAAGCCACTGGGACCCGATCCAATTAGACTTCATGGGCCATTGGATCAGGTCCCAGTGGTTTAATGGTATACGAGCTCGCCTTGTAACCAGAAGGTCCTGGGTTCGAAAAATGGTGGTGGGTGCGTACTGATGAAGATTCCCAAACTAGGACGAAACAGCTGTACAGTACTCCCTGCAGGTTTTACAATGTTTCTCTAACTAATATCAGCTCATGATGAAAATCCTGTAAGTTCATTTTATTCCTTTACGTCCTAAGTGTAACATACAGCTTCAAGATAGGGTATATGTGTAAAACTTGGGCACTGTGATAGTAAGTAATTCAATAATAAAATTACACATCACCACACAATAGGATGGGATAGGATGACAGTTTTAAAATCTAATGTCACAGGGTGGATGGAGAGATTGATAACAGAAGCTTTGTTTATCAAATCAACTGCAAATACGTGTAATAGGAATGATTCAACACCTGTCCCATATATCTGGAAAATTCTACTACCCCTACGATAAATAGGAGATGACAAAGAAAATTATAAAACTCAAGTTTCGAAGTCGTGTGATTATAATTGATGAAATGATTATGAACCGCAATAAATTTTGTTTGAAATGTCATCCAGTAAATAATACTGTTTCACTGTATGATACATCTAATAAAGAAAAACTAATATGGAATTCAAGTTAGAGGCTTGAATTTTCGGTGCCAGTGGTATTTGTTTTTACGGGATATGATTGCTAGCCTCATGCTCGACCTTTCCTCTTTTCCAGTTTTACTACCGACTTAGCGGGGTAAAGGAGTGCGTCGGCTGGGGGGCGCAACCCCAAACCACCTGCGTGGTTGGAGAGCATTCTACGGTGTGCCACCGACGCCCTAGGCAAATATTACTAAACAGTTTTCTATTGGTCAGGTTACTGACTGTTCATTCGTGTTGATATTTTTGTTCATTTATTTACTCAAGTTTGACTATATCATGGACAATTTAATACTAGTTTGGTTATTTTCGTTTTGAATGAAAGAAAATGAATGAATTCAATTAAACCTTTCTGGAGAATTTACTTCGTTTATTTTTATAGTAATAACAATAAGTAGGTGTTATACGATGTATTCCCAGTCAACCTATCAAATAAATTCAGATATACTGAAAAACTAAGCAAATAAAATTGCTTCAGTTCAAAGAACTTTTAATGCTGGCGAACTACACGTCTTATTCTCCACAAGACCGATGCTGATTCCTCGACTGAAAGATGAAGTACCTAGACTAGCCACTTCAAATTGTATCTATCAATTCAACTGCACTTGTGCAGCGAGTTATATTGGCCATTGCTCTAGGAACTTGATTTTTCGTCCTCGAGAACATATCCCACTATGGCTAAGTAAAGGTGTAGTGAAAACCATCATCAACAGTTCGATATTGAACCATCTGGTGCAAACCGGCCACAAAACCAGAGTAGAAGAACCCTTCTCTATCATCTACCGGGTGCCTAATAAATTGCCAAAATCGTCGAAGCACCGCATGCTCCAAACAGCAGAGGCTATTGCAATTCGCCTCAAACAACCAGTGCTCTGTGTTCAAATGAAGCAAGTCCAGCCCCTACTACTGCCCTGGCCTTCAGTAGAGACTATAAATTCATGAATCTGTAATATTATCTTTCCTAATTTTTCTGACATTTAGCTTATTTTATGTTGATGCTATTGAGCTGTAATCTATCAATATTATTGATTCGATGTTATTTAAACAGCATTAATGTTGTTCATAACACTGATTCATTCATTCACTATAATGTGTATATACAACTGTAGAGCCTGATGATGAAGGGGTTATCGAAAAGAGTACTCTTTGTTCAGTATCCATTCTTTTGAAAATTGCATAAATATGTTTCTTCATGAATCATTTATGGAAAATATGAAGCCAGTAAGCAATAAAAGCTGCATATCTACCACCCTAACATCTATAAGTTGTTTACAACGGTTTATAATGACGCAAAAAACATATATATATACGACTCCATTGCAACATCCCTTCGACTGAGTAGAATACATACTCAGCTTTCAGGCCTTAAAGGCAAAGTTGTTCAGACACTCGTAATACCGTTTGACAGGATAAGAAATGTTGTTAAACTCTTCATATCCATAAGGCCATGAATGAACTGGAATTTGAATACATATATATATATATATATTCATTCTAAAGTACTTAAATAGATTAGTAACTTGTTTTCCATTGTCAATCTTAATCTGGCTGGCGTAATCAACTACAAGCAGCGGTGTTATTTTTTACATCCCATAAGGTGAAAGAGTCTAGAAAACAAAAAATTCTAATCCTTTTGATGTCTATGCCTCTGAATCTGAGACAGTAAATATATAAGTGATATTTATGAGTGTAAATATAAACATGAGGATAAAAGTAATAATTATGAAACAAAAACAGAATTAGAATTTGCCAAACTATTTTGAAAAACCTGCATCAGTTAGTGCAAATAAAGTGAAAATTCTTCAAATGAACCCATATTAGGGGAATCATTGTAAGTAGAATCAAATAGTCTCAGAACCAGGAGAGAAACCACTAGAGTTATTTTTAAAGCCTGAACTAAACTTGCCCTTGAAGACTTGGACTGAAGAATCCTTTTCGAAAATGGCTACCCAGAACGTTTCATCACGAAATCCATGAAACGTAAACCACTAAAAACTGTTATACTTTATGCTTTCAAATCATTGGAGACTCATAATCATAAATACTGAGAAAGCTCCTGTCTCGCTAACTAAAGAAAACCTTCTTCGTGGCTGAACTTCGAATAACTTTCTCTACGGAACCAGTGATTAGCATTGATGTAAAGGATAAGCTACCACTGTTGGCTTCATCAGTGTGCATCTACCAATTCAGCTGCTCCTGTAGAGCTAGGTATGTCGGCCATACCAAGCGCTTGCTATCCAAATGATATATGATCGAACATTTACCCTCATGGTTTTATAAAGGAGAAAAAAGATCCCCCCGCGGCTCCATCCTGGAACACCTGATCGAATATGGGCAACCAGCTAACCCACAAAGTAACTTCAAAGTTACCTACAGAATACGTGGGAATCTCGCTAAAAGAGTATTAATCAAACTTCTTCAAACGGAGCAACGGTGATTCACATGTTAAATCCTGAACTCTGCATACAAAAGTTTGTTCAGTCATTAAATCCACAATGGACCTGACCTATCTTAACACCAAATATGTAACTTTTGGTTTTTGTTTCTTAATTGTACTATTTTCTTCCCCCACCCCTAATTAAATCTCCACCCCTTATTACGACTGTTGTTAACTTGACTCTCGATTTTATATGAATTCTACTCAACCCCATCAATTATATTACATCATTTTACTTACTTACTTAATTTTAGTTTCTACCGGATTAACGCTTTCTGTATTACGTAATTTGTTGTATAAAATTTACAATTTTAATGACATAACCTTGGAAATATTCCTTTTGTTGCTAAGACAATTTACCAATATATATGCGATTGTACAGCTTGAGAATAATATCGCCAAAATGAGTAACTCTTCTCTGAACGCCTATTCTTTTGTAGGACTCAGTAGGGATTTTCAAGAAAAATAATTTCTTCAGCAGTTCCCAACATCACTTAAACTACTGGCATATGTATATATTCTTTAGAAAAAATTCACATCAGTAAATTCATCCGACTGAAAATTGAACAGAAATAATAAAATGCCAAATTCTGTTCCCCTTAAATATAAAGTTATATTCAACGAATTCATAATTCTATCATTTGCTTGTTGCATACACGACAATTTGCACAGAATTTTACACTGCATCAAAGCTACCTACATCACATCTCATGATGTTATAATTTAATTTTATGCTTATTATGAATTTAAAAATGTACTCGACCTCCAACTAACTCTATGAAAGATGTTTTAACCGCAGTATACACAAGATCATCCTTTGGTTTAAGTTCAAAAAATCCTGTTCAATTTTAACATAAAAAGTAATTTTAAAAGTAAATGAATTATCTTAGTTGTTTAGATCAAAAGGTAAGTGTAAGCAGTTACATGTTAGTATAAAGAGCCACCCTAATCAATATAAATACGTATTTTCTGTTTTACATTCTCTTAGGGGGATTATTATTGTCTCCTTTAATTCCTAGAGGTACATAGGGCTTCAGCCGCACATCTCCACTGAGTTCGATTCTCTGCCAACGTTTTCACTAAGCTCCACGTCTGCCCACATGCTTTCATCCTCTCTTCAAATGACCTCCTCCATGTCACACCAACCTCGCACTGACCACCACTCGACCGATGGCCTGGCGTGTGATGTCACTCACTTGATGGTTTGTTTTCTCAGAGTGGCAAGCCAATCCACCTCCATTTCTTCCTGCATATTTGTTGCACAATCGGTTCCTGCTGGGTTGGTTCCCTCATTGCCAGAGATCCCTCCCTGTTACTAATCTTTTCTGGCCGGCCATCTGATCTTGAGTAGTATTGAGCGAAGACAACTGTAGATGAAGGTGTGTAGTTTGCTCTAGGTGGCCTTCGTAACGCGGCGCAAGTCCCTGATCCGTAAAG
The DNA here is from genome assembly GCA_944472155.2 of Trichobilharzia szidati. Lineage (NCBI taxonomy): Eukaryota > Metazoa > Platyhelminthes > Trematoda > Strigeidida > Schistosomatidae > Trichobilharzia > Trichobilharzia szidati. The sequence goes on along the minus strand of OX235274.1, from coordinate 99,425,664 downwards.
CAAATAGCACTGACTTCACATTGGAGTTGAAAATCCAAATCTCATTTTTCATACTGAGTGTTGTTGACCTCCACACAGACTTGAGAGTAACGAAAGCTTGCTTGCCTTACTTTCCCGATCCTCGCTTTGATATCCTCATCAGTTCCGCCCGCATGTAGTTGAAACGATGCTTCCCAGGTAGGTAGGTAAAGGAGGCTTTTTCTTTCAGACTTCTCCCATTTATGCTGATTGTTGTCTGTTGTTGTTGCTACTGCTAATGCTGTTGGCCAGGAATCCTCACCACCTCTGTCTCCACCTTCTCTATGTTCCCCTGAATTCCTATCTTCTCTGGATGCTTCTTCTGCCAACTTGTTGCTTTTCACTTGCATATCTTCCAGTTTGTGGGAGATCAGACATATATGTCATCGGCGAAGTCCAGATCCTCCAAGGTTTTGTATAGGTCTATTTTAAGCCTCGTTGCCCGCCGCTGTCTGTCGCATTATCCAGTCCACCACAATCAGGAAATTAATCATTGGAGACTGTTGATTAAAGTCTTATTTCTTTAGTCAAATTTAAGGCAAAGGTGAACCTAATTGGTATACTTTTGTCTTTCAAAGTCTTTTATTTAAATAAACTTAATCGCAGACAACTAGATATTAGACATAATTGATGTCACAGTATTAGCTTCATTGTATAGTCATGCATATTTTATTCTGCTTGTTGACAATGACAATGGTTTCTTACAGGAATACCTTACACCTTTGAATGAAAAAATTTCACACCTGTTCATATATGTATATATATATATATGTATATAGAATGATTTCTAATGCATAAAAAATTATATAAAATTTATTTCGTGACGCACGTAAGGCAAAATCTGCTAATGACATTTCACGTGTAAGTCAGTGATTTTTTTCATAGAACATTAATTTTGCAGTTTAAGAGAGCCACATGCCTGTGATATGAGATAACAATTTATTTGCTTTATTAGTTTAGAAACCTGTGAATACTTTTCTGATTTTAAATTCTTTTTATGTCTGCCTCAAAATTAGTAAATCCCACACACATATTTATATTTGTGTGTATAATTGAAAAAGTGTTTCTTTTTTCAAAAATCATATGATATGTTCAAAAAATGCTGATATAATTAGTTTCATCTAAGATAAGTCTGCTCAGATTATGATAACACGTTTTACCATCCAGCCAGTTATCCTCAGTCCAAAGCCACAGGATATGTACCTCCAGCTTTTCCATCTGTTTTGATCTGCGGAAATTCCCCCAACTGACGTAGTTTTGAGATAAATGCCATCTCCGAATTAGTGAGGTACCATCAGTAGAAAATAATTCTCGAATTTTTATGGAGATTTGAGTAATTTCACTTTGCTATAGAGATTTTTTTCTGTGCATAGTCTTAACCATTGTTGACATCTACTCTCAAAGAAAAAAGGAAAAACAATTTACATCCTGCTTTGTACATAAGTGATGATCTGTGATGTATGAGAACGCATCCAAATTATTGTGGTCTTGTACAAGGATATGCTTCTGTCACATATCCGTTGTATGGGTGATCACTTTAAAACTTAGTTGATATTAACACTGTAGCGGAAAAAAAACAGTGATGTAACGCCACTGCATTTCTTCTCATCAGTCGTAGTTCTCTAGAAACAGTGATGTGTATTAATAATAATAATTTTTGCTTTATTGCGAAAAACAGTACTAATGATACAGCAAGGAATTTACTCAAAACGACAAAAAATAAACAATTACATAATAATAATAACAAAACGTTGTTATAGCAGCTATGGAGCAATTACAGTATGCGATAAGGAGAAAAATATGCATAAAGTATAAAATTGTAGTAATAATAGTAAAAACAACTAAAATAAAATAGCTAAGTTATAATTAAACGATAGAAAGGGTGACACCTTAAAATTACAGCAAGATGAACAATGAAAGGGTCGATTCACTATGCTAATTACATAGTAACTTATATGTTTCACGTCTAACAGTGTCTCCATCAAATAAAATACGGGCTAAATACGGTATTGTAGAATTTTTGTACTTAGTGGTTCGGGCATATAACTTTTTATATTGACTTCTCGTCCTACCTGATGAGATACAAAGGGATAGTTGTGAATAAAGGAGGTGCAGGAGGTCTGACAGTACGGCCTTTGCCCACTTTGTACAGGAATTTACGTGTCTCTCGACTATGGTATTGGCGAGATCACGCAGTGGCAAACCACAAGGCCTACCCACAGCATTTAATACCCTTCGTAATATGATATAGTCTTTTTTGAGAGGCCCAGGAAAGATTAATGGAGAGCAATAGAGTACAATAGGTAAAATACAGGAGTTTAAAAATTGCAGAACTAAAGGTTGGTTGATACCTGATTGTCTTAACTTTTTAATGTAGAAGGTAAGACGAAACATTTTCTTAGAGGTTGATAAGATGTGGGATAACTATGAAAGGTCAGACGAAAGAACTAATCCAAGGTATTTAATGCTTGACTTGGTTTCGATTTCAGTGCCATTTATGCTACAGGCATCATGGGAAACTAACTAGTTGATGTATGTCACGTCGATGCTTGAAAGTAAAGTTAACTGCCTGACATTTGGAAGGATTTAACATAAGACCGTTTGACTTAGACCACTTGCTGATGTCCAACAGAAAGCTATTAAGTTTGGAGCAGTCAGACTCGGATGTGATAGGCATTGATACAGTCAGATCATCAGCATATTTGACGAAGTTAGTTTAGTTTAACTGAGACAGGTCTTGTAGGAAGAAAGAAAAAAGAAAAGGAGAGAGGACGGCACCTTGAGGAACACCGGCTTTTGTAAGCGAGACAGAATTAGATTTGCCATTGTATGCAGTATACTGCATTCTATCAGAAAAATAAGAATGCAACCAACTATTAGCCCAGGATGCTGTGTGCGTCAAGGAGAGCTTATTTAATAAAAGGCCCCTAGGTACAGAGTCAAACGCAGATGTGTAGTCTAGGAAAGCACCACGAACATATTTGACACCTTTGGCTAAACAAGAAACAACATTATGATATAAGACAACCGCAGCATCCAAGGTACTTCTACCATGTTTATATGCAAATTGTTAAGGATTGTTAAAAGGTGTCAATGAAGGTTCAAGACGAAGTAAAAGTAATTTTTCCATCAATTTTAAAAAAAGGAGAAGTAATTGCAATAGGCCTAAATTTAATATCAGTACCAGAAGATTGTTTTGACATAGGGACAATTTTAATGTTTTTCCATGCAAAAGGTAGAACATTACTGGAAAAGGAAGCATTAAAAGTGTTAGTAAGAGGGTAACACAAAATATCAGCACAGTTCCTGAGGACAATGGCAGGTACGCCATCAGGACCAAGGCTTTGGGAAGGCTTAAGAGAACGGAGACATTTAAGCACATCAAGGGTATTAAAACCACTAAAATTATTGTCCATATCATTTGTATCATTAGGAAGGATATCTGCAGAAGAGCATGTACTGTATTCATATGTGTACATGTATATGTAGCCTTGGTTTTAGTTGTCAAACAGTACCTTAGACTCACAAGGGAATTTTTGACTGGGGACATTCTTTAAATACTGTGTTTCGTAAACATTAGAGACTGAATTTACTAAAATGGCTTTTCAGTAATACAATAATTTCATCATAACTTTTTTTAAATTCCTTTACGTTCCCAGAGGAACATAATCTTCAACTCACAGCTTTGAATTTCTAGTAGCAATGGGTTCATATTTATGGGACGGGTTTGCTAGTCTCACGTCCAGACTACGCTCTTTGCTGGGCTTACTACCACCTAAGCGAAGTTTAGAAGTGCGTTGGCCGCTTTTTGTAACACTCCCTTCATTTAATAAAAAGGCTTTAAAATAATCCATTCAATGCCACAGGAATAAGTGATTTTAAAATGATATTGGCGATTAATTCGCCAATATTTCTGGCTTAATAACACCCTCTGACGTAAGCCACGTTATTTAGCTTCTTTTAAAACCATTAGATTTTAATTTAGTCTACTAGTACTAAGTAACACTGAAGTTAAATTATATAACTTTCTACTTTGTCGAAAAAAAAACGAAAAAGAACGAAAAAAACTTCTTTTCAAAACACACTCAACAGGTGTAAGTGAAAAGAATTTTTACACATGATAAAAACATCAACTTTGAAAGTAGTGAGAATTACAGCTGTATATGGAATTTAGATGAAATTACAGCTGGTTAGCTATCAGTGTGATAGATTAATACACATCCGGGTGATGCACTAATAAAGTTGTTCACTGAGATAGATAAATCTTAGTCAAAATTAAAACAAATTCTCTACCGTGTGCTAAGTATAGAAAGACCCATGGTCGCATCTTCATGGAAGAATCTAATCTACTTTATATTTTTAGTGACATTTTACTGAAAAAAAACACTGAAAGTTTACATGAAATAGGTCTCTTTATTTGCTTTTCACTCTGTGGCTTTAAATGCTAAGAATCACGGTCAAATTTTATCGGTAGCTTCAGTCAGAACGCCATTGAAGATCAACGGTGCATTCAGCTGAATCTACTAATGATTCTTCATGCGTCGAATAAAGGACCTTCATCCAGATTACACAGCGAGCTTGTTGACCATTCAATTACTGGTACGGAATCCAATGTCCCATCAATTCTAACTTCTTTTTTTACGAGTTGATCACGGATTTATATCAGTTAGAGAAGCATTGAAAAGCAGGGAGTACTGGACAGCTGCTGTTTCATCCTAGTTTGGGAATCATCGGCAGTACGCACCCACTGGTTCTCTAACTGATATCAATCCGTGATCAACTCGTAAAAAAATAACTAACCCTTACAAACCAAACTATAGAAAATTAATCTGACGCTCGCTAGTGACTTGCTACAGGATGGAGTTTCCTGGAGTTCTAGTGAGAAGTCGTGACCAGTGAGGTTCAATTAGATGTCACGTGTGTGGATGGATGTCCCATCAACGACAATGGTTGGGGTCGCGCTAAATCACGAATTGGTAGAAGTTAGAATTCATGGGATGGCCATTGAATCGGGTCCCAGTGGCTGAATGGTATACGAGCTTGCCTTGTAACCGGAAGGTCCTGGGTTCGAATCCCAGTGGGTGCGTACTTCCGATGCTTCCCAAACTAGGATGAAACAGCAGCTGTCCAGTACTTCCTGCTTTTCAATGGTTCTCTAACTGATATCAATCCGTGATCAACTCGTAAAATAAACATAACTAACCCTTACAAACCAAACTACGGAAAATTCTAACTTCTGCCAATTCGGAATAACCGCCGATAGTTGGAAGAAGTATTTCTGTCACGTGTACCTACCTACCTATGTGACTTCAAAATCACACCACTTAATTGGTAATTATTCACCACATGAATAGAATAATGATTCTGATTTAAGAATTTTTCGTTCAAGAGGATGTATAACTAATCTAGTTCCTCATATAATAATTCCGTTTCACAAAAAATGAATCTACTCAAATGAGTCTGCTCGGTATGATGTGTGACAATCATTGTGTATTATTTTGAAAGAACAGAATGATTTAAATCACCATTATAAAAATAGTATCTTTACAAAAGCTTAAAGATCCTCATCCAATGAATGAAAATCAAATATTGAATAAATGCATGTGGTGATATTAGATGGTTGGAGGCAGTCGGCCACAGGAAGCCTTGCCTGACCTAGGTTTCGTGCTAGTTGGCACTCACCAGTCAGTAAGGCGTATCTGCAACCTTGAAGGAACTCATGTCCCTTCTGAGATTCGAAGTCGCGTCACCCAGTGCTGCAGTCAGAGACGCTACCGCTGAACTACTCGGGCTCGCGATTGACCTCCTGTAGAACTGACTGGTAGAATTCAGTCTGCACCAAAGTAAGGACTAGACACATCACACTAGTTACTAGTGTCCAGTCAAAATATTCACTACAGTCCACCATGTGAAAGAGCAACCCCGTTGTTAATGTGTATATATCAGTTCACCTGTTGCTATGGAGCCAGGTACATCAGTCGTTCAACCCGCATCTTATCAAAAAGGGTCAAAGAACACTATCCAGCGTGGTTGCAGAAAGGAAGTAGTGGCCGTATAAGGAGTGCAATAATCGAACATCTGGTTATCACTGGTCATTCCATCTCAACAATGCCTCCTTCAAAGTAATCTACAAAGTGAAGAACAACGTATCAAAGACAATACGTTTTCGTCTTCTTTGCATTGCTGAAGCCCTAGACATTCAGTTGGAAGAACCAGAACTATGCATACAAAAGAAAATTATTCAACCACTTCTACTCTCATGGTAACAACTCCGTTCATTTGACTAAACTTTTGTTTGTATGCTTATTTTTCTAACTACTTAAAACCCTTGCGTAATTCCGTATGTTATTTTGTTTCCCTGTACACCCTGAGCACAAATCTTTCATCAAACTATTCACTTTATTACGTAACTCTTCTTTACCAATCGTTTAAAACAACACATCACTTTTGTTACTACCCTCTTGTGTCAACATCCAATTCATCTGAACTTACTAACTGTATTTTAATTTGACAAATTTAATGTACACACACGTACAAAGCAACCATATATACTTGCAACTGTACAGCTACGGAAATGATTTTGCCGAAAAGATAATCTTCTCTGAACTACTGGTCTTCTGTCCCCAGCTAGAATCTGGGGAGATGAATGAAGTTGAGAACAAAAAATGTCTGCACGATATCCACAGAGGCCATGGCTGCCTAGATTTCAGAAGAAATGAGAAGATATAGTACAAAAGTATTATGGATCTATGAGAGAAGATAAGACAGAAGTGGACTCTTCAAGATGTTAACCGGAGATTTACTAATCTACTCCGGTCATCTAGATGACAACCACGAGTACATGTAGTTGTATGCAGTAGATAAATTGGAAAACATTTTTATGATGTAATTGGACTGACTTTTTCAGGTAGCCCTAAATGTTAGGAATTTATGTATTGCAACTAAAATTTCAGTATCACATACCTGTGTTGTCATAAATACCTTTACCTAAAAGACACCAAATTATAACCAACATCAATTATATGCCATAACTGCAAGTCACTGTGGTGCACGTTACATAAGTAGGAGATAGTCTCAAGTTTTCTAATATTTGCAGCTTTTAGGTGACTTATTTTTATTTAGATTATGGGTTTCTATGTGAATTGAGAGCCAGCCATAGTTAATTAAGTCAAATAAGAGAACACTGATTCACCGATGACATCTGCTACCGGTTGCGCCATATATCGCAGACTGTCAGAAGTTGAAATTCATGGACCATTGGATCAATTCCCAGTGGCTAAATGGTCTATAACCTCGCCTAGATTACTAGGTCACTAGTATTCTAGCCGGTCCCAAGCCCGGATAAAGAGGGAGGGTTGGGGCGTGGTGCTAGCAACTCCACCCCCAAAACTTAACCAAATTGCTACTAAAACTTCAACGCACAAATATATTCAAAATTCTAAAATTACAAATAGTGACCTTATTTTTCGCTGGAATCGGGGAAGTGAAATGACGCGGGCTGGTGAAAGCCTTCGGGAAGCCAGTCAGACGATGTGCCTTCTTTCGATGAAAGCGAAAATAAGGATGGGGACGTGGAATGTTCGTACAATGTACGAAGCTGGGAAGGCTGCTCAGGTAGCCGCAGAAATGAGGAGATTTAGAATAGAAGTGTTGGGAATCTGCGAGAGCAGATGGAACGGATGTGGAAGGAGCCAACTATCAACTGGAGAGACAATAATCTACTCCGGTCACCCAGAGGACAATCACGAGCACACCGAGGGAGTAGCCATCATGATGTCACCAACAGCGGCTAAAGCTCTCATGCAGTGGGAACCAATCTCCTCCAGGATAATGACAGCCAGGTTCAACTCAAAAGGAAAGAAGGTTACAATCATTCAGTGCTACGCGCCTACAAACGCCTCAGAACATGAGAAGAAGGAGGATTTCTACAGTCAACTACAAACAGTAATGGACAACGTCCCAAAGAGCGATATCAAAATCCTGATGGGCGACATGAATGCGAAACTGGGAGCAGACAATACAGGAAGAGAACTCACCATGGGTCGTGAGGCCCTCGGTGAAATGAACGAAAATGGCGAACTCTTCTCAGAATTCTGCGCCTTCAATGATTTGGTGATTGGTGGCAGTGTGTTCAAACACAGGGATATACACAAGGCAACATGGATTTCACCAGATGGACACACCAAAAACCAGATAGACTTCATTTCAATCTCAAGGAAGTGGAGACGGAGCCTACTGGACACAAGATCGAGGAGAGGAGCAGATGTGGGTTCAGACCACTATCTAGTACAAGGGACTTTCAAGCTGAAGCTGAAAGCCTCGAGGATACCTGGGGATAGGCCACAATGCAAGTTCAACACTCACAAACTGAAGGACACAATCACACAGGACATTTTCACTGCAACTGTCAGAGCAAAGCAGGAAACACTTCGTGGCACCACTGAGGAATCATCCGTGGAAGACCACTGGAACTCTCTGAAGGTAATTTTCAACGAAACGTGCTCAACGGTTTTAGGAAGAAAGAAGGAACAAGACAAGGAATGGCTCTCAACAGACACTTGGAAACTAATAGAGGAGAGGAGAAAAGTGAAAGAGAAAATGATTCAATGCAAAGATGGACAAGAGAAAGAGACGCTGAACTCAACTTACACAGCACTGGACAAAGAAGTGAAGAAGAGTGCCAGGAAGAACAAAAGACAATTCTACGACAACCTGGCTACTGAAGCTGAGAAGGCAGCAGGCAAAAGGGACCTGAGGACACTATATCAGATAACCAAGTCTCTATCCGGGAAGAGATCAACACAAGTGAAACCTATAAAAGACAACCAAGGGAACCCAATTACCAAAGAAGAAAGACAGATTAAACAATGGGCGGACCACTTCAAAGGACTCTTGAACCGACCACCACCTACAACCCGTCCAGTAATACCAACAACAGCACGTACACAACTGCAAGTTGACACCAATCCTCCAACGAAAACTGAAGTCATGAATGCAATCAAGCTTCTGAAAGCTGGAAAAGCAGCTGGACCAGATGGAATACCCCCGGAAGCACTGAAAGCGGACCCAGAAACGACAGCAGATATGCTGACTCCATTATTGCAAAAGATCTGGAAAGAGGGAAAGGTGCCTACTGACTGGAGGAAAGGTTACCTGGTGAAACTACCAAAGAAGGGCGACCTGGGACTCTGCAAGAACTGGCGAGGAATCATGCTCCTGTCGACGCCAAGTAAAATCCTGAGTCACATCATACTGGAGAGAATCAAGGACGCGCTGGATACAGAACTCCGACCAGAACAAGCTGGATTCAGGAAAGGCTAATCATGTTCTGACCAAATTGCAACTCTACGCATTATCATCGAACAAAGCATGGAATGGCAATCAAATCTCTACCTCAACTTCATAGACTTTGAGAAGGCCTTCGACAGCGTTGACCGCGAAGTAATTCGGAAACTGCTCGAGTACTACGGCGTACCCCAAATATTCATCAACCTCATTCAACAACTGTACGACAACGGCACATGTCAAGTGATCCACAACGGAAAACTCACCGAGGCTTTTGGAATAAACACAGGAGTCAGACAAGGGTGCTTATTATCACCAATGATATTCCTAATTGTGGTGGACTGGATTATACGTCAGACAGTGGGAAACGAGAAGACAGGGATATCCTGGACTGACCAACGTGAAGAACCTAGAAGACCTGGATTTCGCGCGTGGATGACTTATGTTTGATGTCACACGAAATCGAAGACTTACAAGCGAAGACCGACAAACTGGTTGAAGAAGCAGCAAAGACAAGACTCCAGGTGAACATAGACAAGACGGAGGTTATGAAAATAACCAACCAGCAACAACAACAGCAGCAGCAACATCCAACGCCAATCACCATCAACGGAGGGATTTGAGAGACGTTACTTCATTCACTTCACTGATCTAGGGAGCATTGTCTCAACTACAGGAGGAACGGACCAGGGTGTCAAATCGAGAATCGGGAAGGCGAGAAACACATTCATCAACCTGAAACCAACCTGGAAATCTTCGTCAATCACCATCAACAACAAAATTCGGATTTTCAATACAAACGTCAAGTCAATTTTGCTTTACGGATCAGAAACTTGGCGGGTAACCAAGAATATTTTCAACAGGTTGCAGACCTTTATCAACAACTGTCTTCGCTCCATACTGAAGATTAGATGGCCAGAAAGAATCACAAACAAGAAGCTATGGGAACAAACGAAACAGGAACCAATCGCCCAACAAATATGCAGGAGGAAGTGGAGATGGATTGGACACTCGCTGAGGAGGCCGTTGAGTGACATCGCGCGTCAAGCCCTCGGGTGGAACCCGAAAGGGAAGCGGCGAGTGGGACGTCCAAGGGTGACATGGAGGAGATCGTGTGAGGAGGAGATGAAACAGTATGGAATAACATGGACGCAAGTGAAAAGCACAGCAGAAGACAGAAGCGAGTGGAGACGTGCAGTTGAAGCCTCATGTTGTACTAGGAACCCAAGGGAACAATAATAATACAATAATAATAATAAATGGTCTATGAACTCAACTTGTGACCAGAAGGACCCAAGCGGGTGTGTCCTGCTGAAGGATCCGAAACTAGGACGCAACAGCTGTCCAATGGTTCTCTATCTGATGTCAGCTCGTGTTCAAACATGAAACCAATCAAATCGCCAAAAACCGACATTTTAAATTTATTTGTCTCTGCTAGAATCACTAAACCGTAAGTAAACCTAGAACCTGTTCGACGTTCACCACGGATCGATGTTTGTTAATGGATGTTTCATTACAAGGCCAGATGAAATAGACTGACAAAGTCACTTATTTTTAATTTCACATACTTGAATGGACCAAACAGATAAGTGAAAATCTTGCCACAACAAAGCTATTACAAATGAAGGTTCTGAAAATTAATGGTTAACTCTCAGTCCGCAGGTCCTAACGACTCATCCGGCTTGTTCCTCGAAATTAAAATGGAATATGCCTTTGTTAGCTACTTTAGAAGAATTTGTTGTATCATTTGCAATATGCATAACTTAAGTGAGGAATCCGTCGTAGGACAGAAACAGCTTAAGTATTTTGTTTTTGCCAGTGAGACAGGGAGGATTAAAATAATTTGATGTTCCCATTTTAATTATAATTGTGAATATAAATAACAAATCGATTGTGGTAAATATATTCTCTGTAATATTCCGATATCACTAGTGGTTACCACAATGGTCTGTCTACATCGATTTTTCAATCTGCCTACTAAAACAAAATACGAAAAAGTAACACCTGCAATATTCAATCATGTTGCATTCTTTATATCTGCTGACTATAGTGATATTATTATTATTATCATTGTTCCCTTGGGTTTCTAGTGGAACATAGGGCTTCAACTACACGTCTCCACTTGCTTCTGTCTTCTGCTGTACTTTTCACCTGCATCCATGTTAGTCCATACTGTTTCAACTCCTCTTCACACAATCTCCTCCATATCACCCATGCACCCACGAACCACTCGCCGCTTCCCTTTCGGGTTCCACTCGAGCGTTGGCCTGACGCGCGATGTCACCCAGTGGCCTCCTCAGTGAGTGTCCAATCCATCTCCACTTTCTACTACATATTTGTTGAGCGATTGGTTCTTGTTTTGTTTGTTTGTTCCCATAGTTTCTTGTTGGTGATTCTTTCCGGCCATCTGATCTTTAGTATAGAACGAAGACACCTGTTGATAAAGGACTGCAACTGGCTGTTGGAAATATTCTTTATGACCCACCAAGTTTCTGATCCGTGTAGAAGAAATGACTTGAAAATCCGAATTTTGTTGTTGATGTTGAGTGACGAAGATTTCCAGATTGGTTTCAGGTTGATGAATGTGTTTCTCGCCTTCCCGATTCTCGATTTGACATCCTCTTGCGTTCCTCCTGTAGTTGAGACAATGCTCCCTAGATCAGTGAAGTGAATGAAGTAACCTCTTTCAAATCCCTCCCGTTGATGGTGATTGGCGTTGGATGTTGCTGCTGCTGTTGTTGTTGTTGGTTGGTTATTTTCATAACCTCCGTCTTGTCTATGTTCACCTGGAGTCTTGTCTTTGCTGCTTCTTCAACCAGTTTGTCGGTCTTCGCTTGTAAGTCTTCGATTTCGTGTGACATCAAACATAAGTCATCCACGCGCGAAATCCAGGTCTTCTAGGTTCTTCACGTTGGTCGGTCCAGGATATCCCTGTCTTCTCGTTTCCCACTGTCTGACGTATAATCCAGTCCACCACAATTAGGAATATCATTGGTGATAATAAGCACCCTTGTCTGACTCCTGTGTTTATTCCAAAAGCCTCGGTGAGTTTTCCGTTGTGGATCACTTGACATGTGCCGTTGTCGTACAGTTGTTGAATGAGGTTGATGAATATTTGGGGTACGCCGTAGTACTCGAGCAGTTTCCGAATTACTTCGCGGTCAACGCTGTCGAAGGCCTTCTCAAAGTCTATGAAGTTGAGGTAGAGATTTGATTGCCATTCCATGCTTTGTTCGATGATAATGCGTAGAGTTGCAATTTGGTCAGAACATGATTAGCCTTTCCTGAATCCAGCTTGTTCTGGTCGGGATTCTAATAATTATAATAATAATAATTCCACAAGGCCACATGAAATAGACTGACAAAGTCACTTATTTTTATTCATGTGTTGGTTTGTAGGTGCGTCGGTGGCATAGCGGTTAGGACACTCGCCAACCATGCACATGGTCAAGGGCTCAATCCCCGGCCGACGCACTCCTTTACCTCGCTAAGCCAGAAATAATGCTGGTAAAGAGGAAAGGTTGGTCATGAGGCTAGCAACCTCATCCTGTAAAATGAACACTGCTACAGAAACTTCAAGCCACTAGCTTGAAGCCCTATGTTCCACTGGGGAACGTGAAGGATAAAAAAAAAGTTGGTTTGTAGGGATTGGATTGGTTACAGGATTTCATCATGAGCTGGTATTAGTTAGAGAAGCATTAGATAACGTGGGAGTACTGGATAGCTGTTTCGTCCTAGTTTGGGACTCTTCATTAGTACCCACCCACCGGGATTCTAACCCAGGACCTTCTGGGACCTTCTGCATCCAGTGCGTCCTTTGTTTTCTCCAGGATGATGCGAGGTGGTAAGTATGTAACACTTATACAGGGGAAAAAACTGACAGTAACCACGTAAAACACTTTTGCTCAATAAATTGTGCTCGAAAAGTCATCAGTAAATATTACCGTATAACACTGTTTGACATTTTCAAAATAAATTTTACCCACAATGGAATTATGCTCTACCACAGTGCACAAGTTCTATTCTTATATCAACGGAGTAATTTATCCACATTCTATGTATGTAATTATTCAGGCCTTCTAATCCTCACAATAACCCTTATCTTTCCTGAACCTAACCATAACGTGAAAATATCCCTAAACTAACTGTAATCTAACTCGAACTAACCATAATGTGGCCTTTATTAGGTTGACCTAACCCTAACCTAGGCTGAAACTTGCCGGATATCCCATTTAGTAGCGTAACGCTTTGATAAGCATATTTTATTGATGATCAGACTGCTGACAAATGATCTCATTAGTTTCACTGATTGGAGTCAATGTGAACAAGGAGGTTGCATTAAATGACACCATGAACTTATTCAAAACACTCATGTGACTCACACTTTCAGCGAAATGAAATGAGTCTTTCATGGTGTGCACGGCTAGTTGTTGATAAATAGGTTCTGGCTTCTCCGCAATCCAATGTTGGGGCGAGTTGATCATCGGAAGTATAGGTCTCAGTTTGGTAGGCCAAACTTGTGTGACAAACGGGACCCTTGGGGTTTCAAATCATTGTATGTATTGTTGCCAATCCATTGAAAAGCAGAAGTTACCCTCAAAGGTTCATTGACAAGTATGGAAGAGCTGAAGTCTCAAATCTCGAGCAAATCACAGTGGAGAAAAAGCCCATCTACATTCAACTTGATTACAAAGGTGAAAATATCATAGTAATTGTCAATAGAAGATTGAGGACGTCACTAGGCAATGCATATCTCGCATCTAAGCTCGATCCCATCCATCGAACAACTTGCTCATTGGTGTAATCAAAAATCGATGGATATCCTTCTCATGTTAACTCCGACTGTATATAGAAATTTACATGTATCAGCGGGAGCAGTTACATTGGAAGAACAGAACGAAGGGCATATCTACGATTTTCTGAACATGTATTAGAAAGCCTATATTTAAAGGGAACAAATGCTCTAGACAGTTCCATTACCAGGCACCTCCTTGACATGGGTCATGAGGTGGACGTCGCGATATCGTTCAATATCATCAATAGGCGGAAGAATTCAATTATCCTCAACTTTGCCGAAGCGATCTCCATCAAGTGCCTGAAACCTGATTTATGTGTTCAGAAAGAAACACTTTTCAGTCTTTCTTTGTCCTGATAACTGGATATTATCACCCTCTTTTTCATTTGAATACGTAATACCGAAAGTTTCCATTGTGTATTATCATTATTGTTCGGAATAATGTTTAATATGATATATATATATGTATATATAGTATTACTGTATGCACATATTGATTGATTTTTGTTAAAAAATGAACTCTCTGAAAGTATGTTAAAACTGTTTTTGTAGATATACTTAAAAATGACTTCGACCAGTAAGCAGCTGATGAGAAGCCAACGAAATAAACAAGGATGGTACCATTTTATTCTGCAAAACCTGCTGTTCTTGCTTTATTCAAAATTGATTCCTTGATTGCTTATTTTACCGGTGATTAGTCAACAGGTTGAAGTTATTATTAAAACAAAGTTTAAGTGTCTTTTTGTCCATATTGACTCTAAATAATCAGTGATTTCTGTGACGTTTAGGCAACTTATAACCATTAGAAGACCATTACTTCGTCTGCCGCACCGTAAATCTGTGCCTAAAACGTGTTTACTGACAGTTGCAAGCATCTCAAACAGCACAGTGGTGTAGTAGTTAGGCATAATATGATATTATTTTCAGTACCATAAGAAACATGATATTCTCTGAAGTTGTAGTAATGCGTCTCTGCTTAGGATTCATAGGCAAGTATTTTTGTATTTCATTAGAAATCAGCATATTATCACTTCAACTTACATAGATTACTGTTTCTAAGCAAAATCATTCCAGTTCAACATACAATAGCCAAATTACAACATTGTTTTACTTTTAGAAGTCGGTTTGAGGAATGTTCAGTCATACAGACCTAATTTATCTAAGATACTACATTAATCTCTACAGTACAGTTTGTATTTCCACCCCCTCCACACACAAACTTATAATCTTGGGTCCCTACTGATCGTTGACCGTTTTAGCTTATCACTAGAGTGATAAGTGTCTCTGAAGGTTATTTGAAGCATATATATACTCAATCTCTGTCATCCCTTTTCTCTGTTGATTCGAGACAGTAAAAGCTCTCTATGTCACCAGTGTGTCTCCTTGCTGCGAAGATTCGGTGGTATCGCATCATGTCATTGTTTTTGCTAACAGTGATTAGAATAGTAGGCTGAAAAATCAACTAGATAGGAAGTTCGTCAGCGCAAACTATCAAGTGTATTAGTGGCCATAACATGTTCTTACAGAATAAATTACCTATATATATATATATATATATATATATATAATAGTAACTATCTATCATACACCGAGAAGGTTGACAAAAGAAACAGTAGCCTAAATGTTGTAATTGTTCACCGATGCCGAGGAATGTAAAGGTTAAATAAATCATTATTATTATTATTGTTTCCTTTAATTCCTAAAGAACATAGGGCTTCAGCCGTGCGTCTCCATTGCGTTCGGTTCTCTGCTAGAGCCTTCACCTGGCTCCAAGTCTGCCCACACGCTTTCATCTCCTCTTCACATGACCACCTCCATGTCACCCTCACACTAACTACCAACTCGACACTTCCCTTTCGGGTTCCACTCGAGCAATGGCTTGTCTAGTGGTGTCACTTGATGGTTTGTTTTCGCAGAGTATGGCCAGCCAATCTATCTGCATTTCTTCCTGCCCATTTGTGTCACAGTCGGTTCCTGGTTGGTTTGCTCATTGCCAGAGATCCCTATTGCTGATCTTTCCTGGCCGGCCATCTGATCTTGAGTGGTATTGAGCGAAGACAACTGTTAATGAAGGTCTGTAGTTTGTTTGAGATGGTCTTTATGACGCGTATAGTAGCACTGACTTCACAGTGAAGCTGAAAACCCTTATCTTATTCTTCATGCTGAATGCTGTTACCTCCACACAGACTTGAGAGTAGGGAAAGCTTGTCTTGCTTTCCCGATCGTTGCTTTGATAACCTCGTCAGTTCCGCCTGTAGTTGAGACGATGCTTCCCAGGTAGGTAAAAGAAGTTGTTTCTTTCAGGTTCCTCCCATTTATGTTTATTGTTGTCTGTTGTTGTTGTTGCTGTTGGTGGTGTCGCTCAGGAGTCTTCATCACCTCTGTTTCCTCTATGTTCACCTGAACTCCTTCCTACCTTTGATGCTTCTTCTGCTAACTTGTTGCATTTCGCTTGCATATCTTCCAGTTTGTGGGAAATCAGACATATATCATCGGTGAAGTCCAGATCCTCCAAGTTTTTTGTGTGAGTCATTATCATTTCTGATAAAATGTTTGTTCTGCCTTTAAATGTTTGCTGCACAAAAGATTGTGAAATTTATCATTTACCATAACCTATGATTACCTACGACTGGTTCCGCTTTTTATGCTAAAGAATCAGGATACAAGAAGTAACTTTGAAAATCATTAGCATAAGAGTGTACATTGCTGTGTAACAGTAATAGCTGCTACTTCACATGAGTTGTCAAGATCCGTAGACACCAATTAAACATAAAACGTGGATTAGAAACCGAAATTCGTTTCTATCCGTGTAACTCATTTTAAGCCGCCCTCATTTGAATTCTCTGCCAATCATTTTTCAGTATTTCTATATACTCAGTCAACCACATGACACTTACTGTCTTAATTATCTGTCTAAAATACACTGAAGGTGGTTTTTAAATTCCAGCATATGTAGAATAATTTTCAGGATGACAGTAGATTACACCCAGATCACAGTATAAATGGATTACAGCAATCAAATATGTCTATCATGCTATAGATTGACGTTTATAATAGGCCAGAAACACTTTCATGGAAGAATATTCATGTAACAAATTTTCGAACAGTTTCTTTGGTGAACATAGACAAGACGGAGGTTATGAAAATAACCAACCAGCAACAACAACAGCAGCAGCAACATCCAACGCCAATCACCATCAACGGAGGGATTTGAGAGACGTTACTTCATTCACTTCACTGATCTAGGGAGCATTGTCTCAACTACAGGAGGAACGGACCAGGGTGTCAAATCGAGAATCGGGAAGGCGAGAAACACATTCATCAACCTGAAACCAACCTGGAAATCTTCGTCAATCACCATCAACAACAAAATTCGGATTTTCAATACAAACGTCAAGTCAGTCTGTTATTCTGTACGGATCAGAAACTTGGCGGGTAACCAAGAATATTTCCAACAGGTTTCAGGGAGACCGTTATCAACAACTGTCTTCGCTCCATACTGAAGATCAGATGGCCGGAAAGAACAAGAACCAACAAGAAACTCTGGGAAAAAACAAAACAAGAACCAATCGCTCAACAAATATGCAGGAGAAAGTGGAGATGGATTGGACACGCTCTGGGAGTCACCCGCTGGGTGACATCGCGCGTCAGGTCATAGCTCGTGTGGAACCCAAAAGGGAAACGGCGAGTGGGACGTCGGTGCAAGGGTGACATGGAGGAGATCGTGTGAAGAGGAGCTGAAACAGTATGGACTAACATGGATGCAGGTGAAAATTACAGCAGAAGACAGAAGCAAGTGGAGGCGTGCAGTTGAATCCCTATGTTCCACTAGGAACCAAGGGAACAATAATAATAATAATCTTTGGTTTATTCCCCACCAAGTATAATAGTCCATAAACTACGTGTCAAGATATTCACTTAACTACTGTTATGTACAGTGACTTCCATGTTTCAATGTTTAAAGACTATCAACTAAAGTGAATACAGCTTTAAGGTTACATAATTATTATGTTTTCGATATTTCTAATCACGCTATTTTATCAACAATAAAAAAAAGAATGAATTTAAAGTGATTTATCCATGGAATGACTTTTAAGTGTTGTTTAATGAAATCATGAGGCATTAATAATTTCTTAGGCACAAAGTGTGTTTTTTTCTATTGAAAATAATAACGAATATAATGTGACAGTACGCTTGATAAAACATCTATTAAATCTGATTTTAAAAATCACCATTTTTAACAACACTAGAATTATTATTCAACTAAATTTTAGATTTTCCCGTCGATTGATTGGATGGAATTGCTCGGTCTCAGGTTGACATGTCCGCTTCTAGTGCGGATGCTTCGACGATGTATGGTGGTGACTAGCAGTGGAATCCAGGATGCGCATTTCGTCATATTTAGGAATCGTCATCTGGATGTACCTGCATTGCCCAGTAAGTGATGATTTTGTCACTGAGGCTCTAACCCAGTGCCCCTAGTTTCAAACGCCAAAGCGTTATGCACTAGACCACTGGGGAATGAAGGTACATCCAGTTGACGAGTCCCAAATAGGACGAAACGCGCATCCTGGATTCCACTGCTAGTGACCATCCACCAGTTAAACACTAGAATTATGTTCATTGCATTTTTTACCTGATAACTTGCTTGTTTCATCGGTACCTGTACGCAGATACTGAGAATGTAGAAGAGACATTGTGTGACAAACAGTCAAAATGATATTTTTCAGCTATACCAGATGCATGCTTCACCAGTTTAATTTATCTAAATTTAACTGAAACGAAGTGACCTGTAATGCTTATGAAGTGTTCAGAAACTCATATATATATATCATCGGTGGCACAAAGGTAGGATGCTCGTCAACCGCGTAGGTGGTTCAGGGTTCGATCCCCGGCCACCGACGCACTCCTTTACTTCGCTAAGCCAGCAATAAGATTGGTAAAGAGGGAAGGCTGGGCATGAGGCTAGCAACCCCATCCTGTAAAAATAAACATCACTGCTACAGAAACTTCAAACCTTTGGCTTGAATCCCTATATTCCACTGGGAACGTGAGGGAATATATATATATATATATTCCGTACAACAGCGGTTTATAATTCAAATAATTTATCTGGTAAACACAGGAGGGTAAAGCAATAACTATCATAGTTTATTTGTTTACAAACGATTCGGTTAAAGCATGTTATCTGGATTCCATATATAATTTGTTAAAAACAATTATTTTATTTTGTCGTTATCAGTAAACAATACTAATTTGTCAGAGAAAAATATATTCAAGCTATCCAAATTATAATTATATGTATGCATTAAGAGGGTTTGCGTTGTTTTCTTTTTTCCCTGCTAATAATGAAACAATCTGACTAACCGAGTTTCTGATAAATATTTTCGAAAACGTGTCGTTTTTCCCATTCTCTAACAAGCCTTCACTAGTGTAACTAGTAATATAGACCATGCGTGGTGTGTCAGATAATATTATTATGCAAATATTTTCACAAAATATCAATAGTCTCTTGTGAACAACAGTCTTTGTTTATAGCAGCCAGAGAAATCCCTTAAGTTTATAAAAAAAAATTAAATGAATCAGTCTCTTCGACCAGCAAGTCATACAAGTTGAGGAGGTAAAAAAGCGTTTCATTGGCCGAGAAGCGATCAACACACCTCCTAAAGGTATTCCAGAGAACATACTCCTTCTTCCTCTTATTCTATAAGAGTTTAGGAATAAATTAGGTAAACGCTGGATAAATTATATTGAAATGTGCTTGTAAGACTTACAACTGAAACTTTAAAAGTGGAATTTGTAACAAAGTCAAGGTGGAATTGGGATCAACAATGTGATACCATTGGTTGGCGAGTTGACAGAAGTTAGTACTCACGGATCACTGAAATCTGGTTTATGTGGCTGAATGGCTAACGAGTTGACCTCGTAAGCTGAAAGTCTCGCGTTTGATCTCTGGTGGGGTTATGGGTGTACACTACTGAACAGTCCCAAATTGGAACGAAACGGCTGTCCAGTGCTCCTTAAATTTCACTGATCTTTTAACCAATGCTGGCTTGGGTGCGTACTGCCGATGATTCCCAAACTAGGATGAAACAGCAGCTGTCCAGTACTCCCTGGTTTTCAATGGCTCTCTAACTGATATCAGTCCGTGATCAACTAGTAAAACATAACTAATCCTTACAAACCAAACTATAGAAAATTATTCTGATGCTCGCTAGTGGCTTGCTACAGGATGGAATTTCCTGGAGTTCTAGTGAGAAGTCGTGACCAGTGAGGTCTAATTAGATGTCACGTGTGTGGATGGATGTCCCACCAACGACAATGGTTGGGGTCGCGCTAAATCACGAATTGGTCGAAGTTAGAATTCATGGGCTGGATGTTGAATCGGGTCCCAGTGGCTGAATGGTATACGAGCCAGCTTGCCTTGTAACCTGGAAGGTCCTGGGTTCGAATCCCAGTGGGTGCGTACTGCCGATGATTCCCAAACTAGGATGAAACAGCAGCTGTCCAGTACTCCCTGGTTTTCAATGGTTCTCTAACTGATATCAGTCCGTGATCAACTAGTAAAACATAACTAATCCTTACAAACCAAACTATAGAAAATTATTCTGATGCTCGCTAGTGGCTTGCTACAGGATGGAATTTCCTGGAGTTCTAGTGAGAAGTCGTGACCAGTGAGGTCTAATTAGATGTCACGTGTGTGGATGGATGTCCCACCAACGACAATGGTTGGGGTCGCGCTAAATCACGAATTGGTCGAAGTTAGAATTCATGGGCTGGATGTTGAATCGGGTCCCAGTGGCTGAATGGTATACGAGCCAGCTTGCCTTGTAACCTGGAAGGTCCTGGGTTCGAATCCCAGTGGGTGCGTACTGCCGATGATTCCCAAACTAGGATGAAACAGCAGCTGTCCAGTACTCCCTGGTTTTCAATGGCTCTCTAACTGATATCAGTCCGTGATCAACTAGTAAAACATAACTAATCCTTACAAACCAAACTATAGAAAATTATTCTGATGCTCGCTAGTGGCTTGCTACAGGATGGAATTTCCTGGAGTTCTAGTGAGAAGTCGTGACCAGTGAGGTCTAATTAGATGTCACGTGTGTGGATGGATGTCCCACCAACGACAATGGTTGGGGTCGCGCTAAATCACGAATTGGTCGAAGTTAGAATTCATGGGCTGGATGTTGAATCGGGTCCCAGTGGCTGAATGGTATACGAGCCAGCTTGCCTTGTAACCTGGAAGGTCCTGGGTTCGAATCCCAGTGGGTGCGTACTGCCGATGATTCCCAAACTAGGATGAAACAGCAGCTGTCCAGTACTCCCTGGTTTTCAATGGTTCTCTAACTGATATCAGTCCGTGATCAACTAGTAAAACATAACTAATCCTTACAAACCAAACTATAGAAAATTATTCTGATGCTCGCTAGTGGCTTGCTACAGGATGGAATTTCCTGGAGTTCTAGTGAGAAGTCGTGACCAGTGAGGTCTAATTAGATGTCACGTGTGTGGATGGATGTCCCACCAACGACAATGGTTGGGGTCGCGCTAAATCACGAATTGGTCGAAGTTAGAATTCATGGGCTGGATGTTGAATCGGGTCCCAGTGGCTGAATGGTATACGAGCCAGCTTGCCTTGTAACCTGGAAGGTCCTGGGTTCGAATCCCAGTGGGTGCGTACTGCCGATGATTCCCAAACTAGGATGAAACAGCAGCTGTCCAGTACTCCCTGGTTTTCAATGGCTCTCTAACTGATATCAGTCCGTGATCAACTAGTAAAACATAACTAATCCTTACAAACCAAACTATAGAAAATTATTCTGATGCTCGCTAGTGGCTTGCTACAGGATGGAATTTCCTGGAGTTCTAGTGAGAAGTCGTGACCAGTGAGGTCTAATTAGATGTCACGTGTGTGGATGGATGTCCCACCAACGACAATGGTTGGGGTCGCGCTAAATCACGAATTGGTCGAAGTTAGAATTCATGGGCTGGATGTTGAATCGGGTCCCAGTGGCTGAATGGTATACGAGCCAGCTTGCCTTGTAACCTGGAAGGTCCTGGGTTCGAATCCCAGTGGGTGCGTACTGCCGATGATTCCCAAACTAGGATGAAACAGCAGCTGTCCAGTACTCCCTGGTTTTCAATGGTTCTCTAACTGATATCAGTCCGTGATCAACTAGTAAAACATAACTAATCCTTACAAACCAAACTATAGAAAATTATTCTGATGCTCGCTAGTGGCTTGCTACAGGATGGAATTTCCTGGAGTTCTAGTGAGAAGTCGTGACCAGTGAGGTCTAATTAGATGTCACGTGTGTGGATGGATGTCCCACCAACGACAATGGTTGGGGTCGCGCTAAATCACGAATTGGTCGAAGTTAGAATTCATGGGCTGGATGTTGAATCGGGTCCCAGTGGCTGAATGGTATACGAGCCAGCTTGCCTTGTAACCTGGAAGGTCCTGGGTTCGAATCCCAGTGGGTGCGTACTGCCGATGATTCCCAAACTAGGATGAAACAGCAGCTGTCCAGTACTCCCTGGTTTTCAATGGTTCTCTAACTGATATCAGTCCGTGATCAACTAGTAAAACATAACTAATCCTTACAAACCAAACTATAGAAAATTATTCTGATGCTCGCTAGTGGCTTGCTACAGGATGGAATTTCCTGGAGTTCTAGTGAGAAGTCGTGACCAGTGAGGTCTAATTAGATGTCACGTGTGTGGATGGATGTCCCACCAACGACAATGGTTGGGGTCGCGCTAAATCACGAATTGGTCGAAGTTAGAATTCATGGGCTGGATGTTGAATCGGGTCCCAGTGGCTGAATGGTATACGAGCCAGCTTGCCTTGTAACCTGGAAGGTCCTGGGTTCGAATCCCAGTGGGTGCGTACTGCCGATGATTCCCAAACTAGGATGAAACAGCAGCTGTCCAGTACTCCCTGGTTTTCAATGGCTCTCTAACTGATATCAGTCCGTGATCAACTAGTAAAACATAACTAATCCTTACAAACCAAACTATAGAAAATTATTCTGATGCTCGCTAGTGGCTTGCTACAGGATGGAATTTCCTGGAGTTCTAGTGAGAAGTCGTGACCAGTGAGGTCTAATTAGATGTCACGTGTGTGGATGGATGTCCCACCAACGACAATGGTTGGGGTCGCGCTAAATCACGAATTGGTCGAAGTTAGAATTCATGGGCTGGATGTTGAATCGGGTCCCAGTGGCTGAATGGTATACGAGCCAGCTTGCCTTGTAACCTGGAAGGTCCTGGGTTCGAATCCCAGTGGGTGCGTACTGCCGATGATTCCCAAACTAGGATGAAACAGCAGCTGTCCAGTACTCCCTGGTTTTCAATGGTTCTCTAACTGATATCAATCCGTGATCAACTCGTAAAAATAATAAGACGATTGCAGAAACACAAAGAAGCTTGCCATTTCTCCTAAGTAATTCATAGGAAGTACTACTTCATCACGTATAAAAGTCATTAGTCAAGGTAAAGTAGTGAACCTATATTATTGTTGAATATTCTTATCTAGCTGTGTAGAAAACTTTGTTGAAAGCCTTTAGTAAAACAGTAAGGCTACAGTTAGTTGAAGTTTCTCCCAGAGTAAATCAGCCATAAGATATATATATATATGAATGAAACGCGTGACTCTAAATATTATCAGATTGACAATATGATTGATAGTTGCGCAAGACGATTAGAAATGCAGCTAGAAGTCCTAACTTTAGCGAAAGCTGTTAGAATGAATCTGGTATCGTGTACTATATACTGGCGCCTTACCAATCTAACTTATCAAAGGGTAGTTGAAAAGATCTAATCTATTCTAAAAACGTCAAAAAAAGATTTCAGTGAGGAAAATTCTCTTTCTGTCGATTTCTTTTTCAGACCTGTACAACCATGTATATATATATGAATTACAATTATGTTATAATTTCATCTGGTTCCGGGTGGAACATGGGTTTCAACTGCACATTCCCACTTTTTCCTGTTCTCTGTGGTCCTCTCCAGTTGGCCCCACCAATGCTCATAAACTTTCATCTCCTCTTCAAACAATCCTCTCCGTGTCACTCTGAGACGCCTAACTAGCCGTTTCCCACTAACCTTCCACTGGAGGATCTGACGCGCAATGTCACCTGACGGCTTCTTCAGCGCGTGTCCATTCTGTTGTCATTTTCTTCCGTATATTTTCTGAGTAATATGTTCTTGATCGATTGTTTCCCGGAGTTTCTTACTGCTAATTCTTTCTGGCCATCTGATCTTTAATATGGCGAGAAGACAGCTGTCAATAAAATTCAACGACCTGTTAGAAATGAATTACAATAGACACTAACAATTAGTTCTCTTGTGTATATTAAAGTTTGACGGTGAGTGGAAATACTAAGATACGACAATATTGGTGTAGATGATTATGAGTCGCAATTATCTAGACATACGAATGAATAAATTAAGGTCGAAATAAAGTTCAACAGATATGAGTATATTAAATAGGAAGGCGAAATACATTCGGAAATATAAATATGTCAATGCAGGTAGATGGGAATATAAGATGAGTGAAGTATCGTTAATAAAATAAATAAAATGTTAGAATGTGATAACGTAAAGTGAAATAAAAAATAAACAAAAATGGAACTTGGAACACAGAAGGATAAAGTAGCTTTTTTGAGGCACATAGTAAGATTAAGATCATGTTAACGGAAAAGGTCATGCAAATTGTTTTAGTATACAAAGTTCTGGCATTATGTTTTGTATTGTCAAAGCTTCCACAAACGTTTTCCAACTTTTTAGACTGCATTAAAGGATGCATCAGATGTTGCGTGGTTATTATCTCCTGTAAGTTACAATGTAGATAAATTAATGCCTTTAAGCTTTCCTTTGCTCAACCAAGCCAGAAGGTGCTCTCAAAAGCGGCGCAACATGTTTCTTGGAGAACGTCCTTTATGCCTAGCTCTACAGCAGCAGGAGAACATATAAATACACATAGAATTGGACAATCGACGTAATGTTCTCCTAACATTAATGTGCACCAGTGAACGGTTAGAGTAGGTTATTCGTAGAGTAGCAGAAAAAATTCTTTTCGTAATGATATCATCAGCCAAATTTTAAAGGCCTCAATTGCAGTACCACGCCTAAATTCTAAGTTTGGTTCAAACACTTTCTTAGGTCAGTTAGACTACTGAAACATAAAAATTTAGCTAGCTAGACCTAGAATGATTGACCATGATAAGTTAAATAACCGAGAAAAAGCTCGGCCATTTCATCGCATTCACTTGCATGTAATCACAAAATAGGATGGGATAGGGTGGGAGTATTAAAAAATTATATGGTTAGGTGGAGAGAGAAGTTAATTACTAATTCCTTGTTTATAGATTCAACACCGCACACGTGCAATCGGAATAACGCCAGGCCGATACCGGGGATATGGAAAGTTGCAACAAACAAGGGGAAGAGGGAGAGCCAGAAAGAGTGAATACACATATAAGACAAACTGTGAAGCCATGTGACTAAACTGACATGATTACGAGCAGTAATTTATTCGTCAAACGTTATGCTTTGTTAATACTGTGTCACTGTGTGATATTTGAAATAAACTTATCTAACATGGAATTTCTCTCTTAGGTACCCTGTCTCACACCTATGTCATCGTACTCTGGTATTTCACTCACTGTCAAACCCTAACACACAGAAGAAATTAAAAGTCAATCTGAACGAAGAATATTCTTTTCAATAATTTTGCTTCAGTTTCTTACAATTATAAAATATAATATTTGTTGTCGTTACATTAATGATAGCCAGTTATGCGGCGGATACATTTTTAACGTTGAATAACACATTAGTTATGGGGTGTCAAAATAAATAGTCGTATTTGTGTGACAAACGTGCTCTGGGCTGAATTCGATTACAAAATATTGTAAAACGGGAGACAATGGTGATTAATCATAACTCAAAGATGTCTTACCTAAGCTTATCTCTTCTTCATGCATATACCATTTCAACTGTTCATGTGGTTCAAGTTATATAGGGCGCACGATTAGGCAGGTTCGTCTACAGGTTCGAGAACATTTACCAGCTTGGTTCAACAAGGGGGAAATTAAGTGCATAAAGAGCTCGATCCTGTCACACTTGGACCATACTGGATATAGTATCTTTGTCAACACAGCTTTCAGGGTCATTTACCGAATTCCGAAGTCGTTATCACGTATAGTTCGCTTACTTCTCCTACACATACCTGAAGCTGTTGCAATAAGATCGACTAAACCGGAACTTTGTATCCAAAAAGAACACGTCCAGACGCTGTTCCTACCGTGGCCAAACTATGACTGATGATTCTTCTTCTCACCAAGAGTGCTCCTTCCCCTTAACCGTCTTGGCTTTTTTTCCTTTGCTTATTATTACAAATATTATTATTATAATTACTATTAATAATATTATTATTCGTCATAATTTATGCCCTTCATGCAAACATTCTATCAATACTATTGAATTTTTTTTCGTTTATACTATCCGGACTTATTATTAGTGATATTATGTCTTTTCCTAATAAAAGCTCCACCTGTTTCATTTCACACATTCGTTATTTCATGATGAACCTCTCATTACAGTCTTACTATCTCCTCTTTAATACATACCACTTTGTACTAACCACTCACCTGACACATTTACAACCTTGAACTGACTTGTCAATTTTCCTACCCCACACTCTACAAATCTATTATGATTAATCACCATTGTCTCCCGTTTTACAATATTTTGTAATCGAATTCAGCCCAGAGCACGTTTGTCACACAAATACGACTATTTATTTTGACACCCCATAACTAATGTGTTATTCAACGTTAAAAATGTATCTGCCGCATAACTGGCCTTTATTGTAACGACAACAAATATTATACTTTATAATTGTAAGAACCTGAAGAGAAATTGCTGAGAAGAATATTCTTCGTTCAGATTGACTTTTAATTCATAATATGGGAATTTTCCACACTATCAAATCTTATAACACAGAAGAAAACCAACTTCTATTGTATATTGCATTATAATTATTATTGTTCCCTTGGGTTCCTAGTGGAACATAGCGCTTCAACTGCACGTCTCCACTTGCTTCTGTCTTGTGCTGTACTTTTCACTTGCTTCCATGTTATTCCATACTGTTTCAGCTCCTCTTCACACGATCTTCTCCATGTCACACTTGCACCGACGTCCCACTCACCGCTTCCCTTTCGGGTTCCACCCGAGGGCTTGACGCGCGATGTCACTCAACGGCCTCCTCAGCGAGTGTCCAATCCATCTCCACTTCCTCCTGCATATTTGTTGGGCAATTGGTTCCTGTTTCGTTTGTTCCCATGGCTTCTTGTTTGTGATTCTTTCCGGCCATCTGATCTTCAGTATAGAGCGAAGACAGTTGTTGATAAAGGTCTGCAACCTGTTGAAAATATTCTTAGTGACCCGCCAAGTTTCTGATCCGTGAAGCAAAATTGACTTCACGTTTGTATTCAAAATCCGAATTTTGTTGTTGATGCTGAGTGACGAAGACTTCCAGATTGGTTTCAGGTTGATGAATGTGTTTTTCGCCTTCCCGATTCTCGAATTGACATCGTCGTCCGTTCCTCCTGTGGTTGAGACAATGCTCCCCAGATCAGTGAAGTGAATGAAGTAACCTCTTTCAAATCCCTCCCGTTGATGGTGATTGGCGGTGGATGTTGCTGCTGTTGTTGTTGTTGGTTGGTTGGTTATTTTCACAACCTCCGTCTTGTCTATGTTCACCTGGAGTCCTGTCTTTGCTGCTTCTTCGACCAGTTTGTCGGTTTTCGCTTGTAAGTCTTCGATTTTGTGTGATATCAAACATAAATCATCCACGCGCGAAATCCAGGTCTTCTAGGTTCTTCACGTCGGTCAGGACAGGATATCCCTGTCTTCTCGTTTCCCACTGTCTGACGACGCGTAATCCAGTCCACCACAATTAGGAATGTCATTGGTGATAATAAGCACCCTTGTCTGACTCCTGTGTTTACTCCAAACGCTTCGCTGAGTTTTCCGTTGTGGATCACTTGACATGTGCCGTTGTCGTACAGCTGTTGAATGAGGTTGATGAATATTTGGGGTACGCCGTAGTACTCGAGTAGTTTCCAAATTACTTCGCGGTCAACGCTGTCGAAGGCCTTCTCAAAGTCTATAAGGTTGAGGTAGAGATTTGATTGCCATTCCATGCTTTGTTCGATGATAATGCGTAGGGTTGCAATTAGGTCAGAACATGATTTGCCTTTCCTGAATCCAGCTTGTTCTGGTCGGAGTTCTGCATTCAGTGCGTCCTTTATTCTCTCCAGGATGATGCGACTCAGAATTTTACTTGGCGTCGACAGGAGCATGATTCCTCGCCAGTTCTTGCAGAGTCCCAGGTCGCCCTTCTTTGGTAGCTTCACGGGGTAACCTTTCTTCCAGTCAGTAGGCACCTTTCCCTCTTTCCACACCTTTTGCAATAATATAGTCAGCATATCTGCTGTCGTTTCTGGGTCCGCTTTCAGTGCTTCCGGGGGTATTCCATCTGGTCCAGCTGCTTTTCCAGCTTTCAGAAGCTTGATTGCATTCATGACTTCAGTTTTCGTTGGAGGATTAGTGTCAACTTGCAGTTGTGTACGCGCTGTTGTTGGTATTTCTGGACGGGTTGTAGGTGGTGGTCGGTTCAAGAGTCCTTTGAAGTGGTCCGCCCATTGTTTAATCTGTCTTTCTTGTTTGGTAATTGGGTTCCCTTGGCTGTCTTTTATAGGTTTCACTTGTGTTGATCTCTTCCCGGATAGAGACTTGGTTATCTGATATAATGTCCTCAGGTCCCTTTTGCCTGCTGCCTTCTCAGCTTCAGTAGCCAGGTTGTCGTAGAATTGTCTTTTGTTCTTCCTGGCACTCTTCTTTACTTCTTTGTCCAGTGCTGTGTAAGTTGAGTTCAGCGTCTCTTTCTCTTGTCCATCTTTGCATTGAATCATTTTTTCTTCCACCTTTCTCCTCTCCTCTATTAGTTTCCAAGTGTCTGTTGAGAGCCATTCCTTGTCTTGTTTCTTCTTTCTTCCTAAAACCGTTGAACACGTTTCGTTGAAAATTACCTTCAGAGAGTTCCAATGGTCTTCCACGGATGATTCCTCAGTGGTGCCACGAAGTGTTTCCTGCTTTGCTCTGACAGTTGCAGTGAAAGTGTCCTGTGTGGTTGTGTCTTTCAGTTTGTGAGTGTTGAACTTGCATTGTGGCCTATCCCCAGGTATCCTCGAGGCTTTCAGCTTCACCTTGAAAGTCGCTTGTACTAGATAGGGGTCTGAACCGACATCTGCTCCTCTCCTCGATCTTGTGTCCAGAAGGCTCCGTCTCCACTTCCTTGAGATTGAAATGAAGTCTATCTGGTTTTTGGTGTGTCCATCTGGTGAAATCCATGTTGCCTTGTGTATATCCCTGTGTTTGAACACACTGCCACCAATCACCAAATCATTGAAGGCGCAGAATTCTGAGAAGAGTTCGCCATTTTCGTTCATTTCACCGAGGGCCTCACGACCCATGGTGAGTTCTCTTCCTGTATTGTCTCCTCCCAGTTTCGCATTCACGTCGCCCATCAGGATTTTGATATCGCTCTTTGGGACGTTGTCCATTACTGTTTGTAGTTGACTGTAGAAATCCTCCTTCTTCTCATGTTCTGAGACGTTTGTAGGCGCGTAGCACCGAATGATTGTAACCTTTTTTCCTTTTGAGTTGAACCTGGCTGTCATTATCCTGGAGGAGATTGGTTCCCACTGCATGAGAGCTTTAGCCGCTGTTGGTGACATCATGATGGCTACTCCCTCGGTGTGCTCGTGATTGTCCTCTGGGTGACCGGAGTAGATTATTGTCTCTCCAGTTGATAGTTGGCTCCTTCCACATCCGTTCCATCTGCTCTCGCAGATTCCCAACACTTCTATTCTAAATCTCCTCATTTCTGCGGCTACCTGAGCAGCCTTCCCAGCTTCGTACATTGTACGAACATTCCACGTCCCCATCCTTATTTTTGCTTTCATCGAAAGAAGGCACATCGGCTGACTGGCTTCCCGAAGGCTTTCACCAGCCCGCGTCATTTCACTTCCCCGATTCCAGCGAAAAATAAGGTCACTATTTGTAATTTTAGAATTTTGAATATATTTGTGCGTTGAAGTTTTAGTAGCAATTTGGTTAAGTTTTGGGGGTGGAGTTGCTAGCACCACGCCCCAACCCTCCCTCTTTATCCGGGCTTGGGACCGGCTAGAATACTAGTGACCTAGTAATCTAGGCGAGGTTATTGTCTATTGTGATTCATATATAAACGACTGTACAGGTATGAAAATGAAATCATCAGAATGAGAACTTTGATAATTTCCTTTGCTGTATTTTTCAAATGATAATTCCATCACTGCAACCAACACTTATAATTTTCATATTTTCATAGCAATTCCAGTCTAGAGGTGCCGCTAAAATAAACACAGTTTCAATTGTGTGTTGTGATATACATGGGACAAACATCGCCAGAGAGAAATCAAAATCACGAGAACTGAACACCGTAGAGCGTCTGTTCGACCACCCAGAAATCCAGCTGAACTAGAAAACCCAGAGAAATCATCAGCTAAAGAATCGGTACACAAAATTGATTTTGACAATATTGAAATAATCCATAAAAATCTAAGAAATCACAAAGAACGTCCAGTATCATCAGAAGCACTTCATATCACGTGGAATCTAAATTGTCTGAAGAGGAATGATGAATTGAAACAGAATTTGACCCGGTTACAACACTCCCCTCCCCCATGAAATAAAAAAATCAACACGAATGTGATAAGCGATTTCATTATGTAAACACATGCTGCTTTTATAATGTTATACACTTATCCAATCCAACAATCTACACCTCATTTTGTTATCTTTACCAATTGCTCAATTCTACAACTCAAAAATGACCCCATGCTGAGGAAAGCTGATTAAGTTGTCATATATATAAGCTGAGATTTTGTAAATTCTAGTTTAATAATACTTTGACAAAGTTATTAGCAGCATGAAATAGCGAAACCTCAGTACAAATAACAATATCGTTTTGTTTTTCTTTCATTGGGAAATACAAAAGACCTTTATTATAATGAATATCATATACCCATTGCCCAGATATTTTCAAACTGTTAAAAGTGAACTTGTTTTGAACATATATACAACAGTTTTAATCAGTTTCACACTGAATGTTTGTTTGTTATGTATGAATGTTATAAACCTATCTATTGCTCCTGATACGACGAAAAGAACTACAAGCATTCATCGGTACAAGTGATATACGATGGATCGCCATTTTTCTTTAAAACCGTTGGAAGAAGAATTACTTCAATTTCTTTTAATATATTGAGGGAACAGAACTTCGTATATATTGACAACAGTAATCGTGGTTTTTTTAGTGCACTTATTCTAACCATCTTTCTCATTTCATACTGGCTATTCAAAATTTGTTTGATGAAATTAACCAAAATACGTACGCTTAAGAAATGAAATTCTAACACGAAAAGTCGATCACAGTTGATTTTCACTGTCAGCTTTATTATTATTATTGTTTCCTTTAATTCCTAGAGGAACATAGGGCTTCAGCCGTGCGTCTCCATTGCGTTCGGTTCTCTGCTAGAGTCTTCACCTGGCTCCAAGTCTGCCCACACGCTTTCATCTCCTCTTCACATGACCTCTTCCAAGTCACCCTCACACTGACGACCAACTCGCCGCTTCCCATTCTGTCGGGTTCCACTCGAGCAATGGCTTGTCTAGTGATGTCACTTGATGGTTTCCTCAGAGTATGGCCAGCCAATCCATCTCCATTTCTTCCTGCCTATTTGTTGCACAGTTGGTTCCTGGTTGGTTCGCTCCCAGAGATCCCTGTTGCTGATCTTTTCTGGCCGGCCATCTGATCTTGAGTGGTATTGGGCAAAGACAACTATTAATGAAGGTCTGTAGTTTGTTTCAGATGCTCTTTATGACGCGCTGGCCAGTCTCTGATCCGTATAGTAGCACTGACTGACTTCACATTGCAGTTGAAAATCCGGATCTTATTTTTGATGCTGAGTGCTGTTCATCTGCCCACACAGACTTGAGAGTAGTGAAAGCTTGTCTTGCTTTTCCGATTCTTGCTTTGATATCCTCGTCAGTTCCGTCCGCCTGTAGTTGAAACGATGCTTTCCAGGTAGGTTAAAGAGGTTGTTTCTTTCAGGTTCCTCCCATTTATGCTGATTGTTGTCTGTTGTTGTCGCTGTTGGCCAGGAATCTTCATCACCTCTGTTTTCTCTATGTTCACTTGAAGGCCTATCTTTGATGCTTCTTCTGCCAACTTGTTGCTTTTCACTTGCATATCTTCCAGTTTGTGGGAAATCAGATATATATCATCGGCGAAGTCCAGATCCTCCAAGTATTTTGTGTGAGTCCATTTTATGCCTATTTCCTCACTGCCTGCTGTTTGTCGCATTATCCAGTCTACCGCAATCAGGAAAATCATTGGCGATAGTAGGCAGCCTTGTCTTACTCCTGTCCTCACTTTGAAGGATTCCGTAAGTTTCCAGTTGTGGATTACTTGGCATGCAGCATTGTCGTATAGCTGTTGGATGAGATGTACAATTGTCGGTGGCACCCCATAGTAGCGAAGTAGTTACCAAAGCCCCTCTCGATCGAGGCTGTCAAAGGCCTTTTCAAAGTCGATGAAGTTGAGATAGAGAGGTGACTGCCATTCCAGGCTTTGTTCAATGATGATCTGTAATGTGGAGATCTGATCAATACATGACTTGTTTCTCCTGAATCCAGCCTGTTCCGGTTCCGAAAAGTTCAACAGACTTTCACTCGTATCTAAAACTCTGGAGCTTATTTTTGACAAAGCAGTTGAAAATATTAACAACAGAATCAGTGAAGCTTTAAATAAATTTAAATTAACCACTAGTAAACTGAAATGCGATTGGTGGTTGCTATGTATTATCATACTAAATTTTGAAAACATTATAACACAAATTGAAAAGGTAGACTGCATAGAAGGACTGTCATATTCTATTTCTCATAATATAGAATATTTGATAATTATTGTTTATCTCTGGCTCTACTCTAATATATATAGATAGCATTTTTATTACAATATGGATGATACATTTCTGGTTATGAAAGACGAGAATGATGCAATGAACATCCTTGACAAGTTTAATGATGCACATTCAGCAATAAACTTTACCATAGAGAAAGAAAGTAATGACGGTATCTCATTCCTAGACGTCTTCATGGCAAGGAAAGAAGATGGCACACTAAGAAGGAGTGTGTATAGGAAACCTACAACAACTGGTCAGTACACTCATTTTTTGAGTTTTGTACCTTTGAAATATAAACGTAACCTGGTAAATTGTCTGGTTCATAGAGCCAGGTTAATCTGTTCAGACGACTACCTCAATGAGGAGCTTAAGATTATTAGAGAATTACTTAGAAAAAATGGTTATCCAGATAAGTTCATTGAGAAAAATATGAATTCAGCACCTAGGAGAGTCAGTATAGCAACAGTTCCGAAAAAACCAATTTTCATAAAATTGCAGTTCCTCGGTGACAACATCAGTGAAATCATAACACAGCGCCTGAGGAATGCAGTTAAAAGAGCTTATTATGCAGCAGAAGTACGTTGTCGCTTCACAACCACCCCTATTCTGAGTTCGAGAAATAAGGATAAACTACCTAAATTTGTCTCTTCTATGTGTATCTACCAGTTTGACTGCAGCTGCGGAGCCAGCTACATTGGGCGTACAATTAGGCAGGTTCATCATCGTATTTCCGAACATCATCCAACATGGTTAAGCAAGGGACAAACAAGATCTATTCGTAGCTCTATTTGTAGCATACCTTGTAGATACTGAGCATAAAGTTGACGTTAATACTGCATTTAAAATTATTTACCGCATTCCGACTAATCTTAATTTTGCTCTAAGAGTTCGTCTTCTACAGACAGCTGAAGCAATCGGAATCCACCTGAAGAAGCCAAGCCTATGTGTTCAGAAGAAATTTGTACAGCCACTTTCCTTACCGTGGCCATCGTTACAAGAATGCATAAACAGGACTACGTCGCCTCCCTCCCCCTAAACCTTTAAAAACTATAAAAATTATAATTGTCCAAATTATTTTACTTTTTCTGACCACTTCATCTTTAATTACGTGTTATCCTTGTAAAATTAATTTATTCTAACCATTTCTACCTTTTAAATGTGTATTGATTTTCTTCGTTAATTATCAACCCATTGACATTTTGACACTGACTAATTATTGTTAACAAACATATCAGTGCCACTTGATTGATAAACTGTTGTGTATTGTAATAAAAATGCTACACATATTAGAGTAGAGCCAGAGATGAGGATCTAATTGAAAAGTAAATATTTCTTCTGAAATTATTGTTTAAATTACTAGCAGCAATTTTCAATGTCCAAATTTACTGCTTATTGTTTAATTCTGTATCGATCAAATGTGTCACATGAAAATAAAAATTTCTGGAGTTAAATGGCATGCATATAATTTAGCAGTTGTATCAGAATATCAGAACAATGAAAGTTACTTCAACGTTATTATACCCCTAACACAATAAAGATGAGAAATCAAAACAGTTGATTACGTATTTTTCTGGGCTAGTAGGAAAAACTGTTTCCTTGGTAACAGATTCTAGGCTTTGGTTTAGTTTCATTATGAAATCATCTGTTCTTTTGTTTGAAACTATATTGGCCTAGTTGTCGAATATTCTTCGTCAACTAACTCCTCAGTGCATATTTTCCAGATCCTTGAAGAACTGGGGTATATAGTACGCATAAATGACACACTCTCAATCACATAGATGCCGTCTGATCAAGACTACCTGAACTGGAGCAGAATTTCTCGAAATTCTCCCAAGTTCTCTATGAGTTATCTGAAGATGAACGAACATTATTCGAGAACTAGGCCAATACAGTTACAAACAAAAGAACAGATGATGTCATAATGAAACTAAACCAAAGCCTAATGTCTGTTACCAGGGAAACAGTTTTTCCTACTAGCCCAGAAAATTACGTGTTTTTAATTATTCTGATGGCTCACTAACGCCAATTCAAGTGCAAATCTTAGCCTATGTTCGGTGATGCAATGTAAACATATGAAAGAAGTAAGATATTAAGTAAACGTCCATTACGTATATATATATATATATATATTAGCTAAAATAAAGGAAATTGATTACAAGAATAATGGAACTTCGAAGTTTATCGATTAATAATTGAATGAACAACGTGAAAAAAGCGACGGAAGTTGAGAAGAGACTGGATGAAATGAAATAAAGAAGTAAGTGGAAAATCAACACAATAGATTTTGCGTAGGTGCATTGAGAAACATTTATTAGCTTGAAAAATAGGATGGACTTTATTTTAGACAGTAATATTGGCGAAAACCAAAACAATGCAGATTAGCACGAAATAGTGAGAAATCATGCCTTTAACGATTTTGAAATAATCTAGAAATAGAAAGACTGGCGAATGTCTGAACTGACTCGATACACGAAAGCAGAGTTGCCAAACAACTTCCAGTAATATTCATCTTTTATCTCATTCAGTTTCATATTCGCATTATTGTTTCCTTTAGTTTGTAGAGGAAAGTTTGAAGCGTAACCTCGTTGAAGAACATTCAAGTTCTGACATATTATTATTGTTTCCTTTAATTCCTAGAGGTACATAGGGCTTCAGCCGCACGTCTCCATTGAGTTCGGTTCTCCGCCAACGTTTTCACCTGGCTCCGCACATCTGCCCACATGCTTTCATCTCCTCTTCAAATGACCTCCTCCAATGTCACCCTCGCACTGACGACCAACTCGCCGCTTCCCATTCTGTCGGGTTCCACTCGAGCGATGGACTGGCGTGTGATGTCACTCACTTGATGGTTTGTTTTCTCAGAGTATGGCCAGCTAATCCACCTCCATTTCTCCCTGCATATTTGTTGCAGAATAGGTTCCTGATGGGTTGGTTCGCTCTCAGAGATCCGTCCCTGTTATTAATCTTTTCTGGCCGGCCATCTGATCTTGAGTAGTATTGAACAAAGACAACTGTTGATGAAGGTGTGTAGTTTACTCTAGGTGGCCTTCGTAACGCGGCGCAAGTCCCTGATCCGTATAGCAAATAGCACTGACTTCACATTGGAGTTGAAAATCCAAATCTCATTTTTCATGCTGAGTGTTGTTGACCTCCACACAGACTTGAGAGTAACGAAAGCTTGCTTGCCTTGCTTTCCCGATCCTCGCTTTGATATCCTCATCAGTTATTTCCGCATGTAGTTGAAACGATGCTTCCTAGGTAGGTGAGGGAGGTTGCTTCTTTCAGATTTCTCCCATTTATGCTGATTGTTGGTGTCACTGTTGGCCAGTAATCTTCATCACCTCTGTTTCACCTTCTCTATGTTCCCCTGAAGTCCTATCTTCTCTGGATGCTTCTTCTGCCAACTTGTTGCTTTTCACTTGCATATCTTCTAGTTTGTGAGAAATCAGACATATATCATCGGCGAAATCCAGATCCTCCAAGGTTTTGTAAGGGTCCATTTTATGCCTGTTTCCTCGCTGTCCGGCCTGCTGTCTGTCGTTGTCTACCGCCCGCAATCAGGAAAGTCATTGGAGATAGTGGGTAGCCACCCGGTTTTACTCCCGTCTTCACTCCGAAGGACTCCGCGTGTTTCTCGCTGTGGATTACTTGGCATGTAGCATTGTTGTACAACTGTTGGATGAGGTGTATGTCTGTTGGCTGCACCCCGTAGTAGCGTAGTAGTTTCCAAATCACCTCTCGATCGACGCTGTCTGTCGAAGGCCTTTTCAAAGTCAATGAAGTTGAGATACAGAGCTGACTACCATTCCGAACTTTGACCATATTGATTTGACTTTTTCATCTTCAGTGTTGGATGTCGTAAACAGCTGTAGAGAACCCATGAAATAAATGAATTCATGCTGTCCATACTTTGATCGCTACATAAAAAATTAAAAATTATAACATGTATTCATGCTATTTTCGAATATCTTTAATAGAGACAACCTTATTCTCCAAATTATCCTTGCGTACAGAACAAAAGTCTCAGCACATTTCATTGAAAAATGTTTACATTTTGTAGGGAATTTTTAGGTAAATTAGTAGTCAGCAGCATATAATATGATGCAGTGTTTTGTGACCTGATATAAGATGCAAAACCTGTCTTCCGAAAAATAAAAAGCAAATGAAGTGCGCTTACTGAATTTCCACTTTAACATTAAACTGCTCTGGATGCTGTCTATTACCAAACATGACGAATCTAAGAAAACAATCACTTCATTTCAATGTAGTTGTGCTCTCTGAGCTGGATGGTTTATTTGCAAAGCTTTCATTGCCCTACTTACTGGGCAACATCTTCAGCGCATACTTCAGTTTGAAGTAAGCTCTTAGATTTCTTCACGAGTTTATTGGTCATCCCTCCTGGTAACCTTGAATGTGATTGGTTGTTTTTGTGTTTTCACCCCCTGTAGGCTACTTGTATTGGATTAAAAGTCAATCTGAACGAAGAATATTCTTTTCAGCAATTTCTCTTCAGGTTCTTACAATTATAAAATATAATATTTGTTGTCGTTACAATAAAGGCCAGTTATGCGGCGGATACATTTTTAACGTAGAATAACACAT
This sequence comes from Trichobilharzia szidati, assembly GCA_944472155.2. NCBI lineage: Eukaryota > Metazoa > Platyhelminthes > Trematoda > Strigeidida > Schistosomatidae > Trichobilharzia > Trichobilharzia szidati. The sequence continues at coordinate 99,387,888 of OX235274.1, read as the reverse complement.
TAGTTATGGGATGTCAAAATAAATAGTCGTATTTGTGTGACAAACGTGCTAGGCTGAATTCGACTAAAAAATATTGTAAAACGGGAGACAATGGTGGTGATTGATCATAATAGATATGTAGAGTGTGGGGTAGGAAAATTGACAAGTCAGTTCAAGGTTATAAAAGGTGTCAGGTGAGTGGCTAGTACAAAGTGGTCTGTGTTAAACAGTAGATAGTAAGATTGCAATTGGAGGTTCATAATGAGATAATGAATATGTGAAATGAAACAGGTGGAGGCATATATTGAGAAAAGAGATAATATCACTAATAATAAGTCCGGATAGTACAAACGAAAAAAAAAATTCGATAGTATTGAGAGAATGTTTGCACGAAGGGCATAAATTATGACGAATAATAATAATAATTGTAATAATAAGCGAAGGGAAGAAAAAAAAAGCCAAGAGGGTTAAGGGGAAGGAGCACTCTTGGTGAGAAGAAGAATCATCAATCCAAGTTTGGCCACGGTAGGAACAGCGTCTGGACGTGTTCTTTTTGGATACAAAGTTCCGGTTTAGTCAATCTTATTGCAACAGCTTCAGCTATGTGTAGGAGACGTAAGCGAACTGTACGTGATAACGACTTCGGAATTCGGTATATAACCCTGAAAGCTGTGTTGACATCGATATGATGTCCAGTATCGACCAAGTGTGACAGGATCGAGCTTTTTATGCACTTAATTTCCCCCCTGCTGAACCAAGCTGGTAAATGTTCTCGAACCCGTAGACAAACCTGCCTAATCGTGCGCCCTATATAACTTGAACCACAGGAACAGTTGAAATGGTATATGCGTGAAGAGGAGCTAAGGCTAGGTAAGACATCTTTGAGTTGCTGGGTGAACATTGGACGGCTACTGAAGGATAGACACAGACGTGCAGAGTAGAAAGTTTTCTTGATCGCCCTGGTTAAACGTTGCGATAGAATCTCCGCAGGAGTATCTCCCTTGAATTGGAGACGTAAAAACAGAGGCTTTTTCTCCACCGTTGCCAGTTCATGTTTACGGCTACTGTAACCTATGTTTGCTTTAATGAACTTCTCTGGATATCCGTTCTCGCTTAGAATGTCTCGGATGACCTGAAGTTCTTTCTCTACACAGTCTTCGGAACAAATCGACCTTGCTCTAAATGCTAAGCATCTGATCAGATTACGTTTGTATTTCATCGGTATTGGTATTGGTGCTGATTTAGGTCAAGAAAACGATCAGCATCAATACCCATACAAGTAGCCTACAGAATGTGAAAACACAAAAACAACATATCACATTCAAGGTCACCAGGAGGGATGACCAATAAACTCGTGGAGAAATCTGGAAGCCTCAAGGACAAGATCCCGCATCTGACTACTTCTACGTGCATATATCAGTTCACCTGCTGCTGTGGAGCCAGGTACATCGGTCGTTCGACGCGCACCCTGTCCAATAGGATTCAAGAACACTATCCAGCATGGCTGCGAAAAGGCAATAGTGGTGCAATAAGGAGTGCGATAATTGAACACCTGGTTAACACTCATCATTCCATCTCAACAAATGCCTCCTTCAAAGTAATCTACAGAGTCAAGAATAACCTACCAAAGGCAATACGGTTCCGTCTTCTTTGTATCGCTGAAGCTCTGGCCATTCACATAGAAAAACCGGAGCTGTGCATACAAAAGAGAATTACTCAACCACTTCTACTGTCATGGTAACAACTTTGTTGATTTTGATGACTTAATTTTGTTTGTTTGCCTGTTCTTTAATTGCTTATAATTCTTGTATTCATTTAGAACTCTTACGTAATTTCGTATTCTCTACTTTGTTCCTATGTGTATCCTGAGTAAAACTCAATCATCAAACTATTCATATTATTACATAACTTCTTTTTTAACAACTGCTTGTGACAACTCATCACCTTTGTTACTACCCTAATTTCATTAACACCTAATTTTCTTGACTGATTTTGTATTACGTAACTCCAATTACCAATCTTCACCTGTTTAGTTAAAATAACCATAACCAATTGTAATTTTAATTGATTAAAAATGTCCATTAAAATTTTCAAAAGAATAGACACGGAACAAAGAGTATTATTTTCGATAAATTCATCATCAGGTCCTACAATTATATATACATTATAATGAATGAATGAGTTAGTCTTATGAACGACATTAATGTTTAAATAACATCAAATCAATAATATTGATAAATTACAGCTGAACAGCATCAACATAAAATAAACTGAATGTCAGAAGAATTAGGAAAGGTAATAGTACAAATTCATGAGTTTATAGCCTCTACTGAGGGACAGGGCAGTAGTAGGGGTTAGACTTGTTTCTTTTGAACACAGAGCACTGGTTGCTTGAGGCGAATTGCAATAGCCTCTGCTGTTTGGAGCATGAGGTGCTTCGACGATTTTGGTAGTTTGTTAGGCACCCGGTATATTATAGAGAAGGATTCGTCTACGCTGGCTTTGTGACCGGTTTGCACCAGATGGTCTAATATCGAGCTGTTAATAGTTTTAACTACACCTTTACTTAGCCATAGTGGGACATGTTCTCGAGCACGAAAAATCAAGTTCCTAGAGCAACGGCCTTTTCGCGTCTCATAACAACATTCACGGAAAGATATTATCCCAATAAAACGTTCTATCAGTCAATTCGGTTTCATACATCGCTGTTGATAATGTTTAGTATTTACACAGTTTACAAAGATATTTTAGACACTGTTTTGTTTTTCTTCTTCTTTAGAATGAATATTTTTCTATTTTCAAATTTGACAAAATTATTTGTGAAAAACTTTCGCTGACATCCCTATTCCATCTTTCTGTAATTAAAACAAGAATAATGATCACCCTTATCTCTTCTCTTACACAGTGAAATCACAGGATATCTCTTGTTTACTTTTATTCATAATCAATAATTTATGCATAGATGTATCTTTGTGAAAATGATCTCAGGGTACACTACTAATCTACGTCACAGTAAACAACATATAATGTTCATATCTTCAACAAGCAGAATTTAATTGCTTATTTTACAAACAAAGGGATAAAAAACTAAATAACGTTTTAAAACGTTACTCTTCTTTTCTTTTTCTTATTCCTTAATGTTCCGAGTGGAACATGGGGCTTCAAGCCAGAGGGAGGCTTGAAGTTTCGCTGGCAGTATTATTTTTACGGGATATGATTGCTAGCCTCATGCCCGACCTTCCTTCTTTGTCAGTTTTACTATCGACTTAGCGAGGTAAAGGAGTGCGTCGGTGGTCGGGGATTGAACCCCGAACAACATGCGTGGGATTGTTGAACATTCTACCGTTGTGTCACAATCTTTCGTGCGTCACGAAAGATTGTTTACTTTCTACATGATATATGTATGACTAGACAAAGTTACAAAAACAACGCAACAACAATGATATTTTCTTTAGGTTAGCGAATGAATAACATCAGTATGTATGTATATAAACCCACGTAAAATCAAAATTCATTTGAAAGTTATGAAATTATTTAAAGTTAATTTCTCTGATAAAATAATTATTTTTGGAAATATACATCTTAAAGAAGCGGAACTAAAAGTCTGTTTTTACTTCAAATATATTTGCCCCCATATTCTATTTGGGTTTTAGGTTTAAGATAATAGTTCTATTTTTAGCCTATACTTTAGACTGGTTTGTTTATCACGTAACAGTATGTCTCTATAATTAGCTTAATGCACTACTTATAATTACCTTGAACAGTTCACAGTGCTCTTAAGCGAAATCAGAGATAAGCCATCTACCCTTTATAATCGAAATTGTACTCAGTTAGGTAGAGTAAAATCTGACAAAGACAGTATTATTATTCGTTCTTTGGGTTCTGAGTGGAACATAGGGATTCAGAAGCACATCTCAACTGTAATTATATATATATAATAGAGCCTTATTTCAGACAATATGTGGGTACAGTACAGACAGTTTCAGAGTGTTTAAGATTTATATGTTAAGTACTCCTCTTTCATTCGCAATTAGCTTCACAACTGCCAGCAAACCTTCACTTTCTGGTCACGTGATCTCCTCCATGTCACCATCCTTCACGCACTGAACAACGATCTCCGCATTGAATGTCCAATCCATCTCTGGGTTCTAGGTTCTTGGCTGGTTTACTGCTTGCCAGAGTTTTTGTAACCTAGGTTTTATTGCATGGAGGATTTCATCATGAGCTGACATCAGTTAGAGAACCACTGGAAAACCAGCTGGGAGTACTGGACAGCTGTTTCGTCCTAGTTTGGGACTCTTCATCAGTACGCGCCCACCGGGATTCGAACCCAGGACCTTCTGGTTACAGGCGAGCTCGTAGACCGTTGAGCCGCTGGGACCCGATCCAATGGTCCTTGAATTCTAACTTCTGCCAATTCACGACATAGCGCGACCATTTCGCAATGTCCTCTTCGATGAGTAACTGTCCTCATCTTCAACCTGCTGTACCCTACTGGTCACGGCTTCCCACTAGAACCCCAGGTTAACTGCCTGAATAGGACCAGTCACTAGTGAGCATCAGATTAATTTGCAAGTATTGGTTTTAATCCAGTGTGAAGTGTAGGCGGGTTTCCCACATTAGCCTGATGAGAGATGCTTTAGGTGACGCGTGCGAGTGAAATCACTGTTGAAAATTGGGATCTTGTTCGTTGCGTCAAGCATTGTAGACTTATTCAATGATTTACCAACGTTTCTATACCATATCTATCTTCTCAATTCATCTGCAATCTATGCGTCATGTCAGCCTCAGATATTGTGTGGACACTGCATGTTCCCATGCTAAACTTTCGTTACATCAGAAGCAAGCACATCGGTCGATTGGCTTTCCAAACTTTTTCATCCATCGGATCCATCTTTTGTCTCTAAATCCAGGTAAGTGTTAGTTTTGAGTGCCTTGAAGTTTTTAAGTAGCAGTTGGGTTGCCTTTTGACATGGTAGGGTCACTAGCCCCTCATTTTAAGGGTTTTGAATTGGCTAGTAAGCTAGGCGACGTGCCCAACAATAGTGTGATTTAAAGAGTCATGAAGACACTATCAGAGTGAAATTAAAAATAAACCAGTAACAAAATCTGAGGCCATCAAAAACACTGGCCTTTCACATACTATTTCAGGATAAAATAAAGTTTTGCTTGATCGGTGGATGATCAATTTTTCTATATTTAACGATCCCAAATATGTATTCCCTGGTCACTAAGTACACATCGAATGTTCAGTGGTAGAATGCTTCCCAACCAATTACGTGATTCCGGTTCAACTCGCGTCCAGTGCACTACTAAACATGATCTAATTTACCCATCTATCGTGCGTCGGTGGCACAGTGGTTAGGACTCTCGCCGACCATGCACATGGTCCGATCCCCTGCCGACGCACACCAGATATCTATGGTCGGCCTGCAAAATTTGGGCTACCGATATCCATGCTGAAAATTCCATACTTGTACTGAAAATACGGTGTGGCATCAAGCTGTAAATCAAAAAAAGTCTAGAAAGGAGGGAAGGTTGAAGTGAGGCTAGCAAATGCACCTAGTGAAAGCAAAAACCACTGTGAATGGAACTTCAAATGCTTGGAGTCTTATGTTCCCTTTAGAACCCAAGGAAGGAGCGAAACTACGCTTATCTATGCTTTTCACTTAAAATAATGATATGGTCAGATATGAATTACATGCTGAACAATTTTTTTTCCTTCACGTTCCCCAGTGGAACATAGGGCTTCAAGCTACTGGCTTGAAGTTTCTGTAGCAGTGTTTATTTTACAGGATGGGGTTGCTAGCCTCATGCCCAACCTTTCCTCTTCACCAGCATTATTTCTGGCTTAGTGAGGTAAAGGAGTGCGTCGGCCGGGGATCGAACCCCGGACAATGTGCATGGTCGGCGAGCGTCTTAACCGCTATGCCACCGACGCACATGCTGAACAAAATTAACAAATATTCTCCATTCACTTGATGAGATACAGTTAGATAGATAGATAGATAGAAACTTTCACCGAAATTTATCTGAATCCCAGATTATTTTTTTTATACAGACGAAATTACGTCATCTATCTGTTGTGTAACGAGTAAATGTTAGTTAGGAATGTTGTTGCTTTTATTCTGATTATTTCGTTTATAAAATTAAAATTTTTCTTCATCTCTGTCGTGTAGTCACTTATATCTGTGATTCTTGATAAGCTTATCAACTAAAGCCAAAGATTGTTTACTAGAAGAGAGAAATATAACCAGTTAGAGTAAAAACAATTAAATTTAAGTTTCAAAGTGTATCAATATTTGCTTAGTGGTTAATCTTTAACGGAAAACATTGTTGTAAGATGAAAGTATCATTGTACATTGGACACTTTATAAATCAGAGAAGTATATATACATGTATATATATTCTCTAGATATACTAATATTTACACACTTACTAAAATTAGGTGGAGAGTTAAACATATAAGAATAAAAGATACAGTAATCCTCATTAAATTTTTATAAAAAGATTATGAAAAACTTGGAAATTATGAATCAGTAGTTAAAATCACAAATTTTAGAGTCTAACGATTGAAAAATGCATAAAAATATACTTCAATAAGGCATTAAGAAGACAAATTTCGCGAGATGATGATATCATTTCGTAGTTTCTTTACAACCGCTTTACAACTAACATGGTTAACAATAATAAAATAAAGTTCATGACAATTACTCAGTTAAATAAAAAAACAAAAGTACATACTAATGACCAATCATATTTAGATAGGTCATGTTGTCCATGGTAGGCGAAGATTGAAGTCTATTGTTTTTTGTACACACAGTTTAGGCTGTATGTGATTAATCCAAAGTGCTTCCATCACCTTCAATAACCAACCTTGAATTAGAGTTATGTGAAATAATTGTGAAATAGTCATTAATATTCAATTGAACTGTCGTCAAGATTTGACAGAATAGTTCTAAAATATTTGGGCACCGAGTGAGAAGTAGACATTTGTAAAAAAAATTATATTTGTACTATCTCAGCGATATTGAAATGAGTAATTCCAACGTTTCGTTCGGCAATCTGGTCCGAACTTCTTCAGGGAAATTAATCAAAATTAACATAACAGAGGTTTATATAAAAAAGGCACATGAAGGTTTGATGTTAGCTGATGCATAGGAAATCCTGATTAATAAATAAAAATGGATACGTATCACTAATTAATAATACTTGGTCAAATTCCTGACTGTTTATATCTTCCTATGGAGACGTTAAGAAATGTTTTACAACTGTTTACACACACACGCATACACACTCTGTTTAAAGTGTTTAACAAAGGTAGACCAATATTTGTAAGTTTGAGGTCAAATTTTGATCACAGCTCATACAATTTTGTTTACTATACTTGTTAATACTTGTGTTTATGAATCATGATTGGACAAGGTTTTTAAAAACAAAAGATGTGCCTTTTATATATAAAAACCTCTGTTATGTTAATTTTGATTAATTTCCCTGAAGAAGTTCGGACCAGATTGCCGAACGAAACGTTGGAATTACTCATTTCAATATCGCTGAGATATTACAAATATAATTTTTTTTACAAATCATTAATATTGATTTTGTGACCTGACATTAATAAGTGTTTTGCAATGGATGATGCTGGATTTCTATTCAGATTAATCGCATTGGGATTTTCTATATGATTTAGTAGCCATTTTGGAACATGTTCTTTTTGACGACATTGGAACATTCTATTGGTTCTACCTATATAAGTGTCACCGCAACTGCAGGTGAACTTGTAGATACAGTTTGAAGTAGAGTCCACAGAATTTCGTCCTTTAATCGTAGGTACAGGGATCGAAAATGTTCGGCAAGTGAGAAAAAGAGATGCGGCGGCGTAGAATGTGCGTTTGATGGCTGATCGAAGTCTTTGAGCTGTCAACTGCATAATCTGGTCACCCTTGAATGGTAGGTTAATAAAGGTAGCTTTCTTTGGTACAGAAGCTGTCTTTTCAAGATGTGGTCTATCTTTACTGTGACAAGTGATAAAGTTTTCCGGATACCCATTAGACAATAAAACTGAATGTATATGTCGAAACTCATCCATCACTGTGTCACTCGTGCATATTTTTCGGGCCCTTGAGAACAAACATTTCACTCACTAGGGAACGTTTATACTGGATAGGAACAAAACTGGTCAAATGAAGATATTGTCCACTCCATGTCTGTTTACGAAAAATAGATCGCTTAATGGTTCCATCATCTCTCCTGGTCATTGTAATATCCAGGATACCGAGTTTGTTATTCGATTCTAGTTCGGAAGTCACTCGGATATTTGGATGAATATGATTTGAATAGGGTAATAAAGTTTTCAATAGATTTACTATTATTACCAATAATGAGAGTATCATCTACATAACGTTTATACAGCATAAATTCTCCAAGCATACCTTACATTTGTCTCTCCAATTTCGACATGAAAATATCTGCTAACAGGGGCCCAAGAGGGCTACCCATCGCAATACCATCGATTTGTTTGTATGCCTTTTCTTGGAAGGTGAATCTGATATTTTCTGTACATGTTAAGATAATGTCTCTGATGTAAGTGACAGGAATAGGTAAGTGTATCCCATTGCTTGTGATGCAATCGCAAATGAAATCAACAGTTTCATGAGGTGGAACATTGGTGAATAAAGATTCTATGTCTATCGAGCACATAACCTTTTCCTTAATGTTCAAGGTGTCTAGCATATCTGTCAGATCAAATGAACTTTTTACAGAATGATTTGATAATGAGTCTCTTACATCACATCACCTTCACATTATTACAAAATATGAGTGATTTTATTGACATTCCATAGTAAACAAGCAAATCAAAAGCAACTAGTGATCTCAAATGGTTGTATATATATACGTGTGTGTAGTATTATTATTGTTCCCTTGGGTCCCTAGTGGAACATGGGGCTTCAACTACACGTCTCCACTTGCTTCTGTCTTCTGCTGTACTTTTCACTTGCATCCATGTTAATCCATACTGTTTCAACTCCTCTTCACACGATCTCCTCCATGTCACCCTTGCACCGACGACCCACTCGCCGATTCCCTTTCGGGTTCCACTCGAGCGATGGCCTGACGCGCGATGTCACCCAGCGGCCTCCTCAGCGAGTGTCCAATCCATCTCCACTTTCTCCTGCATATTTGTTGAGCGATTGGTTCTTGTTTTGTTTGTTCCCATAGTTTCTTGTTGGTGATTGTTCTTTCCGGCCATCTGATCTTCAGTATAGAACGAAGACAGTTGTTGATAAAGGTCTGCAACAGGCTGTTGGAAATATTCTTTGTGACCCGCCAAGTTTCTGATCCGTATAGAAGAACTGACTGACTTGACGTTTGTATTGAAAATCCGAATTTTGTTGTTGATGCAGGCTGAGTGACGAAGATTTCCAGATTGGTTTCAGGTTGATGAATGTGTTTCTCGCCTTCCCGATTCTCGATTTGACATCCTCGTCGTCTGTTCCTCCTGTAGTTGAGACAATGCTCCCTAGATAAGTGAATGAAGTAACCTCTTTCAAATCCCTCCCGTTGATGGTGATTGGCGCTGGATGTTGCTGCTGCTGTTGTTGTTGTTGTTGGTTGGTTATTTTCATAACCTCCGTCTTGTCTATGTTCACCTGGAGACTATGAGAAAACTGATCGTTGCGTTTGATCAAATATCAGAAGGAAAAGTGCTTACTATTTAGTTTCTGGTGAAAAGTCAAGTCACCTGAAAGACAGTGCTTAACCTCTTTTAATAAGACATATATTTTAGTACACCTATTACAGAGGTTTCTGCCTCGCCCCCCCGTCCTAACTGAATTAAGAGGAGCCGTTGACTTTCTTTCACTTATCTCCACGTTGATAATATGGCTTCAAAAAAATAAATAAATCACTATGCATGCTTTGTAGTTCGTTGACCATTCAAGCAATCACTGCAACTACATCATAAGGCCTGATTCTTACATTTTGGACTTAGTACTTAAGCTGTAATTCAGTTGATTAACCTGGCTTCATTGACCTATTGTACAAGATATACGGGACGCTTTCTTTTTGATTATTCGAGCTAGAATAAAATGTTTATTGAGTACTTGATTAATGTGAACCAAGAATGATTAGAGGCAGCAGGCAAACAGATTATTATCTAATCTGTAATATATATATATATAACAACATAATTAAAATAGAGTGCGAGTATAACATCTTACAAAATGAATTGAAAGGAACAATTGAATTCTGATAATAATTTAAAAAAAAATTAACGATGGTACATAAAATAAAACGAATAAGGGATGAAGTCAGCACAAAAAGTCAATATTGCTTCAAAAGGAATTTCAACATCACGTAAAAAGGCAAGCTGAAGTTGACAAAAACATTTTTCGCGCTTTGAAAAAAAAAAGGTTTTAGAAATATGATTTATACAAATTGGTAGCTAAGGGAATGTTGAATAGTTAAAAAAAGAACCAGTTTTAATGAATAAAACAATAAAATCAACACAAAAAAGCGGTACTCATCAAAATGATGTGGTTTTTTAGTTTAACAAAGACAAAAAAAATTTACATGTGAATATTATTATTATTATTTCGCAGCCAATGATTTTCTCTTTCTTTTGAAAAAACACATCCAGGTGTTATGCACTAGGGTTTTGACAGATTCTAGAATGAACACATAGAAGATCGCGTAGGTACTAGAGAAAAAAAGATAAGAAACAGTAGTATGAATGCATTTCATGATGAATTGCATGTGATAATTAAAAAAAACACCAACTAAATGTTATCACAGATTGTGATAGCTGATGCTAATTTATATTTTTTAAAATCTAGACTAGCTGTACAAAACACATCGAATAAATGACGAAACAGCTTGAAATTTTGTCTATATGAGGACACCTTGGGTTTGCAAATATGCTGGATGTTTGTAACGTTTATGAACACGCACATATATATATGTGCGTGTGCTGCGCTCACTGAAGCTGGCGTCCCCCAAGGTGCTGTACTCTACCCACTTCTCTTTTCTTTCTTTCTACACGACTTACCATCCTCAAATGACATTAATTTTGTCAAATATGCTGACGACCTGACAGTATCTTTGCCTGTCAAATGTCAAAGTGACTGCTCTAAACTTGATGGCTTTCTGTCAGAAATCAGCCAGTGGTCCAAGGAAAACGGTCTTACCTTAAACCCCTCCAAATGTCAAACAGTCAATTTCACCTTTAGGCATAAATCTGACCTAAACAAACTGGTGAGCACTCACGAGGTGTGCAACATAGATGGCACTGAAATAGAAACCTAGTCGGAAATTAAATACCTAGGCGTCATTCTATCTGCTGATCTTTCCTGGTCGTCTCATATTTTGATGATTTCTAAAAAATATTCCGTCTAACCTTCTACATCAAGAAGTTAAGACATTCTGGTATAACCCAACCCTTACTCCTACAATTCGTTAACTCTCGCATCCTGCCTATTATTCTCTATTGTTCCCCCTTAGCTTTTCCAGGGGTACTGAATAAAGACTATACCTTATTACGCAGGATGTTAAATGTTGTCAGCAGGGTAAGCAACGTGCCACTCTACCAGCTTGTTAATATTCTGGTCGACAGGCACATGGACTCATGTGAAAAATGGGCTAAATCCATTCTATCTAACTCACACCACCCTCTTCATTCACAACTTTCCCCTTGCATCTCATCAAGTAAAACCAGAAGCCTATATAGAAAACTATATGCTCGCACTAGCAAGTACAAAAACTCAACCATACCCTACTTGGCTCGTGTTCTGTGCGATAAAGAAAGTATTAGGCGTGACACCTATAACTTATTAAATAGTCAGTAGAACAACTGGATCTCGTCTTTCCAACTCATATCATTTATAGGTACAACATTTTCTTTCTTTCTTTTCCTTTTCTCTCTCTCTTTTTTCTTTTTCCGTTATGTGCTGCTTTGTTTCTTTCTCGCTTACGCCAGTAAATATGATAGCACCTACTTTTCTAACACCTTCAAACACTGTTCAGCTTTGGCTTTGCTACTGACATGCCAATGTTTTGTTGTCATAATGAACTGAGATTTCCTTAATCTATGTAGAATTCTATTTATTGATAATGTACTAACTGGATGCAATACTGTAGTAAAAATGCTGAGACTTCTATTCTGTATCACAAGTACTGTTTTGGAATAAAGCAAATTATTATATATATGTCTGACTTCACGAATATAAACACATCACAAATGAAACAAAATTCCTTAGAACGGTTTGATATGATGCTGTTGCGTTGACTTAAACGATGAAAAGAGCATAATGACTAAACACACAAATGAGTAAACTGTATTCTATGACTCATTTTAGTTTGTAGTTCAGTGGTAGGATGTTGACTAGTCACGCAAATCGTTGGGGTCACATTTCCAGGCAACACAATCCTAAAGCTCGCCTAGTTGATTAACCGATAGTGAGATCCCATTAAAAAAACACTTCGGCTACTAAAACTTCAAGGATTTAAGCCTCTATCCTCAACTCAGAAAGCAAGGAGGGATGAATTAAAAACTACTAGCCGGCCCTCCATTTTCACTCAATATAAATGCCATGTTGGCCAAGCTGCATATCGCCCCATGTAGACGACACATTCACTGTACTTAAAATGCAGGATATAGATAGATTTTTCGCACACATTCACTCGAAGGTGAAGGCAATCCAATTCACTTATAAATTGAAAAGTCAGAAAGGGGAACTTCACAATGTTAGATTGTAGCGTTAAAAGGAAAGAAGATGGGAAGTTAAACACTAGTGTTTACAGGAAACCCACACATTCAAACAGATATTTGGACTTCCGACCATCCCATGCTAAGTCAATGAAAATGCGACTGGTGGAATATTAAAGTAATAGAGCACAACAACTAAGTAGTACCAAGGAAAATCTAAGACAGGAAGTGAGGCACATGAGAGAAGCTTTGAAACTGAATAATTACCCTGATAAATTAGTCAGGAAGTATGTAGGGAAATGTAAAATTAAAAATAAAATAAATAATGATAGTAGTGACAGTGATAATAATAATAATAATTTTAATGATGACATGCATGTCAAACATGTGCAAGACAACAACAACAAGATTTTGAGCGAACAATTGTTTTCGATAACTTCTTCTTCAGGCTCTACAGTTATAAATCCATGAATAATAGAGTACATATAGCCAATAAAGGCAAATGAAAATAATATCAGAAACTGTATTGGGGTGCATGTGTAAGTTGAGATGATAGTCCTTTAGTTAACATAGTCAATCAAATGTGTATAGGGTGTATAGTCAGCAAAATGTGATGAAGTGTGAATGAATAATTGGGTGATATAGGGCTGTTTTATAGTCACCCTATACACACCCTATACACATTTGATTGACTATGTTAACTAATGGACTATCATCTCAACTTACACATGCACCCCAATACAGTTTCTGATATTATTTTCATTTGCCTTTATTGGCTATATGTACTCTATTATTCATGGATTTATAACTGTAGAGCATGAAGAAAAAGTTATCGAAAACAATTGTTCGCTCAAAATCTTGTTTTGATTTCAATATGGGGATATTTCATTTACAACAACAACAATAAGGAATCTAAATCATCGGTAGTGATTCCATACAAGGAAGGAACCTCGGAAACCTTACGCAGAATTCTTAACAAGGAAGGAATAAAATTGGCTGGCATTCAAACCACCCACAAACTCAATTAGAAACAAGCTTTGTCGGTTAAACGATCAATCCTGTGGAGCCTTTAAAACAAAACAATTTAGTTTATCTAATACCCTGCCTGCAATGAATGTCAGGTCAAATACATAGGTCAAAGAAGTAGAACAGGGACAGTCAGACTAGCTGAGCATAAAAACCTAGCAAAATCTAGATTAGTTGAGTAGAATAAGATAAGAAATCTAGATAATAGTTCAGCTATAGCACTCACCACATGCAGTTACACACAACCATACAATAGAATGATGGGATAAGATGACAGTTTTAAAATCTAATGTAACAGAGCGGAAACTTTATTTATTGAATCAACTGAAAATACTACGTGCAGTAGAAATGATTCAACACCTGTCCACTTTGATATTTGGAAAATTCTACTACCCCAACAACGACAAATAGGAGAAGACAAAGAAAACTATAAAACTCAAGTTTCGAAGTTGTGTGATTATAATTGATGAAATGATTATGAACAATAAATTTTGTTCGAAACGTCATCCAGTAAATAAATACTGTTTCACTGTGTGATACATCTAATAAACAAACTAATATGGAATGTAAACCACCTAATATGTATTCAAAACACTGTTATAATTTTGACCTATGTTTCTCAACTTCATTTCTGCAATCAAAGATAAGTCATTCAATCTAATGTCAACCAGTATTTACACAGGAAGCATTTTTTAATTCTTCACGTTCCCAGTGGAATATAGGGCTTCAAGCTAGTGGCTTGAAGTTTCTTTAGCAGTGTTTATTTTTACAGGCTGAGGTTGCTAGCCTCATGCCCAACCTTTCCCCTTTACCAGCTTTATTTCTGGCTTAGCGAGGTAAAGGAGTGCGTCGGCCAGGGATCGAACCCCAGACCATGCGCATGGTCGGCATACAACACATTAATAAAGCGAAAGCAAAAACAACATCATAAACCGAATTGTAGTCTAGGTTTTGCTGAATATGGAAGCTGCATAAAATCCTACAGTCGGACACTTCACCAGAACGACAACAAACGTAAATTAGTAAACATACTAAAGAGTTTATATAATCACAATTACTACTGAATAAGCAAAGTTATTGATATAAGTATAAAACTTGGCCACTGCGGTAGAGTATTACTCGATTATGGATAAGATTTTTATTTTGATAAATCACACATTGGTGTTGTACAGCAATATTAACTGATGCGACCACTTTTCGAGCAAAAACTATTGCCACTCATAATCATATCACGTCACTCACGCAACATGAGTGGAATCGATTCGACATTTGAATAAAAATCAATATGAGATAATGTACATTCAGAAATAATAATATGAGTGTTATCAATCAAATACAATCAGACGGGAAATAAGACGAGTGTTTTTACAGTCAAAATAAGTAACTTGTTAGAATGTTGTAATGTGCTTGAATTGAAACACAATTTTGAGATTATCTATTATCCTCCTCTGATTTGACTGACTGGTGGTAAGAATATCTCCCATATCTTTGGTATTTGCATTGAGTCATTTCTGTTGCATGTGTTGTGTTGGGTGTAGATTCACTCGATGAACCATGTGGGATTCAGTAATCAATCTCTCTCGCTTTCTCCATCTACCTATATTACTTCTTAGAATTTTAACCCTCTCACACCATGCTAATGTGTGATTGTGTGTTAATGCGTGAAGTGCAATTGCTGAGCTTTTTTCTAAATTATTTATGTTCTCGGGATCAACCATTCTTACCTTAGCTATATTCTTATGTTCCGACAATCTGACTACCCCGGACCTACTAGTCTAACCTATGTAGTTGACTTAACTCACAATTATTGCAGGGTATTTTGTAAATTATATTATTTTGTCTAATTGGGTCAACAGGGTCCTTTAACCTACAGAGCTTGTCCTTGAGTGAGTTTATAGGTTTGAATGCCACCCTAATTCCTGCTTTATTAAGAAGATAAATAATTTAGAAAAAAGCTCAGCAATTGCACTTCACGCATTAACACACAATCACACATTAGCATGGTGTGAGAGGGTTAAAATTCTAAGAAGTAATATACGTAGATGGAGAGAGAGCGAGAGAGATTGATTACTGAATCCCACATGGTTCATCGAGTGAATCTACACCCAACACAACACATGCAACAGAAATGACTCAATGCAAATACCAAAGATATGGAAGATATTCTTACCACCAGTCAGTCAAATCAGAGGAGGATAATAGATAATCTCAAAATTGTGTTTCAATTCAAGCACATTACAACATTCTAACAAGTCACTTTTTTTTACTGTAAAAACACTCGTCTTATTTCCCGTCTGATTGTATTTGATTGATAACACTCATATTATGATCTCTGAATGTACATTATCTCATATTGATTTTTATTCAAATGTCGAATCGATTCCACTCATGTATATAAATGAAGCAAGAAAGTTGTGTGAGTAGACTTGATATGATTATGAGTGGCAATAGATTTTGCTCGAAAAGTGGTCGCATCAGTTAATATTACTGTACAACACTGTGTGATTTATCAAAATAAAAATCTTATCCATAATGAAGCAAAGTTTAAAACAGGCGTTTTATAAGCCAACTGGTTTGTTTATTTGGTGGATGGTGACTAGCAGTGGAATCCAGAATGCGCATTTCGTCCTATTTGGGACTTGTCGTCATCTGGATGTACCTGCATTCCCCAGTGAGTGATGCTGATGTTCCCACCGGGGCTCGAACCCAGTGCCCCTAGTTTTAGACGCCAAAGCGTTTTCTACTCGACCACATGGGCCACGAGAGCCACCTCTTGTGCAACGGGTCATATTAATTATTTAATTGAATTTTAGATTTTCCTGTCGATTGACTGGACCGAAGTGCTCGGTCTCAGGTTGACATGTCGGCTTTTTGTGCAGATGCTTCGACGATAACGTTTTGGCATTTGAAACTATGGGCAGAGGGTTTGAGCCTCGGTGGGAACATCACCACTCACTGGCGAATGCAGGTACATCCGGATGACGAGTCTCAAATAAGACGAAATGCGCGTTATCCTGCATTCCACTGCTAGTCACCATCCACTAATTAAATTCCTATTACATTCCCAGACATCGTCGAAGCATTTGCACGAAAAGCCGACACGTCAACCTGAGACCGAGGAGCACTTCGGTCCAATCAATCGACGGGAAAATCTTAAATTCAATTAAATATACTGGTTTGTTGTATGATGCTTTCTAAATGTTTAGTGAATCTAAGGCAAAAATGTACATTTAGACATATTGAAATCATAAAAAACCAGAGATTATTTTCATCAAAATGTTCATTCTTCTTAACTAAACTTAGATTCACTCGTTTCACCGGTTACGTTTATGCTTTTTGTGTTCATCAACACCCAATAGTTTTAATAAACATTCGTTTTTACGTATCACATAACCTGTAGTTCAAAATAACTAATCTCCACACACACATAGTTGCAATACGATTAATCTTTGGTAATTTTTGAAATACTGTGATGCTATTAACAACATTCCAAACTAAATTATAATAATTACTTTTTATTCTGTATGTTTGCGTCTGTCTGACAAATTGAATGTAAGCAAGCATACATAGAAAAATAATAATAATTATGCATAAATGCAATTGTACAAATGAGGCGAATAAATTCGCCAAAAAAAGGAGTCTCCTCACTTAACTTGACTGTTGTTGACTATTTATTTTCAATCTAAACAAAAATACTAGTAAAACAAAAGAGAGAAAAAATACAACCAATCTTTACACGTAAAGGTTTTTGTGTAGATGAAGCTTTTATTTTCTCAATTACATATAGACACGATATTGTTTCTCTGTGGTGAGGTGAATATTCCTATCTAAAGTACAATTATGTCCGATAAACATTCACTATCTAACCACTAAGTAATTTGGAAACTACTCGAGTACTACGGCGTACCCCAAATATTCATCAATCTTATTCAACAACTGTACGACAACCACACATGTCAAGTGATCCACAACAGAAAACTCAGCGAGGCGTTTGGAGTAAACACAGGAGTCAGACAAGGGTGCTTATTATCACCAATGATATTCCTAATTGTGGTGAACTGGATTATGCGTCAGACAGTGTGAAACGAGAAGACAGGGATATCCTGTCCTGACCGACGTGAAGAACCTAGAAGACCTGGATTTCGCGCGTGGATGATTTATGTTTGATGTCACACAAAATCGAAGACTTACAAGCGAAAACCGACAAACTGGTCGAAGAAGCAGCCGGTGAAGAAAGGACTCCAAGTGAACACAGACAAGACGGAGGTTATGAAAATAACCAACCAACAACAACAACAGCAGCAGCAACATCCACCGCCAATCACCATCAACGGGAGGGATTTGAAAGAGGTTACTTCATTCACTTCACTGATCTAGGGAGCATTGTCTCAACTACAAGAGGAACGGACAAGGATGTCAAATCGAGAATCGGGAAGGCGAGAAACACATTCATTAACCTGAAACCAATCTGGAAATCTTCGTCACTCAACTCATCATCAACAACAAAATTCGGATCCTCAATGCAAACGTCAAGTCACTTCTTCTATACGGATCAGAAACTTGGTTAGTCACCAAGAATATTTTCAACAGGTTGCAGACCTTTATCAACAGCTCTCTTCATTCTATACTGAAGATCAGATGGTCGGAAAGAATCACTAACAAGGAACTATGGGAAGAAACAAAACAAGAACCAATCACCCAACAAATATGCAGGAGAAAGTGGAGATGGATTTGACACTCGCTGAGGAGGCCACTCGCTGGGTGACATCGCGCGTCAGGCCAATGGTTGAGTGGAACCCGAAAGGGAATCGGCGAGTGGGACGTCCAAGCGTGACGTGGAGGAGATCGTGTGAAGAGGAGTTGCAACAGTATGGACTAACATGGATGCTAGTGAATAGTACAGCAGAAGACAGAAGCAATTGGAGACGTGCAGATGAAGACCTATGTTCCACTAGGAACCCAAGGGAACAACGACAATCTAACAGTTTGCACTATCTGCTGTTGGAAGTGAAATCCAGTGAATATATCCTTCACTTCTCAAAGTGGTATACAGCTGAATGTAATGTGAATAAACTCTAAAAGTATCTTCTGAATAATCAAGCGTACCGAATAGTTAATTTAATTTAGTGACTACTTGTTTGGTTTCTAAGGATTAGATTTGTTGATACAAGTTTGACCACGGATTGATATCAGTTAGAGAAGCATTGTAAACCAGCACTGGAGTACTGGACAGCTGTTTCATCCCACCTCGTTTGGGAATCATCATGAGTACGCACCCAATGGCGTCCCGGTGGCTGAATGGTATACAAGTTTGTCTTCTAACTGAAAGGTCCTGAGTTCGAACCCCAGTGGGTGCGTACTGCCGATGATTTCCAAACTAGGACAAAACAGATGTCCAGTACTCCAGTGCTGGTTTTCAATACTTCTCTAACTGGTATCAATCCGTGGTCAAACTCGTTTAGTGATTGCGTTTTTCAAGTATTGGTTTGTAGGGATTTGATTGGTTGATTGCAGGACTTCATCATGAGCTGACATCAGTTAGAGAACCACTGGAAAATCTGGGAGTACTTGATAGCTGTTTCGTCCTAGTTTGGGACTCTTCATCAGTACACACCCACTCCCAAGGTTCGAACCCAGGACCTTCTGGTTACAAGGCGGGCTGGCTCGTAGACTATTGAGCCACTGGGACCCGATCCAATGGTCCTTGAATTCTAACTACTGCCAATCCACGACATAGCGCGACCATTTCGCAATGTCTTCTTCGATGAGTTATTGCCTCATCTTCAACCTGCTGTATCCTACGTTTTTCAAATGATCGAAATTTGCACAAATGTTTGTAAAAGCGTTTCACACCACAGTTACTGAATAGAACGTAAATTAGGTTACTACAGAACCCAAAGACTTTTGAACTATGAGACACCGGTAAACTTGAACACTACAAGAATCAAATAATCAACTCAGAATTTCACTAGATTGTCAGATACTTTTCTAAAGGGAATATTTCGTTCATAATATTTTGTTTCTGAAATATAAGACAAATCTCCAGCATACATATCGATTTTTCACTAGCCCTCGGGGTAAAAAATGTTTGTTTGTTTGTTTAATCACTACTCAATATTTGAGTTTTACTAACGAGTCAATCAGTCAAAACAGGGAAGAGTGGAGATGAGGTTAGCTACCCCACCATATCTATTGAAATACAAAGGACCCCTTGAAACTCAAGGAATAAATCATATTACCACTGGTTTTACTTTGTGATTCGTCTCCTGTCTCTGATTGCTACAAAGTAATTCTTCCAGTAGGACACACTTTACACAACAACACTTTATTCAGTTCACAGATCACTTGATCAACTTCACAGTGTGTGTGTGTGTTATTACTGTATACCCTAAAGAAACTGATAAATATAGAACATATTAGGTGTAATTAGCCATGAAATCCTTACCAGCGTGATGATTAACTAGAGGTGCAAAACAGCAGTAAAAGTCACACCGATATGTGAAACAAAAAAAAATTGTGAATATTTATTGGTAGAATAATACACTAAGCAATCTGAGAAATAATCGATAGAAAACGCATTAACATTTCGTTTATTTTAATTGAATTTTAGATTTTCCTCGTCGATTGATTGGACCGAAGTGCTCGGTCTCAGGTTGACATGTCGGCTTCTTGAGTAGATGCTTCGACGATGTCTGGGAATGTAATTAGAAGTTAATTGGCGGATGGTGACTAGCAGTGGAATCCAGGATGTGCATTTCGTCCTATTTGGGACTCGTCATCCGGATGTGCCTGCATTTCACAGTGAGTGATGATGTTCCCGCCGAGGCTGGAACCCAGTGCCTATAGTTTCAAACGCCAAAGCATTATCCACTAGACCACCAATTAAATACTAATTAAATGCCCAGACATCGCCGAATCATCTTCTCAAGAAGCCGACATGTCAACCTGAGATCGAGCACTTCGGTCCAATCAATCGACGGGAAAAATCTAAAATTCAATTTTCTTAGAATCACCCGTTGCACAAGAGGTGGCTCTTGTGGCCCAAGTGGTCTAGTGGATAACGCTTTGGCGTTGGAAACTATGGGCACTGGGTTCGAGCCTCGGTGGGAACATCATCACACTGAGAAATGCAAGTACATCCAGCTGACGAGTCCCAACTAGGACGAAATGTGCATCCTGCATTCCACTGCTAGTCACCATCCACCAATTAAATTTCGTTTGTTTCCTTCTCAATTTGAAGTATTTTCTTTCTACAGATGACATAATGATAAAGTTTCCTCTCATTTCTAATTTCTCCTAAGTAGGATTATATACAGTGTATGACAGAATCGATAGGGGAGAAGATTTCAATGTTTGAACGTTACTGTTTTCTGTGTATAAAAATATTATAACAGCTGTAATTAAGCAACGTTTATCTACATGCATTTTTTTTACTGATTCAGACACATACTACTTTTTTCCCAATGTTTATAAAAGTCATATTTCAATGCATTAAGCAAATTTATTTTCAGCGATTAAGACAAAAAGGTAAAACTGAGAAAGGTTGAAGAAACGAGTGAAATTCAATAAAGAAATAACAATAAACTAGTACAAGATGTAGATTACAATCGTGGTCCGAGTTCGATTCCCGGCTAAGGCACTCTGAAACCCCGTTTAGCCAGTTGTTATTCCAGTAAAGGGACGGGCAATGTTAGCTGATATAGGGTCAGGCTGGAAAAGAGCTGGTGGCGGTCAAACGAAAACATGGCTATCAGTCAATGAAATCTACAACAGTTAGTCTAAGCCACGTAGGAAGGTGTAGACTTCCTGACTGGTCGGGGTCCTCGGGACGGTAAAAACCAATGGTTGGAAACAAGTGGTGACATGGCTCAAAATCGTTCTCAATGGCTGGTGCAGATGCACCCACTCCTTGTGAATTATGATTTCCAATTAAACTGTTTTGTTCTTCGTTATTACTATTCCTTTGTCTCACACCTCTGTTTACTGTCTATATTATTATGCATTTCTCCTACTTTCTTCTCTTGCTTTGTGTGCTACATGGAGTGTGGCGACTAGAACTGCCGCACATATGTGCAAAGTTCTATGTCGAAAACAGACAGAGAGAAGACAGTAAAGGGAGGCCTGAGGATAGCTACGCCATCCTGTAAAAATATAAATCATAGGTTAAGCTTTATAGTTTCAGTAGTGACTATTCAGATTCAGATTTATTGGTTGAGGATAGAAGGCTTGGAGCCTATGTTAATCCTTTTCCAGTAAATTTCTGTGGTTGTCCAAACCCTTCTTGAACGAATCAACTGAGGTTGCAGACACCACTTCTTCTGGTTCTCACACCGAGTCATAAACTCTTGGAACCGACTCCCAGAAGAAGTGGTGTCTGCAACCTCAGTTGATTCGTTCAAGAAGGGTTGGACAACACAGAAATTTACTGGAAAAGGATTAACATAGGCTCCAAGCCTTCTATCCTCAACCAATATCAATCAATAGTCACTACTGAAACTATAAAGCTTAACCTTAAAGTCTTGGAACGCAAGGGAACGAAGAAGAAGAAGAAATGACTGATTGAGGTCGAGTAAATACGATTTCTAGTCACGCAAACAATAACTTCAAATTTAAGCTGCATGTAAACTTTGATCAATAACACAAACGTTATCAACTTACCTTTATAACAAAGGCTGATCCATTTTTCGTTATTTCTTGAGGCATCTGCCTGAGGTTACAACCATCAATGCTGAGATACCTAAGATTAGGTAGTATTCCCAATTCAATAGGAAGTAAATCTAACGGTTTATTATTTGCCAGGTAGAGATGCGTCAGATTTTTCAGTTTACCTGAAATTTTTTAGGAGTGTTATTATTCTTATTATTATATAAAAGCGAAGTGTAAAAGGGCAAAAGTGAATCTTGCAAAAAAACAACGTAATACAATGTATGGAAAGAAGTAGAACGACTGTGCAACAAGATCATGAAAACAGACAAGGACACAAAACAAGAGCCTTCATCATGGTTCCTTCAGAAGGCGAGAAAAGAAGGTATTTGCAACAAATTCGACAGTCAATACGATTCTCTGTCGTATATGGCAATAACTCCAGCCACTGATTCGAATTTTCTCCCGGATCCCACCAAGAGAGTCCTGATGCACCGAAAGATGCAAACCTAATACAGCTATCCTTCATTCCACGGCATCGCGTAATGAACTAACCACCCGATTACTGTTTCTACTCAGTCCAGGGGTTAGTGAATAGTTATGATGGAGAAGATTTGTAGCTCAGGTGGATGATTTTGATGTAGTTGTGCTTTCTGAGCTGGATGATTTATTTGCGAAGCGTTCATTGCCCTACTTACTAGGCAACATCTTCAGCACATACTTCAATTTGAAGTAAGCTTTTAGATTTCTCCACGAGTTTGTTAGTCATCTCTCCTGGTGACGTTGAAAGTGACTGCTTGTTTTGTGTGTGTGTATGGGTATGAAAGCACACAAAAACAACCACTCACGTTCAAGGTCACTAGGAGACTTGATAAATAAACTCATGGAGAAATCTAAAAGCTTACTTCAAATTGAAGTATGCGCTGAAGACGATACCTAATAAGTAGGGCAATGAACGCTTCGCAGATAAATCATCCAGCTCAGGAGGCACAACTACATCAAAAATGAGAGAATAGTGAACTGTATGGCAGCCGCTAGAACCATATTCGTATTACTTATCAAAGTCACCGAAGCCCGTATCATAAGATGATCTCCATCATGTGTAAACGCAGGCCACCAAACCTCAGAATTACTTACATAACGATATCACCGAGAGCAGAAAATTCTACGGCGGCAATGACGACTGAACACGAAGAGATTCAGAACATCCTTATCTTGGACAGTCCAGATTTCACAGGCACAGAGCAAGACTCAGCGCACTGAAACGTTGTAAGCCCAAAATTTGACGGCCAGACTAACCTCTCATCGGTGACAGAGGCAGCTTACGTTGGCGTATATTGCCATAGCTTTCAATATAAGACCAGAGATCCCATCCGTCAAATCTCTGCCAGCACTCACACAACTACCTGGAGACACAAACTTCTCTACTAACTTTCTTAAATGCAGGCAAAGACCCATGAAAATTTAGCAGCAAAACTTCACGTTAATGGGTTTAGCTGGTGAAGTGGACCTGTGTTCTGGAAGAGGCATCAGTTACTTATAGGTTGCAGATACCCATAGGAGATATGTAATCCATTGGCTTAAGCACTCAGTTTTTGATCTGGCTCTATCTACTGCAGCCTGGGCTAAGGGGCGGTAGAGTCATGGTGTGGCTTATATCCTGGTACAATTTTAAGAAAATTAGAAACCGAAAAGAATACTAATATGAAACAAGAAGCTTTGACTAGTCTAGATGATTTCGTTTCATAAAGAAATAATTTTTTTAAACACGTAAATGAAAACACAACTTAAAAATGTTAATAAATATTGAGCTACTTTATTATTTATAAGTAGTGTAAAAACCAAACCAAAATATATTTGCTGGGCGTCCATGCCTGAAAAGCATAGGATTAATTAGATCCCAATGACCATTGATAAAAAAATGTACGCGCTTGAGAAACTGTAGTACAAAAACTCTTCACACTCACCGATTTCCGATGGCAAACGTTGTATAAGATTCTCTCTGAGTTTTAATTTTTTCAGATTGCTGAGATTACTGAAAAAGAGAAGAGGTATTTAGCTGGTATCAGCCAGAATGAAAACAGGTAGTAATAAGAAACAATCTGGCTGTTCAATTACATTTCTACCAAATAAAGTATAATTATATTTCAATAGTTTACACACAATGATAAGTTTTGTTATTGGTAATATTTCGAACAAAATTACTGCCCGTGTTCACACCACTGTTGGAATTGTTTTTTTATATTTGTAGAAGATAACAGTGAAATCTTAAAATTTAAATAAAGGAAAGAATCACGTTACCAAGCAGAAGTACTTTGCCCAATGATCCGCTTTAAACTGTCCCATAGTTAACTTCAAAATGTTTACCAAACTGTGAATAATCACTGTTGATGAGCTTCAGCAAGTGAATTGGAGTGATTCATGATTTCTTAGCTAGGTATTTCAAAACCTTATACGTAACATTTGATATCATATAGAGGATTTTAAGCAAAAAAAATTATGTGAAGCCAAAGGAAATTTCATTTTATTACTATTGTTGGACAAAATACAAACAGCTGAATAGACAGAATGGTATTATTCAGCAAAAAACACTGAGGCCTAGGTGACAATGTGGCTGTCTTCTTATTTTTGAAAATTTGAATGTGAAGCGCTCCACTTCGTTGCTAATGGAAACTGGTATGTTTCAAGGCACTGTACTCTGTACATTCCTTTTTTCTACCTTTTTGTATGACCTTCAATATTCTTCCAAAGCTAACTTCATTAAATATGCCGATGATCTGACCATTTCTGTCCCAGTAGTTTCTGCTTTGTATCGTTCTTATATGAATAGATTCTTATATGAAGTTAACAAATGGTCTCACCCAAAATGGTCATATTGTTGATTTTAATTTCAGATGCGAAAAAGACTTGCGTGGACTGGTTCAGTCCTCCCATGATTCATGTAATATTGACAGCAGTGTGATAGGGAGCAAATCGAATATCTCTTATCTCGGTATCAGTTTCTCTTCGAATCTGTGTTGGTCATCCCATATCTATTTGATTTCTAAGAAAACTTTTCGTCTGACTCATTACATAAAGAAGTTGAAACTTTCTGGAATAACTCAACCTCTTCTGTGAGTAGGGTTAGTGGTGTGCCTTTGACTCAACTAACTGACATTATTGTCAATAGGCACTTCAATTCAATTCTTGCAAACAGTTGGCTAAAGTTATCTTGTCTGATACCAAACATCCTCTTTATTCGCAACTCTCTCCTTTCACCTCTTCGGATAAAACAATGAGAGATTCCATAAGAATTGATGCTCGTACGACAAAATAGAAAAATTCGACGATACCATATTTAGTAGGGGTTTTGTGTGAAGAGAGAGGGTCAGATATCGGAAAGGAACTTATGGACTTTTCAAATCAGTAGTAACTGAACTGCAAAGCATAAGCAAAGATTATTATTATATGCCTTATCTATGATATTATCTATTGATAATTCATTATGTCTCCAACAACACTCTGTTTATACTGGTTTCATTATGAATATTTTAATTACTATTTTAAATTTTATGTATGTACATATGTATAAAAGGAGATAAATTGTTGCAATATGTATAAAAACGCTGAAAATTCCTTTCTGTATAATTATTATTGTTTGGAATGAAGTAATTATTATTATTCTATCTGCATAGACAATTTTAAAAGCACTCAGCAAGGAAATGAATCGCTTATGAAGACCACTCACCAACGTCTTTGAAACCAATTGTCTCATATGCACTATAAGACACCTGCCTTGAACTTAGGAACCCTGAATGAAGACGTTTACTTCGGTGATATTTGTGTACTACACAAAGAATATGCCACCTGGGTAATTTAAGTACTACTTAGTCGTACATTGTGCGTCGGTGGCATAGCAGTTAGGACGCTCGCCAACCATGCACATCGTCCGGGGTTCGATCCCCAGCCGACGCACTCCTTAACCTCGCTAAGCCAGAAATAAAAGCTGATAAAGAGGAAAGGTTGGGCATGAGGCTAGCAACCCCATCCTGTAAAAAATAAACACTGCTACAGAAACTTCAAGCCTCTAGCTTGAAGCCCTATGTTCCACTGGGAACGTGTAGGAATAAAAAAAATATTTACCATCTATGCATAATGTCCAGTTCAGTTAACAAGAGGTGCTTTATAAAAGAAAAGAACTAACAGAGAATATGCAATAACAACAGCATAAGATTGTTTGTCACAGATCTTGTGTTAGTTGACATTCATTAGAAAAATTTGTCTCTAAACTTCAGTGAATTCATGCTAATCTAACATAAATCAACACCCCAAAGTGGAAAAAAATGTATCTATCGGTAGAACATTCTATTAAAAATTCAACAGGTGTTTTCGCATTCTTACACTTCTATTTTAAGCGTTTTTCTTTGAGAAATTATGTAAAGAGAATCTGTGCATATTTACATTCTACAAACAACTGTGAATGCATAAGAATGGCAAATAATTACACAATCAAAGATTTATTTCTTACCCTATAGTTGTTGGAAGTCTAGATAAATTGTTTACATCTAAATTGAGTACTTGTAATTGATTCAGCTGGCCAATTGTTAATGGAATTGATGCAATCTGATTACACTCCAATTCAAGATGAACTAAATTAACCAGTTCACTGATTCTATTCGGTAATGCCTGATGAAGACAGAATGAAAACATAAGCGCATTTAAAAATAAGCTGAAGTATTAAAGTAACACCAAGTAATAAACCTTTGTGATTATTGTGCAAAACACGTAGGTTTTCTACAATTACTTAGAAATTGAATTCGAAGGTCAGAGACTAAAGTCTACGCATTTAAATATTGGAATCAATCTATATTACTCAATAAAGAAGCATATATTGTAACAAACACTGTCAAATTTACAGTGAAAAACTTTTTGAGTACTGGTTTGTAGGGATTTGATTGATTGGTTACAGTATTTCATCATGAGCTGACATCAGTTAGAGAACCACTGGAAAACCAGGTGGGAGTACTGGAAGGCTGTTTCGTCCTAGTTTGGGACTCTTCATCAGTACGCACTCACCGGGGTTCGAACCTAGGACCTTCTGATCACAAGGTCAGAGAGCTCGTACACCATTAAGCCACTGGAACCCGATCTAATACCTAGTGCATGAATTCTAACTTCTGCCAATTCACGAAATAGCGCGACCGCTATGGACCATTGGACCGGGTCCCAGTGGCTCAGTGGTCTACGAGCTCGCTGACCTTGTAATCAGAAGGTCCTGGGTTAGAACCCCGGGGGTGCGTACTACTAAATAGTCCCAAACTAGGACGAAACAGCTGTCCAGTACTCTCAGGTTTTCCAATGGTTCTCTAACCAGTGTCAGCTCATGATGAAATCCTGTAACCAAAAGACTTTTTACACCTTAAATTTATACCTTCAACAGCCTATTGGATCTAAGGTTATACTTCGATTGGTGAATGATGTGATCAGCTTTCATGTAAATATTATGCAACTAAATATAAATTATGGCATAAAATCTTACCGAAACGGTAACTAGAACAAAAGAGAAAAGTGAATTCAAGTGACAATAGATCTGATCATTTGAGTCTGTCTTATTCAGAAACACGACTCTCAAAATTTCAATGATAATAATAATAATCGTCATTGATATGCTTTATTTCAAAACAGAATTCTCAACAATCGGTACAATACTGCATGTAATTTACTGAACAACATCAAAAACATCACAGTGTATAAGTAACCAAAATTGATAATATCACCTTTTTAGCATTAGCATTACCAGTAAATTCAAAAAGTGTGCAAAAGGAACAAATTGATAACGATAATATTAATAACTAAAATTTAAGGAAAATAGAAATCGAGTCAACATAAATTACAGAGTAGGAGATCACAGAGCCATTTATTTTGTTAACTACATAGTAAGTCATAGTTCAGAAGCCTAACTGTTTCCTTATCACCTGGAATAGGGTGTCGTTGAGGTTTTCCTCTTACCTGTGCAAGCATATAATCATTCATAATGACTCCCAGTCTGACTCGATGAAATACAAGGGGAGAGTTGCGAATAAAGAAAGTGCTGAGAGTTAGACAATAGGGATTTTACCAATTTCTTACATGAGTTCGATTGTCTGTCGACTACAACAGTAATGAGCTGAATTAGTGATGCACCATTCGCTTGATACCCTTCTCAATGTGCGTCGGTGGCACATTGGTTAGGACTCTCGTCAAAAATGCACATGGTCTGGGGTTTGATCCCCTGCCGATGCACACCTGATATCTATGGTCGGCCTACAAAATTTGGGCTACCGATATCAAATGCTGTAAATTCCATACCTGTACCAAAAAATACGGTGTGGAATCAAGCTGTAATCAAAAACAAGTAAAAATTAAGATATGGCCCTTTTTGAGTAACCCAGGAAAGGCCAGGAGAGTGAGAGATAAAGAACAGTCGGTAAGATCTAAGAGTTAAAAAAAACTGTAAAAGTAGAGACTGAGTGATTCCTGATTGAATTGACTTCTCAGTGTGAGAGAAGGTTAGACGGAACATTTTCTTAGAAATCGACAACAAGATATGGGCTGACCAAGAAAGTTCAGAGGGGAAAACAGTTCCATGCTATTTGATGTCTGACTTAGTTTCTGTTTCAGTGCTCCCTTTGCTACAAATATCTTGTGAATAAAAAGTTCATGTAGATCATGTTTATGCTTGACGGTAAAGTTAACTATCTGACATTTGGAGGGATTTAACGTAAGACATTCACTAAAACTAAAAAGAACCTCCTTATTTTTCTCACAAGAAAGCTGAATAAGCATAAAGAGATAGAAATACAGCTGCTAAAGAATTGAGCATTGACTATAGTTTATTCATAAACTGGAAAGGTAACTGATGAAAGGCTGATTTAGGTTTTTGAGTAATTCGGGTTTAATTCCACTTTAAGTTACTGTTTCCGCACTAGCACTAGCTAGCTACTCTCCTCCTAATAAAAATATGTAGGCTTATGCGCTTAGATGACTTAACTTTCAATGAAATCATATGCTATCATCTATTTTCGAACGTTGAAGGCTTTGCCCGAATTGAGACCTCACTCTACAACAATCATAACAGTATTGAAGTATTGAAAAGACATAACACTCCTTGAGAAAACTGAAACATTTGCTACTGTTATTCTTAAGTTTCATATTTCATCTTTCAAACTAACCAAAAATAACAAAAACGCAACTTTTATCGCATGAGAGAATTTATCAGAATAAAGATTTCAGTGTATCACGTCATCTGAGAAACAACTCACTCACTCACCCCCCCCCCCCCCTAGTGAGCATGTTATGTGAATTTTGAGCTCCTGAAATTTAATATTATAATCTGTATTGGTACATTAATAAGGTTTTTTTATATATACTAAGTTGTTTTATGCTTTACTTAGTGTAAAAAGGGTCACTTTAAACTAAACGATACTTTTAATCCATATGGCGTGTGCTACTAACAAGAATCTATAAATAGTATATTATTGACATTTTCTGCTAGAATTTTGATTTGCGGAGGAATGGATTAAGTTGAGAAAAAAAAAGGAAAAACAAATATCACTGTGAAACGACGTAGAAAGCATAAAATGAAGAAAAAAAAACAAAGAATCAAAATTCAGTTAACTTTCATAAACTAAAGTTTCAATGTAGACTTTCTATATTTTGCCATCACTAAATATCAACAATCAGCATAAATGGAAGGAACCTGAAAGAAACAACCTCTTTCACCTACCTACCTGGAAAGCATCGTTTCAACTACAGGCGGACAGAGCTGACGAGGATATCAAAGCAAGAATCGGAAAAGCAAGATAAGCTTTCATTACTCTCAAGTCTGTGTGGAGGTCCACAACACTCAGCATCAAAAATAAGATCCGGATTTTCAACTCCAATGTGAAGTCAGTGCTACTAAACGGATCAGAGACTCGCACTGCGCGTCATAAAGAGCACTTCAAACAAACTACAGACCTTCATTACCAGTTGTCTTCGCTCAATATCACTGAAGATCAGATGGCCAGAAAAGATCAGCAACAGAGATCTCTGGCAATGAGCGAACCAACCAGGAACCGATTGTGAAACAAATAGGCAGGAAGAAATGGAGATGGATTGGCTGGTCATACTCTGAGAAAACCATCAAGTGACATCACTAGACAAGCCATCGCTCGAGTGGAACCCGAAAGGGAAGAGGCGAGTTGGTCGTCAGTGCAAGGGTGACTTGGAGGAGGTCATGTAAAGAGGAGATGAAAGCGTGTGGGCAGACATGGAGCCAGGTGAAAACTGTAGCAGAGAACCGAACTTTATGGAGACGCACGGCTGAAGCCCTATGTTCCTCTAGGAATTAAAGGAAACAATAATAATAATACAAATATCATTTTACCAATGTGAACAATCCTGATACCAAGTATCACTGCTTCCTTGAAGAATAAAGTTGCCGTCTTTGAAGAGAAGACGTGTAAATATTTCCGGAGGGCTTCGAAGCAGTAGCAGAAGGTGAAACTAGTTGTCTTGAAAGCCCTGTTGTTGAGGGGTGGAGAGAAAAATACTGTTTACAACAGTTCATGTGGAACTGGCTCAGAGACTTCGTGAGATAAGATTTTTGGGTGGCTAGCTTCAAAGTGAAAAAGACAGATAGACAGAAGGCGTTGCAGAAAGGATCATCAATATACTACTGACAAATTCTTGTCATATTGCTCAGAAGAATGGCCCATAAACATACCAAATATGAACTTTGAGTCTTCACCAAATAGTAGGTAATCAGCAGAATAATGAAGTTGATTAATGTATCACTTAATCGATAAGAGAAAGTCATAATTTTTGGAGCAAAACTGTATGTACAACTGTTGAACTGTTGGCATTCCGAGGACTCCAGCTGGGTGGTTTACACATCCAAGTGTGGCTCACACCTACTGTCAAAGACTCGATGGGAAGATACCAGGTTTTGGTTTCGCCGCCCTCTAACTCTCTTCCAACCTAATCTTATGTAGGCTAAGATTGTTTGTTGAGGAGAGGGTGATGGGTTGGAATGAGTGAAACGTGTTCTAGCCACCTCATTGATTGATTTATCCTCCTCACTTAAAATTCCACTTTCAATCTCAATATCACTCACCACATCGTACCACTTAACACTGAAGATAGAACTCAAACATCTGAGGTCGAAAACATCTAGCCTTTTCGTATCTTCCAATTTCAGTGACCATGTCTCACAGCTGTAGAGGAGGACAAAAAGAACTGCTGATCAGTAAACCCGTCCGTTGGTTTATAGCTGAATGTCATTCCTACTCCTGAGATGACGTAAGTTAGCGAATGTCGCACGAGCCTTTTGTATTCGTGCTGAGACCTCGTCAGCAATCAAGCCATTGGAGCTGATGCAACTTCTCAGTAAGTGAGGTGTTCAACACTGTCTACCACTTCATCCACTATATTTAAACTAGGAGTCAGTTCGGAACAGTCCTCGAGCATTATCTTACATTTGATAGGAGCAAGCCTTAAGCCAAACATTGAACGATTTCTGATCAGAGGATTAGAAGACCTTGTATTTCGTTAGCACCTTCATCTAGAGGGACTGTACCATCCCCATTTTCTAAGTCGACAAGACTGTCCCCTGGTAACAAGTCAATCTCTAAGTCGCTAAAGTCAGCGTCAATTCCTCTTGTATATCTATGATAAAATTAAACAAAAATGGGGACACTGGGCATCCCAGACGGACACCACTGGTTATCATTTCAGAGTTCAAGTAGAGTGCCTTGATTAGTGAGATGTACTTTCTCGACAATCCCCTCACAACCAAACATTTCGACACCACCTCTCAATCGACAGAGTCGAATACCTCCTTAAGACTGAGAAACATCCAAGTGTTGAACGCCTTTAAGTATGCCTAGGTTCCAGAATCTGTAGAAGGATGAATCATTTATTCAACTAGGTAGTAACTGACTACTGATTAAGCAAATGCATAAGATGAAAACTGCTCATTATTGTTTTCAAATACTTCTCTGATAGAAAGCACTTAACGCGCATATCCTTTGCATTAAACCGATCATGAACCATTAAAGACAATTATTTACGTATGGACATGAAGTTAACTTTAGTGCGTCGGTGGCACAGCGGTAGAGTGCTCACCAACCACGCCTCATGTGGTCCGGGGTTCGATCCCCGGCCACCGAAGCACTCCTTTACCTCACTAAGCCAGTAGTAAGACTGGTAAAGAGGGAAGGTTGGGCATGAGGTACAACCATCTGTAAAAAATAATCACCACTGCTACCGAAACTTCAAGTCTCTAGCTTGAAGCCGCCCTATGTTCCACTGGGAACGTAAAGGAATGAAAAAAATGAAGTTAGCATCACGTCAAAACACTGGAAAAGATGAAATTTCTGACAGTGTTTATAAACAGCTTCTATGCTGAAAGAAAAAGATATGGATAAACTTCAGAGAAGTAGAGAATTATTGGTAAAGTGTTACAGAAAAGTTTATTATTTTAATACTAACTAAACTGTAACTGTCAAGTACTGGTACGAGTTCAGTCATTATAAACTTAACACGTCAAAGAAAACACCTAAATAGCCACCTACAATACTAAGCTACTAAAACAAGCCTTATCAAGGTTTGTGTGCAAGCAACTGTTATTGATCGACCCATGCAAAGTAACCATTTAGATAAAATAACGTCGAAATACATAGTAAATCATGTTAAATCAAAAACCACTTACCTCCAAACGATTACTGGTCAAATCGAGTACCTCTAGAAATACTAATTCCCCGATAGAGTCAGGCAGTTGATCAATTTGATTGTAGGACAAATCTAATTCAACAAGATGCTTCAGATTTTCTATACCTTGAAAGAAATGTATAAAATGCTTTAGATATATGATATCAGAGGTTGGAATATCAGTTACAAATTCATGTGTCTAAAGTGTTCATCACTAAAAAGTGGAGTGACTTAGTTGTTTATTGCAATACAACTATTATATGAACGTCTATGAGCTGTCTATAATATATATATATATATATATATGTTCAACAATTAAGCATTTTGAAAAATGTGTTTGATGAACAGGGTTAGTAACAAGGTGATTTCCTAAAGTGTGATACATATAATTTACTATTACGATGTCAAATTATAGAGATAATATTATTGTAAAAACGCTGTTGGGTGTTAATACAAACCATCCTGCAGTGTGCTATCTGTAAATGCATTTGAATTTCGTCCCCACACTGAAACTGTGGTGGTAATATCTGCTGTATTACGAAATCTCAAGGCAAAGCACGATAAGTAACTAATAAGTAACTCCACACTTAGACGTCGTAGCTAGTAACACAGTTGAAGTGAACTAAACTGAATGTTCAATGTGGAATCTTGCAAAACGTTCAACAGTTCAATATGCTAAACTTCATAAAAGCACACAAAGTGGTAAGGAAAAGAAATGCAAAGAAATTCTGATGAAGGGAATTGTACGAGATAGCGAATAACTACTTGAAGAATAATGGGAATTCTATGGATCTGTAGGATCAAAAACAGTGAATACCTTTGATTCACATCACCAACAGACATCAGTTATTGGTTTTTAATGTCTTGGAGGTCGTAACCGGTAGTCTACACTTCCCTACGTAATATAGATGGTGAATTAACTTCACATCGTAATCATATTACTCAAATTCTTCTAATGAGAAAAATTGCTCAAGTTAGTTTACATTCTAGATCCCAATACTAGTCATTATCAACCAAAATAGAATAGTTACTGTTGATTTAATCCTCATAAGAGATATAATCTTACACTGTCATCTTAAAACATAAATCAACACAGTATATCCAATATTGGTATTAACTCATCTAGTGAATACATAAGAATAACTGAAAATCTATGAGTATAAAGTTTTCTAATAAAAACATCATTGAAAAAACAAAATAAGTGAGCAAAGAATATCATTTTCGATATCATTTGACGTAACTTCCCTATTCACCAATGTACCACTTATGGAAACAGTAGACTTTGTATGCGAAGAACTCATAAGACAAAACATTGATGTCGGCATTCCTATATCTTTTATCAAAGAGCTTCTCTTGAAATGCACAATGAATGTCCACTTTTTATTTAATAAGGAACTATATAGACAAATCGATGGTGTGGCAATGGGGTCACCACTAGGACATTCTAGCAATTTTCCTTGCGAAACTAGAAAATAGGCCTTTGAAAGATGTTATTGATGAACTTGAATTCTACTGTCGGTACATGGATGATACATTTTTGATTATGAAAAATGAGGATGAAGCAAAGAACATCCTGGACAAATTTAACGAGGTTCATCCTGCAATAAATTTTACTATTGAGAAAGAAAAAGACTCTAGTATTGCATTTCTAGACGTCCTTATGACCAGAAAGGAGGATGGCACAATAAGAAGAAGTGTATATAGAAAACCTACATCAACGGGTCAGTATACTCATTTTTTCAGCTTCGTGCCCTTGAAATACAAACGCAATCTGATAAAGTGCTTGGTTCACAGAGCTAGAACAATCTGCTCTGATGAATGTCTTGATGAGGAACTTAATAATATTAAACGGTTGCTGAGTGAAAACGGTTATCCAGAAAAGTTTATTGATAAGAATATGAATCTAAAATCAAAGCAGCCCAAGGTACCAACAGTTCCTAAAAAGGCCTTATTCTTACAAATTCAGTTCCTCGGGGACAACATCAGCGAGATACTAACACAACGCCTCAGAAATGCGGTAAAAAGAGCATTCCCTGCTGCTGAATTACGCTGTGTCTTCAAAACCACTCCTCTTTTGCGTTCGGGAGTAAAAGACAAACTGCCTAATTTCGCCTCTTCCATGTGTATCTACCAATTTAACTGCTCCTGTGGAGCCAGTTACATAGGCCGTACAATTAGGCGTGTTTCTCGTTGGATTTCCGAACATCACCCTGCCGCCTGGTTAAGTAAAGGACAAACAAAATCTATTCGTAGCTCTATTCTATCTCATCTTGTGGATACAGAACACACGACTGATGTCAACGAGGCTTTCAAAGTCATTTACCGCATACCAACAAATCTTAACTTCGCCTTAAGAGTTCGTCTACTAAATATTGCTGAGACCGTTGGGATCCATATTAAAAAACCTAATTTATGTGTCCAAAAGAAGCTAGTTCAGACATTGTCCTTACCTTGGCCATCTAGGTTCGAATGATCCTCAATTTTTTGTAGAAATTTCCTTAATTCTAGTTGATATTCTATTCGCCATTATATTTTAATTATTTTATTATAATTTAAGTATCTTTAATGAACTGTAATTCCATTGGTCTTACTTTACAAATCAATATTATTTAAAAAACACTAATAATTTTATTGACTACTATTCTAGAATATTCTATGTACATAAACATACATATATAATTGTAAAGCCAGAAGAGGAAATTATCGAAAAAGATATTCTTTGCTCAATTATTTTGTTTTTTATAGATGTCTGAACGAATATTTTCCCTATATTAAAAATATCTTTCATGAATATGTTACATAACTATTAGGAATCATTCCTGTATTTTTCCACATCATTTATAGAATGTTTGGGACTATTACGGTCATATATTGCAGATAAATTACGGATGTTTGAATGGTTAATTATTCCCACTAGAGATTTCGCCTTGATATATTTGGAACGAATCGATTCGCCTCATTTCGACATACAGACACATTGAAGAGATGTCTGTACATGACCATTACTACTAATCCGAAGCTGGTTGTACCTGGTCCTCAGCATGACAGTACTCCCAGTGAAACTCGAAGCCAGGCCACTGACGCAGCAGGTGTGATTTGAAGTTATTTATCTATCTATCTACTTACCTACGATTTGCCTTTGAAGAGGAGGGGGTTGAGTACTAGTATAATTAGAGATACCACAACTCACTGGGTAGCACCTATATCGATTAGATGGGTCACCAAAAAGGACAAGACACGTGTCCTGTACTCCAATACTAGACACTACCAAATAAGTAACTTCAAGTATGAGTGAATACTTTACTCTCATTTCTATTCGTAACTCGACATTTCCTTACATGACCTATATGAGCCTTAGAAGACCAGTATGAATAACGTGAACCATGAAATACGAGCTGCAGTTTCTAAAAGTACATGTTCGCAGGATGTGATAATTTGTTTTCTTGTAAAACTTTAATATAACTTGAAAATAATAAAGTATTCGCATTTGGCTGTACGTTTAGTCAGATACACTAACACTCATAGGAACACGTGTTTGCTATATCTTGGTATATTTGCAAATGGGTTTTTTTCTGATCATTTACGATCAAAGGTTTCTCTCAATAGAAAACTTTATAGCTCACTAATATGAGACAATGCATATATACATTATATGCAAACAACAAGAAATACCTTTAAAATCTAAGCTCATAATATTATTATTGCATAGCTTCAATGTAGTTAATTGAGTATTCTCTGAAAATAGGCTTGCTTCAAAAGATTCCAAATGGTTATAGTCCATATTGAAATGCTTCGCAAAGAAAAATGAAAAAAAGGTGAAGAAAGAAAACGTCATTTCAAAAATATTTCAATGAACTGTTTACCTTAAACAATACGAAAAATCTTTCAAAGTAAGTAAGTCAGTAGAGAAATTTATGAATGTAGGCACAATGCACGCAAATTGTTTACCACTTCAAATGTCATGGATTTGACTAGCAGCTGTTTAAACACTACTATTAGAAATAAGTTCCAGCTTTCTAGTTGTTCATTAGGCTGCCTAAAGGTATGCCACCTGACGAATCTAAGCATTTTAAGAAGCACTCTGAGGATGAAACATGAAACTGGTATCGTTGTAACTCATGCTTATTCATCATTAGTATTCCCCTGGATTTCAAGTGATACACTGGACTTCGACGGCACATTTCCATTTCATCTTGTTTTCTACAGTCCTCTTTAGCTGTCTCTACGACTTCATGTAAGCTATCGTCTCCTCCGTGTCAGCCTTGGACCCATGCCCAACTCGCCCTTACCCACTTGGATTACACGGGAGAGCACAATCTCAATCGACGGTCTCCTCAGAGTGTGTCCGATCCATTTTCATTTTCTTGGGCATATTTGCTGTGCAGTAGGTTCTTCGGCTGGTTCGTTCTCAGAGTTCCTCGTTGCTGATTCTTTCCGACCGTCTGATCTTCAGGATCAAGCTAGTGAAGGAAGCTGTTGACAGATGTCCGAAGTATGTTGGAAGTGCTTTTGGTGAAGCGCCAAATCTCTGAACCCCATAGAGGTACTAATTTGATCTTAGTGTTGAAAATCCGAATCTTGTTCCTTATGCTTATTATAGCAGACTTTCACACTGACTCCAGAGTAATAAACAAGTGTCTTGCTTCTTCGATCCTACCTTTGACATCCTCACCGTGCCATTGCAGTTAAAAAGATGCTGTACAAAAAAAGTGAAAGAAGTAACCTCGTCCAGATTTCACCCTTTGACGGTGATTGATGCTTGTCATTGTTATTCGATGAGTATCTTCATCTCTTCTGTCTTCTCTATGTTCACTTGTAGTCGTGGTTTTGTTACTGCTGCTCCTCCCAAACTTATTGGTTTTCACCTGTAGATCTTCGAGTTTGCATGGACTCTCGCCGATCACGCACATGGTCCGGGGTTCGATCCCCTGCCGGCGCACACCCGATATCTATGGTCGGCCTGAATTTGGGCTACCGATATCCATGCTGAAAATTCCACACTTGTACTGAAAATACGGTGTGGAATCAAGCTGTAAATCAAAATTAAATTAAATTAAAAATATTAGACACAAATGGTCAGCGAAGTTCAGGTCTTCTGGAGTCTTCTTATCCGGGAATTCATGCTAATGGCATAGAATAACATCCTGTGTTATAAAAGTTATTAGAAAATAGGTCTTTATTAATTTTAGGCTTACCGACGCACTATTTTCAATAATGCATTTTCATATGGACAAAATACATAAGTCTAATGATGACTTCGTTTAGGACTATCGACCAACAAATGAACGAG
Source organism: Trichobilharzia szidati (assembly GCA_944472155.2). Classification (NCBI taxonomy): domain Eukaryota; kingdom Metazoa; phylum Platyhelminthes; class Trematoda; order Strigeidida; family Schistosomatidae; genus Trichobilharzia; species Trichobilharzia szidati. The sequence goes on along the minus strand of OX235274.1, from coordinate 99,349,537 downwards.
ACAATGATCCACTTAATGAAAAGTGATCATCCACAAGCAATATTTCATGACATACTGTGTGGACAACTAAACAGATGACATTTCGGGGGAAAAGAAATATATATCCCAAAATATCTGTTTCACTTTATATGATCAGTCTACATAAAATCCTTCTTACTACGAAATAGCACTAATAAACTTCTACTTTCTACGATTAATTCGGCGCTATTATTATTATTGTTTCCTTCAATTCCTAGAGGAACATAGGGCTTCAGCCGTGCGTCCCCATTGCGTTCCATTCTCTGCTAGAGTCTTCACCTGGCTCCAAGTCTGCCCATACGCTTTCATCTCCTCTTCACATGACCTCCTCCAAGTCACCCTCACACTGACGACCAACTCGCCGCTTCCCTTTCGGGTTCCACTCGAGCAATAGCTTGTCTAGTGATGTCACTTGATGGTTTCCTCAGAGTATGACCAGCCAATCCATCTCCATTTCTTTCTGCCTATTGGTTTCACAATCGGTTCCTGGTTGGTTTGCTCACAGAGATCCCTGTTGCTGATCTTTTTTGACCGGCCATCTGATCTTGAGTATTGAGCGAAGACAGCTGTTGATGAAGGTCTGTAGTTTGTTTGAAGTGCTCTTTATGACGCGCAGTGCAAGTCTCTGATACGTATAGTGGCAGTGACTGACTTCACATTGGAGTTGAAAATCCAGATCTTATTTTTGATGCTGAGTGATGCTGACCTCCACACAGACTTGAGAGTAGTGAAAGCTTATCTTGCTTTTCCGATTGTTGCTTTGATATCCTCGTCAGTTCTGTCCGCCTGTAGTTGAAACGATGCTTCCCATAATTAATCAGCAAATTTTCATGGCAGTGCAATAAAGAAATGCACAGAACAAACGAAATTCTACATAATAATTACAGGATTTCAAAAAACATTAAGGCCACAGACCCATCATGTGGTGGCTGTCCAGAAAATACTCCAATACTCCAATACTCACAGTGAAATATAAAATGGGTGAAATGCAGTCATATGCGTAAGAAGCTTTCACTCACCTTCACATTTTTGTATTGTGCATTATCTCCAGATGGAAAGGATGTGAAATCATTACGCGATAGTATCACTGATGTTGAATCTTTGAAATTACAGAGTAAATTTTCCTGTGCATAGAATAAAAATTAACGCTTAACAGATACCCAAATGCATAAATGGTGTCACAACATTACAGACATTCACTTTGAAGTTATCATGATACACAAATAAACCGAAATTGTGTGTTACACACTTCAACCCTGCAATTCATAAAAATCATTAGCAAAACTTTTTAGTGATTTACAAGTTATTTAATTCAATTTTAGATTTTCCCGACGATTGATTGGACAGAAGTGCGCGGTCTCAGGTTGACATGTCGGCTTCTTGTGCAGATGATTCGACGATATCTGGGTATGTATGTATGTATTACTATTGTTTCCTTTAATTCCTAGAGGAACATAGGGATTCAGCCACGCGTCTCCATTGCGTTCGGTCCTCTGCTAGAGTTTTCACCTCGCTCCAAGTCTGCCCACACGTTTTCATCTCCTCTTCACATGACCTCCTCCAAGTCACCCTCACACTGATGACCAACTCGCTGCTTCCCTTTCGGGTTCCACTCAAGGGCTTGTCTAGTGATGTCACTTGATGGTTTCCTCATAATATGTTCCTGGTTGGTTCGCTCATTGCCAGAGATCTCTGTTGCTGATCTTTTCTGACCGGCCATCTGGTCTTGAGTATTAAGCGAAGACAACTGTTAATGAAGGTCTGTAATTTGTTCGATGTGCTCTTTATGACGCCCAGTGCAAGTCTCTGATCCGTATAGTAGCACTGACTGACTTCACATTGTAGTTGAAAATCCGAATCTCATTTTTGATGCTGAGTGCTGTTGACCTCCACACAGACTTGAGAGTAGTGAAAGCTTGTCTTGCTTTTCCGATCCTTGCTTTGATATCCTCGTCAGTTCCGTCCGCCTGTAGTTGAAATGATGCTTCCCAGGTAGGTGGGTAAAGGAGGTTGTTTCTTTCATGTTCCTCCCATTTATTCTGATTGTTGTCTGTTGCTGTTGGTGTTGGCCAGGAATCTTCATCACCTCTGTTTTCTCTATTTTCACCTGAGGGAAGTCCTATTTTTCATGCTTCTTCTGCCAACTTGTTGCTTTCCGCTTGCATATTTTCCAGTGTATGGGAAATCAGACATATATCATTGACGAAGTCCAGATCCTCCAAGTTTTTGTGTGAGTCCATTTTATGCCTGTTTCCTCACTGCCAGCTGTTTGTCGCATTATCCAATCTACTGAAATCAGGAAAAGCATTGGCGATAGTAGGCAGCCAGTATAATCCAGCCTGGATGCGCATTTCGTCCCACTTGGGACTCACCATCTGGATATACCTGCATTGCGCAATGAATGATGATGTTCCCACCCAGGCTCAAAGAGTCCCAAACAGGACGAAATGCACATCATGGATTCCACTGCTAATCACCGTACACCAATTAACTTCTGATTTACAAATTAATTTAAGGTTGAGGAAAGTAAACTCTGGGAAACCATGAACGTGGCTATTTGAAAAGTGAACTAACATAGCGTACATATACATTCACGCACAACTGTTACTAAAATCCTAAGAAAATAACTGTAAAACATCAGTGGGTTTGCAATTAATTCTCATGGTGACTTTAAACACACTGGGGGAGAAATCTCGTACAGAACTAACTACTCCTCAGTTTTAGATATTGAATGTGATCAAGAGTGAACCAAGGAATCTGTGTAGCGCTGAATTTTAAAATTTAAGGTAAAGAGGTAAGCATTCCAATGATAAATCTGTCAAATAATTGCATAGTTTGAACCGAACAGAAGTAAATTAACCAAAAATAATTGCTGATATAAGCCATCAGTAGCTTAATGACATTATTTCATTCCGTGAAAAAAAATATATTAAAAGCTGTTATAAATGACCAAGAGATTAGCGATAAATGGAAGTATTTAAGCTTAAATATTGTAACACGCTTGGGGAATTTTAGAAATATACTGTGCATAAGACAATAGACTTATTTGAATGAATGAAGCAGAAGGAAATACACTCGTAACATTATAATTCCACACTTTCTTGTCAATAACAAGTGATCCTCAAATTCGTTATGAATAACATGCCTTAATCAAATTCATCACTTGAAAATTAAACAGTTCCTGATGAGAATTCAACACAATTTCCTTTGGTGGCCGAAGATACTCAGATTACAATATGAGATCTGCTTGATAGCATAAGCGGGAATCAAGCAAGCAAGGAAGCAAAATACTACTGATTTTTATGAGTAGTAGTTTGAAACTACTCACTTAAAGCAGTGACGCTTTCTAGCCAGACAGAGGTGATCACTGTCAGCAGTGTACCCTAATCAACTCAACTCAGACAGAAGAATCAACTTAAACCAGTCGAATCCTGAGTACCCGATTAGTCAGACTGGCGATATAAATAATAATTCTAGCTGCTATTATAATATTTCCTTGCGTTCCAAGTGGAACATAGGGCTTCAACAACACATCTTCACTTTGTTCTGTTTTCTGCTGTCCTCTTCATCTGGCTAGCTCCACGATTGACCAAACTATCTCATCTCTTCCTCCCTACACAATTTCCTCCATGTCACCCTCGCGCTGACGACCAACTCGTTGCTTCCAATTTGGATTCCACTCGAGGCACTGCCTGGCGTGTGATGTCATTCAATGGTCTCCTCAATGTATGTCCGGTACATCTCCCTTTCCCCTACATATTAACTGAGCGGTCGGTTCTTGGTTGGTTTGTCCCCAGCCAGAGTTTCTTGTTGCTAATTCTTTCTGCCTGGCGGGCTGGCCATTTGATCTTCAGTATGGGATTGGCGAATGCAGCTGTTGATGAAAGTCTGCAACCTGTTGGAAATCCTTTTCGTGACACGCTGTACAAGTTTCTGACCATTATAGAAGCACTGACCGACTTCACATCTGTGTTGAAAATCCGAATCTTGTTATTTATGCTGAGGTGGAGTGCAGAAGATTTCCAAACTAGTTTCAGATTGATGAAGGCGTATCTGGCCTTTCTGATTCTAGCTGGCTTTGACATCTTCATCCGTGCTGTCGCCTGTAGTTGAAACAATGCTTCTTAGCCAGATAAGTGAAGGAGGAAACCTCTGTCAAATCTCTCGCTTTGATGGTGATTAGTGCTGGTCGTTGTTGTGCTGTTGATTGGTTATCTTCATCACCTCCGTCTTCTCTGTGTTCACCTGCAGTCCTGTTTTCGCTGCCAGCCTCTTCAGCCAGTTTGTTGGTTTTCGCTTGCAAGTCTTCGAGTTTGTGTGACATTAGACATATATCATCCAGCGAAATCCAAATCTTCTAGATGGACAGTTCTTATCGGTTGTCCACCGTATTCCTGACTCCTTGCCCCCAACAGTCTGACGCATAATCCAGTCCACCACAATTAACAATATCATCGGTGATAATAAGCAGCCAGCTTGTCTTACTCCTGTGTGCACTTCGAACGCCTCACTGAGTTTTCCGTTGTGAATCATCTGACACATGGCATTGTCATATAGCCAGCTGTTGAATGAGGTTGACAAAGACTTCAGGTATGTCGTAATGTTGAAGTAGTTTCCAAATTACTTCTCGTTCTACTCTGTCTAGCTGGTAGCAACAACCAACGTTTAATGTAGGTTGTTTCCAACCGGTAACATCAATCCGTAGTACATACCATCAAGCTTACATACTTTAAGCACTAAAGAAATAGTGCATAAAGTGCGGTTAAAAAAATTCTGAAGTTGTAGACGTCTTAATATGCAGTTAGAATCAAAGTCAAATTAAACGTTAATCAAGGTGAGAATCATAAAAATACGAGGTAGGTATGCATCAAAAGCGATAAATAAAGTTATCTCAAGAAACTGTGTAACATATGAAAGAAACGAATTTCTCAAGATTATCATTAGTAAGGGAGTGCAGTGAAGCAATTTAGGCAAAGTCAAACTTTAAGCACCACCAACTACCACTCAGCAAATGACCTCGAACGCACCAGTCACGTGAAGGGGTCATTTGTGTGTTTGGAATACATATATTTATGAAAAAGATGCATAAAAACTGTAGAAAAGTATTACAGGGGAAACATTCCTCTCAAATGTGATAAAAGCAGCTCTCAGTTTTGGGTTGGAGTATCAACACATTGTAATTCCATTGTGGGTAAAATTTATTTTGCTAAAGTTTCATAGTGTTATACAGTAATATTTACTGAGCAATAAATTGTGCTCGAAACGTCATCAGTAAATATTACCGTATAAAACCCTGAGACTTTATCAAAACAAATTTTACCCACAATGGAATAATACTCTACTACAGTGCACAAGCTTTATTCTTATATCAACAGAGTAATTTAACCACATTCTATGCCTGTAATTATTCAGGTCTTCTAACCCTGATCTTTCCTGAACCTAACCGTTACGTAAAAATATCCCTAAACTAACTGTAATCCAACTCGAACTAACCCTAATGTCTCCTTTATTAGGTTAACCTAAGCCTAACTTGTCCTTGGCCTAAACTGTAACTTAATCTCCCCCAAACCTAAGCTGAAACTTGTCAGATATCCCATTTATTAGCTTAACACTTCGATGAGCATATTTAACTGATGATGACAACATTATTTGCCAGGTTTCACTAACTTGCTCAGTGAGCGTATCAGCGTCATTAGTGCGGTCGCACTCCATTGGTGGTTAGTGGTGCTTAAAGTTTAGCTTAAACCAAATTATAGCGAGATGAATGCTCGTATACCATGGAATTGAGAGCTGATTACACTTTCTGATATCGAGTTGAAAACTGCTTACGGCAATTTATTCCGTGATTCAAAATAACTGAATCATCTCTAGCACATTTGTATTTTGAAGTAATAAGAAACGTCATTAAAGTGGTCACTGAGTCGAAGTATATATTGACAGTATAAGCAAGATATTTACTTTACTTTCAGTACCCTTTGGAATACATTTTTAAGTTAGAATTAAAGGCCTATTCTTAGTCCGTTCAAAATGCTTTCTTCTACAAGCAAGAGCATACCTACAGACACGACTGTAGGTGATTTAAGAAGAATACTTTGTTATATAAGTATACATGTTTTACAAGAGAAAAAAGGAATGTAAGTACTTCTGTGATCCTCGTATTTAATGCCTGAGATAAAATATCGTTCTTGAATTTGAGATTAATAAAAAACTGTCTGTATTTCTGTTTGTCTCTTTTAAATTTGGGGACAAATGTTAAACCCCATTTATCCCCTAGAGTGACTTTTCACATGTTCAGCTTGCTTATTTAATGATCACTAACTTTTGTATCTCTGTTATGAGTATTCTAATTAACTAAACTTATAAATCATGTGTCTGCCTGTCTGTTTCAACATAGAACTTTGCACCATGTGCACAGTTCAAGTCGCCACACTCCATGTAGCACACAAAGCAAGAGAAGAAATGCAAAATAGAGACAGTAGACAGGGATATGAAACAAGAGGAATAGTAATAACGAAGAACAATATAGTTTCATTGGAAATCATAAGTCACAAGGAGTGGATGCATCTGCGTCAGTGAGAACGATTTTGAGCCATATCACCAATTGTTTCCAACCATTGGTTTTACCGTCCCGAGGACCCCAACCAGGAAGTCTACACCTTCCTACGTGGCTTAGACTAACTGTTGTAGATTTCATTGACTGGTGCCATGTTTGGGTTTGACCGCCGCTAGCTCTTTTCCAGCCTGACCCTATATCAGCTAACATTGCCCGTCGAGGAAGGCGATGACCAGGCATACGTAACACATGTCCTAACCATCTCAGTCGATGTAATTTCACAGCCTCGTCGATTGATTTCCCCTCCTTACCTAGCACTCGACCGAAGCCTAACCTCAATATTGCTCACCTTATTATACCACTTCACACGGGAGATAGAACGCAGGCACCTATGATCAAAGACAGCTAATCTTTTCATGTCTTCCACTCTCAATGGCCAGGTCTCACAGCCATAAAGGAGGACGGAGTGGACTGATGAGCAGTACACACGCCCTTTGGTCGATAGTCGGATATCACGTCTACGCCAGAGACGGCGTAAACTGGCATATGCGAAACTAGCCCTGTGTATTCGTGCTGAGATTTCGTCAGCGATCAACCCGTTGGGGCTGATGGTACTTCCCAAATAAGTGAAGCGGTCAACGTGCTCTACCACTTCACTCCTGCCTATTTCTAAACTAGGAGTCAGTGTAGTCCAGTCCTGTAACATCATCTTACATTTGGCGGGAGCGAATCGCATGCCAAACATTCGTAGATTGCAGCTCAAGGTGTTCAGAAGACTCTGAATTTTGTCAGCGTCCTTGCCTAGAAGGACTATATCATCTGCATCAACGAGATTATTCCCTGGTAGCAGGTCAATCCCTGAGTCGCTGAAGTGAGTTAGGGTTAAGTCCATTAGTAGTGTAGTCAGCAACATTAATCTCACATTCAGTATGAAACTTAGTAAACTATACAATATGTTTTAAGAAATTACGTTCGAAGAAGACTTGGTGGGATGATAATTCCGTAATTTCACGAATCTCCATCAACGTGGAATTGAACTGCTTTAAATATGGCTGTACGCTTTTATATTTTGCTTCATTAAATTCTCCATTCTTCTGTAAGTGATAACTGCAAGCAAATATATATATTTAAAATCAAAACTTTGTAATAACAGCTCTGACTGCAACACTGAGTGATGTGAATTCAAATCCATGGAAGGAAATCAGTACCTGAAAGTCTACAAGTACGCCTTGATGACCAGCGACAGCAGGCACAAAACCCAGATTCATGGCTTTCTGACTACTGTCATCAACCGTCTCACGTTAATTCAAAATGCACTACAATAGCAGGTCTTCTGGCTTGGCTGTATACTGTAATTTTTATAAACAGAATTCTATCAGTGCATGAAATCGACTAATTCCTAGGAACCAATCAGTGATATCGAACCCTGAACAGTGAGACCAACCAACCAACCACTACACTGTTCCTCAAAACAAATTAGACAAATAGAACGAATATACGGAGAAGATTAGTTATCATACCGTTCATCCATCCATTTGACACCCAGTCGTTTTATATCTTTAATGTGTTGATTAGCATTGTATGCAAATATCGGTTGAAAATAAATATTATAAACACAAATGAAAAATGAAACGTATAGCTGCACGTATGAAAGTGCTAAACACCATTCATTGTTATTATTGTTTAGACAGATTTTTATTATTTTACAGTCAAATTTATTATAAAATGATACAGGAGGATGTAATCTCTGTGTACATCACTGAAACACTAGTCACATACCTCTAGAAAATTTATGATATCTGACTATGAATGTAATGCAAATAAACGCAATAATAAGTAGATTAAAACTGTAACGGCAAATATATGACCACCTTGCATCCATATGGATTACCAATAAACTATTCCAAACATCTGATGATATTAGGTGGTTGGAGGCAATCAGCCACAGAAAGCCTTGCCTGACCTAGGTTTCGTGCTAATTGGCACTCACCAGTCAGCAAGGCGTATCTGCGACCTCGAAGGAACTCATGTCCCTTCTGAGATTCGAACCCGCGTCACCCAGTGGGCTGCAGTCAGAGACGTTATCACTGAGCTATTCGGGCCCGCGATTGACCTCCTGTGGATACTTTGATTGGACACTAGTAACTAGCGATATGCATCTAGTCCTTTCTTTGGTGCAGACTAAATTCTATCAGTTAGGTTTGCAGGAGGTCAATCGCGAGCCCGAATAGCTCAGTGGTAACGTCTCTGACTGCATAACTGAGTGACGCAGGTTCGAATCTCAGAAGGGACTTGAGTTGCTTCAAGATTGCAGATACGCTTCGCTGACTGGTGAGTGCCAACTAGCACGAAACCTAAGTCAGGCAAGGCTTCCTGTGGCCGAGTGCCTCCAACCATCTAATATCATCAAATCAATGTGCACCATGATGGCGAGCTACCTAGAACGGTAGTCATATTACAAACCTGACTGACAGAATTCAGTCTGCACCAAAGATAGGACTAGACGCATAACACTAGTTACTATTGTCCAATCAAAGTATTTCAAACATCATAGACTATCGAGAATTCAGAGGCTTGGGAGTAATCAGATTTAATTTTCAGAAATATTAAGGAATACATCAGAAATACAGTGAAATTTGTTTAACTGCTTCCTGAAGATTAAGTGAAATCTATTCATAATTGTCTAATAGTGAATGTTCAATGAGGATGGTGATTAAAATTAAGTTGAAAGAGACAACAATGAAAATCATAACTCGAAAAGTGCGACAGCACCCAGAACAAAGAAATATCTTGTTAAATATGCAAAAGTTACCTATATACACCTTAACAAATGTGAATGATTTAGGAACTTTTTGGCAGAGCATAATTCCATCACACAATCAATTTATTTGATAAAATCATCCTGTGGAACAGTATTATTTACTTGTGACGTTTCGAGGAGAAATTTATGGCCTTGTTGCAATTATGAGCAATAAATTGTGCTCAAAGTGCCGTCAATGAATAACACTGTATCGCTATGTGATTTGATCGCATAAATTTACTTTTTAGCGGAATTGAAAAACTTTCTGTTTGAATTTTTTCAAATTTCCCGCTAATTGGCTTTTTAAATAAATAAAAACTGATACTAGTACACAAGAAGTAGATTTCGTAGATCAATAGCTTATTAGATAACCTTGTAGATTCTGTAATGATGAATGCCGGCTTCAAACCTCACTGGTAGCAGCATCATTTAATGTGGCACAGATATATTCAGCTAACGGTTCTTAAATACGGAAACAGACGCATTCTGGAATCCACTGATAGCCACCATAAAATCAATAAAAGCTGAATAGGAGGTCTTTTATTTGCAACACTGCATTCTGTAAAATAGTTTATTGAAGCATTTAAGCAGAAAATTGCGTCTATTTCACAATACACTGAAGTTTAAGAAAGATCAATTTGAGAATAAGACAATGAGTAGCTGGAAAAATTACGTTCACTAGAATATCAGACTATTAAACGTATTTACCAAAAACAACCTTGAATTAAAACTGTCCTGTGACCTTAAGGTTGTTTGGAAATGACATTAAAAACGAATGCTATCAATTCAGCGTTGACCCGGAAAGGTGTATCTGAATTAGAAGTACTTAAATTCTACTCCCACTTTTCCATAAAAAAATTTCTCTAAGTCTGAGTATTGACCGTACACATAGGAAGAAATTAAAATTAAAAAGGAACACATTTACCAAACTGATTAAATTTAAGCATTCATTTTTACCAGTGAATTCTAATCCATCCATTATTTACCTTTAACTAGATCTACATTTTTCTAAGAAGTAAAACAACATTGTTTCTAGAGAATGTATACAGAAACTGTTTGGTGTGCACTAGTCATATATATATATATATAATATTAGTATTGTTCCCTTGGGTTCCAAGTGGTATATACGGCTTCAACAACACATCTCCACTCTCTTCGATTTTCTGCTGTCCCCTACAGCTGGCTCCACGATCGCCCATAATCTCTCATCTCCTCCTCCTCCTCGCAAGATCTCCTCGATACCAACCTCACACCGACGACTCACTCGTCATACCCTATTCGGATTCCACTCGAGTGATGGCCTGTATTGCCTGCGATGTCATTCGACAGCCTCCTCAACGTATGCCCGATTAATCCCCGTTTTCCCCTACATATCTGTTGAACGATAGATTCTTGATTAGTTTTTTCCCACCGTTTCTTGATGCTAATTCTTTCTGGCTGCCTGGCTGGCTGGCCTGCCATTTGATTTTCAGTGTGGAGCCAACTAGCGAAGGCAGCTGTCGATAGAAGTCTGAAGCAGCCTGTTGGAAATTCCTTTCGTGACACACAGTGCAAGTTTCTGACCATTATTGAAGCACTGACCGACTTCACATCTGTGTTGAAAATCCTAATCTTGTTGTTTATGATGAGGTGGAGTGCAGAATATTTCCAAATTGGTTTCAGATTGATGAAGGCGTATCTGGCCTTTCTGATTCTAGCTGGCTTTGATATCTTCATCCTTGCTGTCGCCTGTGGTTGAAACAATGCTTTCTAGATAAGTGAATAAAGTAACCTCTTTCGAATATCTCCCGTTGATAGTGATTGCTGCTGGCTGTTCTTGTTGGTGTGTGGGTATCTTCGTCACCTTCATCTTCTTTGTGTTCACCTGAAGTGCTGTCTTCGCTGCCAGACTCTTCAGCCAGTTTGTTGGTTTTCGCTTGCAAGTCTTCGAATTTATGTGACATTAGATATTTTAGAGTTTTCATATCGGGACAACATATTCCTATCTTCTCACTCCCAGCGCTCAGTCTGACACATAGTCCAGTCCACCACAATTAGGAATATTATTGGTCATAATACGCAGACTTGTCTTACTCCTGTATGCGCTTCGAACGCCTCACTGAGTTTTCCGTTGTGGATCATCTGATACGTGGCATTGTAATATAGCCAGCTGTTGAATGAGGTTGACAAAGACTCGAGGTACGCCATAGTGTTGAAGTAGTTTCCAAATTACTTCTCGGTCAACGCTGTCGAAGGCCTTTCCAAATTGAATGAAACTGAGGTGTAGGTTTGGCCATCATTCTATGCTTTGTTATGTGATGATGATGCGTAGAGTTGCAATTTGATCAGCACATGATTTGCCTTTCCTGAATCCAGCTTGTTCCGGTGAGGGGCGGACTTCCGCATCCAGCCCATCTCCCATCCTCTCCGAGATGACGCGACGTAGTATTTTACTTGGCGTAGACAACAGCATTATTCCACGCCAATTGTTGCAGAGGCCTAAGTCGCCCTTATTTGGCAGCTTGACAAGGTAACCTTTCTTCCAATCGGTAGACACCTTTCCTTCCTTCCGAACGTTTTGCAATAGTAGCGTGAGCACATCTGCCTCAGTCTCTGGGTCCATTTTCAGTGCTTCAGTGGGGATCCCGTCTGGTCCTGCTGCCTTCCCAGCCAGAATTCAATAGCTTCATCGCATTCAAAATTTTTGCTTTTGTTGGAGCATTGGTGTGAGTGCTGTTGTTGGTATTTCTGGCCGAGTTGCAGGTGATGATCGATTCAAGAGTCCTTTGACGTATATATATATATATTAGTGTCAGTATTTGTTCCTTGTGTCCCAAGCAAAGCGCAGTTCTTCAACAACACATTAACACTCCTCTTTGTTGCCTGTGATCACTTTTAATGTGCTGTAGGACTTTACACAAGCTTCTGTTTCCTCTTCACATCATCTCCTTTGGGTAACCCTCGGATGCCCAACTCATCGTTTCTTAAAGGATTTCATTGTGAGCTGTTGTCGGTTAGAGAACCATTGGAAAACCTGTAAGGAGCACTCGACAGTTGTTTCGTCCTAGTCTGGGACTCATCATCAGTATGCACCCACTGAAGTCCGAACCCAGGACCTTCTGGTTGCAAAGCAAGCTTGTAGACCATTAAGTCACTGGGACCCGATCCAATGGCCAGCACATGAATTCCAACTTCTGCCAATTTACTACATAGGGCGATCACTAGCTAATGTCTTCGGCGAGTATTGGTCCTCACATCCAACCTACTGTACGCTACTGGTTACGACATCCTATTAGGACCTCGCTAGTGAGCGCCTAGCATATGATGTTGCTTAAATGTCTGTTGGGCATGACTTTGGAAGAAGATAATGCCCAATATAAGACTGAATCACTTTGAAGTCAATAAGACCTAATAAAAAAATTGTTACCTGAATCAACCTTTTGACAAAATAAATCAGGAAATGAAAGAAGCTGCCTGGACTATGTTATTTCACTATACAAACAAATAAATTTGAGACATATATGTAAATAAAAATAAGTCTGAAATATATATAAGCCGTTTTTTGGAGTGAAAACATAAAAAGTCAACTAAACACCTTTGTTCAAAAAAGATAATACAGCATTTATTTTTGATAAAAATTCTAAAAAAATATATCATACACATTCAGCGACAGCGAAGGAAATACGACGAGTTTTTTTTGTATTTTTTTCAGACTAGAAAAAACAAACAATAAGGAAATTTATGATTGACATTGAATTAAAAATTTATTTTTTATTTAGCGAAGTCTGCCCGTGTTGAAATCAATTTCATAAAAATTGTTGTACTTATACCATAACCTTATTTCACATAAGTGGAAATTAAATTCTATTGTATTTAATTACCTCTAGTCATCTATTCGCTGACAAGATCGTTCACCTACCTGTAGGCTACACTTGAAACGAAATGTACTCATCATACGATTAAGGAGGTTATATTTCTCAGACTAAAAGTTCTATTTCACCGATTAATGCATTTTAGAGAATTTTTTCTCTCTAAATCCAGTACCCAGCTGGAATATAACTTTAAACAACAAACAGATCAGGATTAACAAATAAATCTTATGTCTTCGTATGTTTGGCATGCGATTCGCCCCCTGTAAAATGTAAGATGCTGCTACAGGACTGGACTACGTCAACTCCTAGCTTAGTGATAGGGAGTGAAGTGATAGAACATGTTGACCACTTCACCTATTTGGGAAGTGGTATCAGCACCAACGGATTGATTGGTGACGAAATCTCAGCAAGGATCCAAAAAGCTCGAGCTGCTTTCACTAACTTACACCATCTCTTGCGTAGGCGTGACATCCGGCTATCAACTAATCAGCAGTTCGCCCCGTCCAATACAAGTTGAAGATATGAAAAGGTTATCTGTTTTTGATCATAGATGTCTACGATGTCTTCCTCACGTTAGGTGGTATAATAAGGTAAGTAATGTTGACGTTAAGCGTAGAGTGTTGGGCAAAGAGGGAAAATCAATCGACGAGGCTATAAAGTTACATAGATTGAGATGGCTAGGTCACGTGATGTGTATGCCTAACCATCGCCTCCCCCGACGGGCATTACTAGCTGATATAGGTGCAGAGTAAGTGGTGGCCAAACAAAAACATGGCATCAATTCATGAAATCCTTGACAGTTAAACTGAGTCAGGTAGGGAGATGCAGACTTCTGGGTTGGGGCCCGCCCTCGGGACTCTAAGAATCAATGGCTGGAGACAATAGGTGACATGGCTCAAAATCGTTGTCAATGGCTTACGCAGATGTATTCAGTCTCTGTAATCTTTCATATTCCATTCTACCATTACTCATTCTGTTTCACTCTTTTACTTGTCAAAACTCTATGGATTCTCTACACTCATCTTCTTGTCTAACTTTGCGTGATATTTGGAACGTGGCAACTCGAACTGCTGCACTTCGGTGCCAAGTTCTATGTTGAACCCAGACAGACAGAGACTATACAGATTAAATAGCTCTATTACATTAGAATCTAGAAAACTGCAATGTATACCTTAGTTACAAAAGCAGAATTGTGTAGAAGAAACTTGCAACACTTGAAAATAAGGCAAACATTGAACTTCATAGAAAAGCTGAATGATAGTAGAAATTAAAACATATGAATACATTATCTATTTAACTTAGGAGTTAGACGCATAAGTATTGAAGTAATAACACTTTGAAACAGTTACACAAAAGATCTAAGTGCTTATCGCATCTCGAAGAGTTTTACAGTCATGGTCTTTGTCATCAAGGTCGATTTTAAACCATTCAATTTGAAGACAAAAGACCACTGAAAGCTTACAGTATTTAGCAATTAATGAAAACAAAACACATAGTTCATCAAAATATCCAAAAATATGTGATGAACAGTCAAACTGTAACTTGGGGGTGAACTGTTTTCAACCTTAAAGCATAATATACAACGATCAGATAAGAAAGACTAAAGTCTTAATTAAAATATTGGTCTTATCAGCCGACGTTTATGTTTTAACCGACAACACTGGTGCATTGAAGACATTTTAAGCATCCACACTTACTGCCTACTTCTACATCTAACTTTGGCTGAGAGAGAATCACCCTTAAAGACGTAGTCATACTTGTGTGCAGTGTTTTATAAAACGTTTATAAACCACCTTGCTTCGTGATAAAAATCTGCCCATGATTTTGAAATGACTGTTGTACAGAAACATGCAAAACCATTGAATAATTTTGTACGTATACAGTATTATTCCCTTTTTGTCACTCTGACCCCAACGGTAACAGATTTCCTTTTTGATTGGATTGTTCATAACCTATTGCGCTTCGAAATTACTGATTTCTTCGAGATGTGTTTCTGTAAGATGTACATTTCATAATAATAGGCTATCATGTCAAACCAAGTATGTATAACGTTTCCATATTCTCTGAAAATAGTTCCTAACTAACTGAAGACGTCATAGACATATTCCATTTTAAGAATTCAAATAAAGCAAAAACAGCAGTTAGAGGAGAAGTGGACGATTTTATTTTATGTCTTTTTTTTGGTTACTCACCAACCACATTTGTTATTCCTTTACGTTCCCAGTGGAACACAGAGCTTCAAGCTAGAAGCTTGCAGTTTTATTGGCAGTGGTATTTATTTTTACGAGATGGGGTTGCTAGCCTCATGCCCAACCTCCCCTCATTACCAGTCTTATTACTGGCTTAGTGAGCTAAAGGAGTGCGTCGGTAGCCGGGTATCGAACCTCAAATCACCTACGTGGTTGGCGAACATTCTACCACTGTGCCAGAGACACAGCACCAACTTCACACAACCTATAAATCCTAAAAAGCTATGCTTTAAAGATCTGCTTAACCGAACAAAAGTTAACTGGGATGCGTGCAATGTATCCGAGTGAATTTGGATTAAGAAAATGTCAGATATATCTACAAAGCAGTTAAATAAATCGTTTTATGAGAAAGCAAGCAAGCAAAATTATACAGCAATAAAGTTTATTAAATTATAATCATAATTATTTGCAAGTATTATGATACTATTTTAAAGTATGCATTAGTTTTCCCCCTCTCTCTCTAGCTGTTACAATACGTGATTACATGGAATATTATTTTACCACAGCTTCTTGACTAACTCTCAATCTACACAACGCATACGATAAGTAGGTTTCTTGCCGTTGGCGATTACAGTAACATCTGATCAGAGACAACAAAGATTTTCTACTGTATATATAAAACAGGGTGAAAATATGCACGCCTTTGTTTTTCTTTACAGTAGTAATTAAACTTTCAGAAAGTTGAATATGCTTCAAAAATAATGAAGAAACTAACCGGTAACTGTTTAACATGATTGCCTTCAATATTGAATTCAGTCAACTTTTCACAATTGCAGATTTCGTCTGGAAGTTCAGTAAGATAGTTATACCTAAGAAAAGAAAGGTGAACATATCAAAAAGGCCAAAAAGTATTGGAAAAATAAACTGGTGAGTTTATAAAATGATAATCAGCGAGTGAATACCTAAATTAACTTGTTTAGGTACTTTTAGACTAAAATACATTTCTGGATCTCAGGGCTATTGATTCGTTAACAGTCTAATTCTCCGCCAATCCAAGTTGCTGACGACTCATTTCAACCAGCAGCAAACTTATCAATGGTTTCACAGAAATAAACAAACATTCAGAAGAGCTTGCTAAAACAAAAAGACCCCATTAGTACAGTTTTACCGAATTTAATTAATCATTGGTTGAGATAATTCTGTCGTGTAACTACTTTTCCCTAACATCTTTAAGTCCCTGTTAGTATTCAGAGGAAAGTATCTTTTAAATAAGCGAAAGTGCTCAAATTTATTTCAAATGAAATCTACTCTACAAATAAGTCTTTGCCCAATTTTATCTCAAAAACAACCTAATCGATAGTTAATGGAAACAAGTGTCTAACAACACTTAACCACAGTGATCACACTTTGTTTCATTTATAAGGCAGTTAATGGAGAGATATAAGACAAGGCTGTCTATTATCACCGATGATATTCTTAATTGTGGTGGATTGGATTATGCGTCAGACTGTTGGGGGCGAGGAGTCAGGAATACGCTGGACGACTGATAAGAAGACTCAATCTAGAAGATCTGGATTTCGAGTGTGGATGATATATGTCTAATGTCACACGAACTCGAAGACTTGCAGACAAGCGAGAACCAACAAACTGGCTGAAGAGACTGGCAACGAAAACAGGACTGCAGGCGAAAACAGAGAAGAAGGAGGTGATGAAGGTAACCAATCAACAGAGACAAAAACAACCAGCACCAATCACCACCAACGGGAGAGATTTAACAGAGGTTGCCTCCTTCACTTATCTGGCTAGGAAGCATCGTTTCAAACACAGGGGGATGGCATGGATGAAGATGTCAAAGCCAAACCAAATCGGAAAGGCAAGATACACTTTCATCAATCTGAAACCAGTTTGGAAATCTTCTGCACTCCACATCAGCATAAACAACAAGATTCGGATTTTCAATACAGATGTGAAGTCGGTCAGTGTTTCTATACGGGTTAGAAACTTGCACTGCGTGTCACAAAAAGCATTCTCAACAGGCTACTTCAGTCTATTATCAACAGCTGCCTTCGCCCGTTCCATACGGAAGATCAAATGGCCGGCCCGTCAGCCAGCTAGAAAGAATAAGCAACAAGAAACTGTGGGAACAAAGCAACCAAGAGTCGATTGCTCTAGAAATATGAAGGAGAAAGTGGAGATGGATCAGGCATACGTTGAGGGGGCCGCCGAATGACATCGCACAAGAGGCCATTGCTCTAGTGGAATCCCGTTGGGAAGCGACTAGTGGGTCTTCAGTGTGAGTGTGATATGGAAAAGAGATTGTCCGAGGAAGAGATGAGAGAGTTTGATCAATCGTGGAGCTATCCAGCTGAAGAGGACGGCGGAAAACAGAACAATGTGGAGATGTGTCGTTGAAGCCCTATATTTCACTCTAAACGCAAGGGAATAATAATAATGAACAGACGTAAATGCCGAGTAGCTTTACAAAATATTCTTCATCAGGTTCATCTTCCACTGAAAATCCAGATTTTTGACTTAAAAAAAGCCTTAAATCACAACTTTTCATTATCCACTTTTAAACGAGACTGATGACAGCCTAACTGGCTTGGTGAAAATGTTTATTATCAAAGTGACGAATACTCCAGATTTTAAGTGTGATACTTGAGGAAATATGACTCTACAACATATGTATCTTCCGTTTGTAGATTGTGATGACAAAATTTGAATAATATTTTAATGAGAAATAACAGTCACAACTAGCCGGATTAGTCGTTCCACATCATTGACAATTAGTTATCTACATACTTTACGATTTTAACAACCGATAATTCATAAACATGAAGTCTGTCTGTCATTGTTTTCAGAAGCGAAAAAGATACCACAATGGTGGCTATTGACATTACATTACTAAAGTCTTCGGGAGTACATTTCTGCACCAGTTTCTAAATTCCGAATAGCTAGGTGGCAGCATTTCTGACCTCAGCACTGAATTACGTGGGCTCTAAAGTTATTTGATGCATCAGTTTCTTTAAAGTAACCTCTGTGCGCCAGTGGTTTAATGGTGTAAAGCTTGACAGTCACACTGAAGGTCCAGGTTCAATTCTCTTCTGATGTACTCCTAAACCTCGACTAGCCTGTAGTCAAAGCGCATCCTGTAGAAGCAACACCGTCAGAGTTGAAATTTCAAAGTGTGAAGCCGCAATTTCCAGTAGGAAATAGAAGAATAAAAAAATATCATCGTCTAACAGTTAGATCCACCTTAGTGTGCTTTCTTACTTGACAAACTTGTACTCGATTTTCCAAAATATATTTTAGATACTCACTTTTCTGTCTTACTGACAACATTTTTATCCAGCTCTTATTAATAATTTTGAATGAATTTTATATGAAAGGTATCTTATGTGGTTGAGTTTCGCGCTTGATTTTATAACTGCAGACTTCTGCATATCTACTGTCATAATTCGAATTGCTAATGTTAAAGCTGCTTACTTCAAAGCACCGTTTACATAATCCTTAACTGAATGAATTGAACGAAAACAGAATCCGCGGACAAATAAAGCGAAAAAGTTTATATCAGGCATAGTTTTAAGGCATTTTCTATCAGAGTCTGAAGGTTTAATTCAATTAAAAGTAAGTTTTTCATTCCTTTGCGTTTTGAAAGGGATGTAAAGCTTGAGCTTTGAATTTTCAGTAGCAGTGGTGTTGTCTCTATGCGGTAGAGTGTTGCTGTCTTTACAACTAATCTTCCCTCTTTACCAGGCTTACTACCCGCTGAGCGAAGTCTAGGAATGCATTGAACGAGAATCGAACCTGGATCACGTGCTCAGTTGGGGGAAACTGAATGTATATATATATATATTGATGTGGTTGTGTTCTCTGAGCTGGATAGTTAATTTGCGAAGCTTTCATTGCCCTACTTACTAGGCAACATCTTCAGCGCATACTTCAATTTCAAGTGAGCTTTTAGATTTCTCCACGAGTTTATTAGTCATCTCTCCTAGGTGCTTTGATTGAAGGTGATTGGTTGTTTTTGTGTGTTTCCGCACCCTATAGGCTACTTGCATTGGTACTGATTGTTTCCTTTTGTGCGTGAGGCTCAAAATTCAGCTCAAGGAAACAGCCAGTGCCAATGCAAGTAGCCTAGAGGGTGTGGAAACACACAAAAACGACGAAAGAGTCACGTTCAGAGTCACCAGGAGAGATGACTAATAAACTCGTGGAGAAATCTAAAAGCTCACTTCAGATTGAAGTATGCGCTGAAGATGTTGCCTAGTAAGTAGGGCAATGAAAGCTTCTCAAAAAAACCATCCAGCTCAGAGAACACAACCACGTCAAAATCATCCACTTGAGCTACAAATCTTCTCCATTATATATATATATACATATATTTGAAGAACAAGGCAAAAGTGAGACTTGACTGAATCAGCAGTACATCCACCTTGAAGTCTTCAGTTATCCATTCTAGAAATCTTATTGCTGTTTACCAGAAAGCCTAAAGCGTTTCATACTTTTCAGATAGACAGCTACATAAGTCACACAAATGTGTCAAACTTTATTTTCACTATGACTGATTTTCCTTAAGCCAGAATATTTTCAGGTATGAATGTCTTGTCATCTTCATACAAATCAACTAAAATCTACTGACTCTCAGTCTAAGTGTTCTGTTCAAGCTGGTTCTCTGAATGTGGCTTAGAATTTAACATATACAGACAACAATAAAAACTAGGAGTAGCCAATAATTTGAGAAATGTAACCATAATAAACTGTACTCTATACCTTTATGTTCCCTAAGAAGAAGGCTACAGGCTGTGGAGACCACAGTGAATGAATTTCATTCTATATATGTATATATATATATATATATATTCGTACTTCAAAATGATCAAATAAAAAGATTCATTCTGAACATCTCTTCAATATATTCACTTCTTCTTGTTCCTACTTTGAGTATAATTTATGCATTCAGTATGCTAATTAGTTGTTTTCATAGCTAGAATGTTAGCTGACCAATGTAAAAATATTAACGGAGACAAAAGAAAAGGTTTCGTTAAAAAAAAATTATCGACCAACAGTTCATTTAAAATGTCAGACCCACCTCATTACAATCTCATAATTTATACACAACCTAAAAACATTTAAATTGTCTTCTTTTTTTGTTTAGAATTACGATGAGTATTTTTTTACAGTGTTACATCACCAATATAGAAGACACAGTCACTAGTATTTATTTCGACCCAACTACATGACCTTAACCCATTGACTCTAGGTCAATATTCTTAACTTTCTTTTCCTTCACGTCCCTCAGTGGAACATAAGGCTTCAAGCTAGTGGCTTGAAGTTTCTGTAGCAGTGTTCATTTTACAGGATGGGGTTGCTAGCCTCATGCCCAACCTTTCCTCTTCACCAGCATTATATCTGGCTTAGTGAGGTAAAGGAGTGCGTCTGTGGCCGGGAATCGAGCCCCGGACCATGTGCATGGTCGGCGAGCGTCTTAACCAATGTGCCACCGACGCACATTCTTATCTTACATTTTTCAATATATGCATCGATTTGCCTGGTATGCTTCTAAGTGACAAATTCTGCCATATAACCTAATATTCTTACTTTTTCTTCCCAGTGTCTTATAATTAAGTGTATGATAATAGCCTCAAATGGTCACCTGTACTGATATTGATCTTTACACGCGTCTTCTGAAGCAGTGAACGTAAATGATGACTGTACTAATTAATAAAAGTTTTCTTACGCTTCCCCCCCCCTAAATAAATATAAGGTGTGGCTACGGAAATTGAATGCTTTATTATCTACAAGTCCAATCCTTATCACCACTTCGTAAGCATAAAATAAAACGCAGAAATCTGTTAAAATGTAATCAAACTACCATGTTACTGACTAATCATCAATGATTAGCTTGTGCCACTATTTTACTTACTAGTAAATAACACTGTATAAGAGAATAAGACTCTAAAACGATAGCAGTAATACTCTATACATGTATGCCTCTTCTACGGATTTATGAATGACTAGTCTTATTGATATAAGAATAAAACTTGTGCACTGTGGTAGAGTGTAATTCCATTATGGGTAAATTTTGTTTTGATAAAGTCTCACAGTGTTATACAGTAATGTTTACTGATGACCATGTTTCGAGCACAATTTATTGCTCATAATCATATCAAGGTAATCACACGACTTCCTAAATTCATTTATATAGTTCCATTGTTTTTCACTTGATTTGATTGGTAGTATTATTTTCCATATTTCGGATATGACTGATGAATCATTCTTATTGCATGTGTTGGGTGTAGATTCGATGAACAAGGATTCAGTAATCAACCTCTATCTCCACCTATCTAGATTACTTTTTAGAATTTTAACCATCTCCCACCCTATTATGTGTTAATGCATGCAGTGCAATCGCTGAGCTATTTTCTAAATTACTTATCTTCTCGGGGTCAACCGTTCTTACCTTAGCTAAATTCTTATGTTCTGACAATCTGACTACCCCTGACCTACTAGTTTGACCTATGTAGTTGACCTCACTCACAGTCATTGCAGGGTATTTTGTAAATTATATTACTGTGTCTAATTAGGTCCACTGGGTCCTTTAACCTACAGAGCTTGTCCCTGAGTGAGTTTGTAGGTTTAAATGCCACCCTAATTCCTGCTTTATTTAGAATCCTACGCAAGATTTCAGACGTCCCCTCTTTATATGGTATAACTGTAGATGACTTATATTCTCTCTTATTTATGTTATTATTACTAGTTTCACAATTCTTTTTATTTTTCTTTTGGCGTTTTTCAGTCTTCTTAATGAATTTTAGAGGATAGTTATTTAGAACCAACGCCTCTTCTATCTGTTTTATTTCATCATTTAGGCCTTTTTTGTGCTACTTAGTGCCATTACTCGGCTTATTAAACACTTAACTAAGCCTGCCTTAACAGTTAAACAATGAGATGAATTCAAGTCTAAATATCTATTAGAATGCGTTGGTTTTCTAGTTTAGTTAAGCGGAAGTTATCCTGAGACTTTCCAACAAAAAACTCAAATAATTCCGATAAGTTTACTCTGTATTATTTTAAAGATAGCCACACAAGTATAGAGTAGGTCAGTGTATTGCATTTAACTACATTTTGGGGAGGCATTTCATAAATATTCCCATGCCTTGACAATATTGTCGTAGGCGTATGAAATACAACCTGTGCTAATGTTCTGTCTACATTAACCAAAAAATATTGTTTTTTTTTTGAATTGTGAATAAAAAAGGTTTGTCATTGCTTGGAATAATGATAATAATTTGTTCTATGTTATCATGATAAGGAGAGTCATACGAAAGACAATTGCATTTTTTTATCATGGAACTCATGAAATGTTTAATATAAGCAGTAATAATTACATAAATACTTAGCCGAGTAGAAACCTACTCATACCACTAAATGTTGATTAACAACCAAAACACATAAAAAACACTGAACAAAAATCAGTAATTAACCCTTGATCATTTATTTTTCTTTTTACACAAATTATATGTATCACTGGTAGATTAATACTATTAAAACTTGAGCATAAAATCAAACCAATGTCTATAATTAACTGAGTAGTCGAGATGCCTACCTGTGAAACTCTATCTCGTGATTTGAAATGATTTAGGTTTGTAATTCATATGCATATATATATATACATATATAGTGCTGATGTTTTATGCACTGAATGGTTTAATTGCTTTCATCGCCCTTTTAGGCAGTGTCTTTAGCTCCAACTACTATGTGACATCAGGACTGCCTACTTTATGACTACAGACTAGTTGACTTCGGAGGCACAGCGGTAGAATGCTCGCCGACCACGCCTCACGTGGTCCGGGGTTCGATTTGCGGCCAGCGACGCACTCCTTTACCTCGCTAAGCCAGTAATAAGACTGGTAAAGAGGGAAGGTTGGGCATGAGGCTAGCAACCGCATCCTGTAAAATAAACACTGCTACGGAAACTTCAAGCCACTAGCTTGAAGCCACCCTATGTTCCACTGGTAACGTAAAGGAATAAAAAGAAACTAGTTGATTTATGCTGATATTTATAACTGATTGACGCAATAAGACTGATTCCAGCGAGCCCCGATTATGATGAGGAGCGAAAGGTACTTAAACGAAGACTAACAAAAAGTCTTCGCAAGGACCGTGAACAGTGGTGGGAGACAAAAGCAAAAGAGATGGAAAAGGCATCGGCGATTGGCAAAACCAGACAACTGTTCAGGCTTATCAGGGAAACAGGTGGTAAAAAACAAATGATAAGTGAAACAATCTCCGAGAAAAATGACACCATAATTAGCTCCCAGGATAGACGACTGGAGCGCTGGAAATAACACTATGAGGAGCAGTTTAATTCGCCCACAGCCACACTTAACCTGCCGGACATCCAACACCTCCCTGAATGGGATATAAACACAGGTCCTCCTTCCTCAACTGAGGTTACTAAAGCTGTCACTAATCTGAAGCAAGGCAAAGCAGCGGGACCTGATGGAATGACTTCAGAGATATTTAAGTACGGTGGAGACAGTTTACTGTCTGCATTAACTGAGGTTCTAGGCAGCGTCTGGGAATCAGAGGAAGTCCCATCGGGTTGGTGTAAGTCACTGATCATCCCAATATACAAGAAGGGAGACAAGTCTTCTTGTGATAATCACAGAGGGATTAGCTTGACTAATATAGTATCTAAAATCCTAGGCTCAATAATACTGCGTAGACTAAGTGGTGCTCGGGAGGCACAAACACGAGAAAACCAGGCAGGTTTTAGGCCAGGAAGAGGGTGTATTGATCATATCTTCACCCTTCGACAGATTCTAGAAAACAGGCATTCCTACCGGCGTCAAACAATCATTATATTTCTTGACCTAAAGGCGGCATTCGATTCTGTCGACCGGGAAGTTCTCTGGCGATGCTTGGCTGTAAAGGGAATGTCGAGAAAATACATTGCACTGATTAAGGCACTCTACTCGTACTCATGCAGCCAGGTGAGGGCTTACAGAGAGTTGTCATCTGAAGTGGTGACGACAAGTGGCGTCCGTCAAGGATGCCCATTATCCCCATTACTATTCAACTTCATCATAGACGTACTAATGGACTTAACCCTAACACACTTCAGCGACTCAGGGATTGACTTGCTACCAGGGAAGAATCTCGTTGACTTAGAATATGCGGACGATATAGTCCTTCTAGGCGAGGACTCTGACAAAATGCAGAGTCTACTGAACACCTTGAGCTGCAATCTAAGAATGTTTGGCATGCGATTCGCCCCTGTAAAATGTAAGATGATGCTGCAGGATTGGACTTCACTAGATTAGAAATAGGGGGTGAAGTGGCAGAGCACGTTGACCGCCTCACTTATTCGGGAAGTACCAACGGGTTGATCTCAGACGATATCTCAGCACGAATACAGAGGGCTAGTTTCGCATATGCCAGTTTACGCCGTCTCTGGCTTAGTAGACGTGATATCCGACTATCGACCAAAGGGCGTGTGTACTGCTCAGCAGTCCGCTCCGTCCTCCTTTATGGCTGTGAGACCTGGCTACTGAGAGTAGAAGACATGAAAAGATTAGCTGTCTTCGATCATAGGTGTCTGCGTTCTATCTCCCGCGTGAAGTAGTATAATAAGGTGAGCAATATTGAGATTAGGCACCGGTCGAGTGCTAGGTAAGGAGGGGAAATCAGTCTACGAGGCTGTGAAATTACATCGACTGAGATGGTTAGGACATGTGTTACGTATGCCTATTCATCGCCTTCCTCGACGGGCAATGTTAGCTGATATAGGGCCAGGCAGGAAAAGAGCTAGCGGCGGTCAAACCAAAACATGCCACCAGTCAATGAAATCCACAACAGTTAGTCTAAGCCACGTAGGAAGGTGTAGACTTCCTGACTGGATGGGGTCCTCGGGACGGTAAAATCCAGTGGTTGGAAACAATTGGTGACATGGCTCAAAATCGTTCTCAATGACAGGCGCAGATGCATCCACTCCTTGTGACTTCTGATTTCCAATTAAACTGTTTTGTTCTTCGTTATTACAATTCCTTTGTCTCACACCTCTGTTTACTGTCTATATTATGCATTTCTCCTACTTTCTTCTCTTCCTTTGTGTGCTACATGGAGTGTGGCGACTTGAACTGCCGCACATATGCACAAAGTTCGATGTCGAAAACCGACCGACCGACCGCTGATATTTATTGTCTCTACAATTCCCAGTCTATCTGCAACTGCATATGCCCAATACAAATACTGTGTTAATAAATGACAGTTTTAGGGTAATTCTTCAAGCTGAAAATCAACCTACGATACAGTAATGTTCAATTGTTCCTTTGCAAAGATTCAACTGATTTTAAGTTCAACCACGAATTTACCTTCGAAAACCAAAAAGTAATAAACAGCCATTTTGTTCTAGTTTGGGACGCTTTAGCAGACTACAACTATGCCCCTGCCAGGGATCTAACTCACTGAACATTCGGTAGCTGGGAATCCAGCGGCTGACCTCTCAATTCCAACTTCTACCGATATGCAGTATATAGCGCCACAGCTAACCAATATCACCGCCGCATATTTGTCTTCACACCTGAATTGGTGGATCTCAGTGGTCAAGATTTCTCACTAAAACTCCGTTGTGTAGTTAACTGCTAGTAAGCATTACATTTATTTTCAAGTGTTAGCTTGTAGGGGCTTAATCTAATTAATTTAAGTTTTCATTGATGTTAGTTTGTGATCTAACTTGAAATATCGCAAACTGTTGAAAACTTCGTATAGAAAGCATCCATTATTTGTAAGCATTTTTTTATCTACATCATAAAGTTAGGACTTCATCATAACACGAACAGCAAAAAGAAAACACAAAACTGTGTACAGGAAATGACGTCAAATGAGTCGAGAAAACAAACAAGACATATTTCGTGATTACTAACTTTAAAACACCAAACCTTTTCTTAGAGTATATATAGTGCTCATCATTTATTTATGGCAAACAGGGAATGCTAAACATGAACACTGATTACACGTCTTTTATTATCAAAATTATTCCCTTGAGTTCCGAGTGGTATATACGGCTTCAACAACACATCTCCACTCTCTTCGATTTTCTGCCGTCCTCTACAGCTGGATAGCTCCACGATCGCCCATAATCTCTCATCTCCTCCTCCAAATCACACGATCTCCTCGATATCACCCTCACACCGACGACTCACTCGTCATATCCTATTCGGATTCCACTCAAGAGATGGCTTGTATTGCCTGCGGTGTCATTCGACGGCCTCCTCAGCCTATTCCTGATTCATCCCCGTTTTCTCCTACATATCTGCTGAACGATAGATTCTTGATTAGTTTCTTCCCACCGTTTCCTGCTGCTAATTCTTTCTGGCTGGCTGGCTGGCTGGCAATTTGATCTTCAGTGTGGAGCCAGCCAGCGAAGGCAGCTGCTGATGAAAGTCTGAAGTGACCTGTTAGGAATGCTTTTCGTGACACGCAGTACAAGTTTCTGACCAATATAGAAACACTGACCGACTTCACATCTGTGTTGAAAATCCGAATCTTGTTGTTTATGCTGAAGTGGAGTTCAGAAGGTGTATCTCGCCTTTCCGATTCTGGGTGGCTTTGACATCTTCACCATTGCTGTCACCTGTGGTTAAAACAATGCTTCCTGCATAAGTGAATAGAGTAACCTCCGTCAAATATCTCCCATAAGAGTCACAACTTTTCGTCGATTGCTGAATACCTATAATATCAGTTCTCTGCCATAACCAACAAAAGAAAATATGATATCTATAGTCTAGTAATTTACGGAAGTCTGTTGGACTTCACTAACATATAGAAGATGAGTTCAAACGAGTTCAGTTAGAGCCCCAAATCCCCGTTTCCTTCATCGATAAAATGTAGAAAACACTACCTCTGAAACCTTTGAACAATTATACAACGAATTCATTATAAAGTGTATAGTATTCACATGATAAAACTAGACAAACAAAACTACTGACTGAAATTAATATTACATGTAAACAAACAATAATACTAACTGGATAAAAATTATCAAAATATTTATGCGAAAAGTCGATTATTGAAATGACGAATAAATGGTTTAGAATTCGACTTACTTTAGTCCTAAAACAGTAAGTTCCGTTAACTGACCAATAGACTTCGGTAATTCATCAATTTGATTATAATCCACAAGAAAGCGGGACAGTAATTTACAGTTACTTATATCTAAAAATGTAAGAGAAATATATATATTTAATTATAGCTTGATTCCACATCGTATTTTTGGTACAAGTATGCCGAAAAGTCTACGCCTCAGAAGTTCAACTTCTTTGAACATAGCCATAAGCTGGCCTCTGGTTGATACGCAATACCAAATCGACACATATACACAACATTTTAAGATGGTGAAAGGAAAAAGCACTTCACAAATACCGTGAGCTTCTGAAGCTGTTGCCATTCGAAGAGTAGAGCAGGAATTATGTTCCAAAAGAGAACTATTACTAACTTATTACCTACTACCTGGGTGAGCAGTGACTACTCCAGTTAGGTTTCACTTTTAATAACTTACCTTGATATTTGCATTCATCTGTTTTCGTACTAATTTTATTAGTACTTCTGTTATCTTTGGGCTTTCTCGTTTTATATGAATAACCCTTCAAATGATTACATTTAGTTATCTCCACTTATATATTAATTACTCTTCAATTCCAGGACACTGCTGTCTTTCCAGTATACATATATATATATAATAACATATATATATAATGTCTCTATTCTGGTCATAATGTATTATCCTAACTTCCTGCATAATTAGTATGTCGTCTTCGTTATAAAAACCAACTTACTATTCAGCTAAAGTATGTCTGAATTATGCATGTCATATTTATTACATAGACAATTTATTACTCAGATAGTATTCCGCTGACGAAAACTCTATGAAATAGAATGAATTCATCATATCAAACACAAGCTGCTCCTCTTATTGCGTTATTCAAATTTATTGATGGAAATAATTCCCTGGCATTTTGATTATTGAAAACATTTATTTCCCGATACGAATTTAAAACAAGCAATAAAGGTTAATAAACAAGGATTTAATGAATTCATCAAATTTCGGTAGAACTCGTCAGCTGCTGAATACTCTACATACACGGATATATATTCTTTCGAAATTACATTGGGAGAAATAAGACTGCTAAGTAAACAAACTACATTGAATTAGCCATACAGGAAGACAGGTGCGAATGTTTTCCAGATCATGTTCAAATAGATAAGGGTAGAGAGAGTATGAGAGATCAAAATTAAGATAAATTGCATTACGCTTCAATTGCATCACTTAGATAAACAATTAGACATTAGAGAATTTAACAAGAATTGCAACCAGAGGGATGTCAATAGTAATACTTATAATAACAATAATAATAATAGTGTTGAAGTGAGTTAAGATAATGCTACTGATAAAGGATTGTTTTAAATGCATCAAGAATAATAATAAGTAAAACGTATTGCCATGGTACATTCAGAGTCACGACCATCTCCTTTTGTACACAGAGACCTAGTTTATAAACTTGAATTGCACAAGCCTCTGCAATTGCAAGCATCTTCTTGTTTCTTTGTCTGCTGACAATAGTGAATGACTTGACCGCGTCGATATCATGTCCATAATCCACAAGATGTTTTGTTATTGAGGATTTTGGCACTTTGCACTCAGCTGTTTTCAACCATTTTGGCAAATGCCCCATCATGCTCCATCATTACTATTATTATTATTATAACTATTACTATTGATATTACTCTGTTTGCAATTCTTGTTATATTCTCTAATGTCTAATTGTTTATCTAAGTGATGCAATTGAAGCGTAATGCAATTTATCTTAATTTTGATCTCTCATACTCTCTCTACCCTTATCTATTTGAACATGATCTGGAAAACATTCGCACCTGTCTTCCTGTATGGCTAATTCAATGTAGTTTGTTTACTTAGCAGTCTTATTTCTCCCAATGTAATTTCGAAAGAATATATATCCGTGTATGTAGAGTATTCAGCAGCTGACGAGTTCTACCGAAATTTGATGAATTCATTAAATCCTGCTTTATTAACCTTTATTGCTTGTTTTGATTATTATTATCATTATCTATAATACAACAAAGTAGACATGATAAAGCTGATTGCTTGTATTTATAATCATCTATGCTTAAAAGCTTTAAGTCAGCCTCCTTTATGCTTAATTATGCCCGTTTCCTGAATCTGAAACAATAACCATCAACATTTTCTTATAATTCGGGGACTACTTGCCAAGACGGATAACTTGAAAAATAATATCCAGTGTTGGTACACTTGTGCCATTTAATGCAATAATTTAAAATAACCAAGTTTACTGATAAAAGCAAGTGAAACACATGCATAAAACAGAGAGGAAAATATTTTTTTATGGTCAGTTTATTTATATCCAATTGACATTTTTATTTTTCTATCTGGTAAATCTAGAAGTGAATGAAGGAAGACAAGTATATCCACAAACAGATAATAATAAAAACTACACAAAGTTGCATCAGATATCTTTATGCTGACAACTAGAAAAGCAGAAAAAAAGAAGCATGAATCTAATCTAAATTTTGTCCTTATAATAAAAAAGTATCGCAGGATAATGATTGAGCTGATGTCTTAATTTAGTTACAGAAACACAAGTGTAATAAATCTTAATAATTATTGGTGAGACTATTAAAGACAGCTTTGTGGTTATAGGCGGATACAAAGTTGACACAAAGTCATTGAAGTCTGGCGGCCTTCAGCTTCTAAATGACAATTCTTGTTGTTTACTAAGGATTTACTAAGGTACAAAATTCAACTGCCCAGTAGACCTTACATCCGGTTCAATCAACAAGAGTCTACTCTTACTGTGTCTTGTAAATAGCGTGACTGGGATACAAAGACTTGACTGAGCGGCTACAATAATGAATAATAAGCTACGCGCGCACACACACACACAGGTAAATCATTTTAAAACCTGAGCGGAACTCTGTATGTCTGAAGTAACATTATAGAAGAGACTAGCGAAAAATTTATTTAGCTTGGCTGAGAATGAATGTCACTCAAAGGCAGAGGATTCCGATACTACTACTACTACGATTCATATTTGTTTAAAACCATTAGTTCCCTTAATGAATTCAGATAAAGCAATAAGATGACGTAATTTGTCTCGATCGTGTAATGTGTATTTGCACAACGCTCATTTCGAACAATCTGATCACACACGCACTTGTCATAGGAAGATATATGAAATTAATAAAGAGGTAAGAAGTAAGCAAATAAATTTAGGTCAAGTTAAAGGGACATATTCAAGGTCAAAATAACAATGAAGATGACTAAATCAAATAACAGAGGTAATAGTACATCTGCTCTGGTATCAAAACAAAGTTAACCAAGGAAGGTCTATTGTGATGACGAATTGTTGCTTTGAACGCATGAAGGTGTCCCAAACTTCCTAATTGCCAGCTAGGGTTTCTACAAACTTTAGGATACGCCCTACCCCAAACATGTTTTATAGATAGGTTAAAAAGACGTGTAAACATCAATTTTATGTCCTGTCTCTGTAATATGTTTCGCAATAGAGGAGCTAGGTCTCCTGTTATTACCACTAATGGGGGTTCTTTTACTTCATTATTTTTCGTAATTAGAATATAACTCCGGACAGGTACACTGAATTATGATTTATATCTGCTGAGTACTATTCAAGAACTGACTATTCGATAATATATGACAATGAAGTGGGGATTTAACCCCAACCATCAACACCCCAAACATGCCAAAGTTTCATGACAGTTTAGTTTTCGAGAATGCTGATTAATAAATATAGAATGAAAAACAACTACAAATTTTCTGAATTGATTGAATTTCATCAAAAATTACAGGATTCATAGTTTTGTCATTTGTATAAAAAGATCAGATTTAAAAGCTGTCTGGACATTCTAGATATTTTTAAATCATAACTGAACTAACCGCGCTATATCTGTAAGAAACTAAGAAGTTAGATGAACAGTTCACTTTTCTAAGGAAAGCTATCCCCACAAATTTATCAAGAAACACATGACAAAGAAATCGGAAAAGGACTACTCACTATCTGTAAACAAGAAGCCCCTTTATATACGACTACAATTCATGAGCGATATACCAAGCGAAATAATTACGAAGAAATTAAGGAAATTAGTTCAAAGAACTTATAATGCTGGCAAACTACACGTCTTATTCTCTGCACGACCGATGGTGCTACCTAGACTGAAAGATGAAGTACCTAGACTAGCCACTTCAAACTGTATCTATCAATTCAACTGCGCTTGTGGTGGAGCGAGTTATATTGGCCGTTGCTCTAGGAACTTGATTTTTCGTGCTCGAGAACATATCCCAATATGGCTAAGTAAAGGTGTAGTTAAAACTATTAACAGCTCGATATTAGACCATCTGGTGCAAACCGGTCACAAAGCCAGCGTAGAAGAATCCTCCTCTATAATATATCGGGTGCCTAACAAATTACCAAAATCGTCGAAGCACAGCATACTCCAAACAGCAGAAGCTATTGCAATTCGCCTCAAACAACCAGTCCTCCGTGTAGAAACTATAATTCATGAATTTGTATTGTTATCTTTCCTAATTTTTCTGACATTCAGCTTATTTTATGTTGATGCTGTTCAGCTGTAATTTATCAATATTATTGTTTTGATGTTATTTAAACATTAATGTCATTCATAACACTAATTCATTCATTCACTACTATTATGTATACATAACTGTAGAGCCTGATGATGAATTTATCGAAAAGAGTACTCTTTGTTCAGAATCCATTCTTTTGAAAATTTTAATGGGCATTTTTAATCAGTTAAAGCTGTTATTGATAATTTTACGGAGTCAGAGTGTTCGATCACGTTCCAGACTTCACTTGGAAATTTTGATCAGCAGATAATTTAAAACAACCACATCAATTACTGTTTAGTCAATAACTTCTGTAACTAGGAAAAACTAAACCTTGAGACATTATGGAGTTGGAAGGACTGAATAGCTGGTGTAATTTACTTCAAAAATATGTTTTGGAGAAACATAAAATTAATTCCTAAGAGGCCAATCAACCATTAACTGATAGGATAATTTTTTTCATCCGGCCCAAAAGTCATATCCCATAAATACTATGGATAAATACAACGAACAATACTGAAGAAGGCGGCATACGTATAAAAAAGGAGTCATTTACAAGGAAGTTGTTAAGTGCCTAGGGACGACCGACTAAAGTATTCCATTTTATAGTGCACACATCTTAATATAATAGATGTTTGTTGGTATTAGGTGGTTGGAGGCAATCGGCCACAGGAAGCCTTGCTTGACCTAGGTTTCGTGCTAGTTGACACTTAGCAGTCAGTCACCAAGGCGTATATGCGACCTCGAAGGAAGTCATGTCTCTTCTGAGATTCGAACCTGCGTCACCCAGTGATTCAGTCAGAGACGTTGCCACTGAGCTATTCAGGCTTGCGATTGACCTCTTGTAGGACTGTACTGGATATTTTTGATTGGACACTAGTCAGTAACTAGTGTAATGTGTCTAGTCCTATTTTTGGTGCAGACTGAATCGTGTCAGTCAAGCTTGCAATGTAGCCGCCAAGCTAGATGGCTTGCCATCACGGTGCACCGTGATGGTGCACAAAAGCTGAAATTACTGAAAATATAAGTAGTAGTCCTATATAGATGGCGTCTCAATTTAATAATAATTTGTAGTACACAGAGACTACTAAAAACTCTCAGTAAATGAAAACCATTATTAATTACAATTAAGTAATACCTTAGTGTCAAAGTTTTTTAATTTATTCCCTTACATCCTCACTGGAACATAGGGCGACTTCAAGCTAGAGACTTGAAGTTTCATTAGCAGTGGTGATTATTTTCACGAGATATGGCTGCTAGCCTCTCGCCCAACCTTCCCTCTTTACCATTCTAATTACTGGTTTAACGAGGGAAAGGGGTATCGAACCCCGGGCCAACTGCATGGTCGGCGAGGATTCTCCCACTGTGCCACCGACGCACGTCAAAGTTTTTATTGTCTTCGAAATCATTTATATACATCATTATAGAATTTAACCTAATAGTTACCTGATTTTAAAAATGAACTCGTCGGTAAAGCTCTAATCGAAACCAACCAACATTTGAAAAACAATGTCACGAAATACATAATAAAGAAAACCATCTTGTTTTTCTTGTAGTTTGAAACTAAACCCATTAAACGTAATGCTGTGAATAAATTATTTCTCAACCATTAGGGTGAAATTATATTGTTCTACATTGGTCCTAATTTTAGTTACTCACTGGTCAACAGCAGACAAGGACACTATCAAGCCAATGTAGTTCGGATGATCAATAACGTCATTTAATTTGAAAAGGATTCCGAAAATATTCATATTAAATGTTAGGCCTACTGATATCTCCCCCCATCAATCAATCAAATCTATTGTAACCTGAACAACTAATATTCACCTGTTCTTACATCTAAATCATTTTGGTCAGTTAGCTTCAAAAAAAATTAATGAAATGAATACCGGTTGGTGGCTTAGTGTTTTACATAGAATGGTATTTCACCGTCAATGAATATCTTATTTCAAACATCCGTTTGATCCTTCAATGAAATCTAACCATACATTCATTATGTGCACCGACCGTTCATTGGTGAAATGTCAGCTAACTACACTGAAGATCCACGTTGAATTACCCGCCAACCCACTCCTAAACTTTGCCCAGTTTAGCAGCCAATAATAAGCCCAGAAAAGAGGAGAGGTAAGGCAAAATGCTAACTACCACATCCCGTAAAAGCAACACCAATGTTATTGAGATTTGAAGCCTTATATTCCACTCGGAACAAAAGGAATAAAAAAAAAATAAAGTTCATTAGATAACTTCAACAGATCCTTCTGAACATAAAAAGCTTTATGACATTCAAATATAACGTTACTTGGTTTATAATTTTTGAAACCTCACTAATATTACTGCAAAAAAATAAATACTCTCTTTTATAAGTCTATTTTACTGGTGTAACATGCGTTATGACACTTTAAATCATTCAAAGTGCGGCACAAGTACTTAATACAAAACACTTTTTAACGCTCTAAGTCATTTTATGGGAAAGAGAGATGGTTAAAACACGCTTTCTTAAAACTTCAAACTTTTTTTTCGCTCTGTTCGTGAGCAATAAATGTAATCTTTTTAAATTAATAATTCCAGCTAAGATAGAAAACAAAGATTTTAGCAAAGAAAATTCTCATTTCGACAGCTATTAAAATGAAGTCATCGAAAAAAGAATTCTCCTTGCTAAAATCTTCGTTTCATGTAATAAATTTAGCATAACCACTAACTGTACAATCGTATCATGCATGTCTTAGCTTGGTTAAGAAATGCATTAAATTGGTCAACAATGACTGCATTCTTGTCTCATTGGATGAACGTTAAACATCATACCCAAACAGAGTAACTATTTACGGTCATATTTTGACTGCTGAACAATTAATTTGTCTTTAGGTGTGCAATTATGTCTCATATTCATGACTGAAGTTATATTATATTAATAAATATTATAATAAATATTATATTAAATAGACAAAGGACAGCAAATTTACTACGATTTGCCGAAGCGATCGCAATCAAACGATTTAAACCAGACTTATGCACACAGAAAGAGAGTGTGATTAACCTCTCACTCCCTTGGTAACTGAATTTTGATTTTGATGAGTCATCTAATTCAGTGATCTCAACTCACTGAGCAAATCTCAGTCTTATAAACTGTAAATGCTTTTGTTTTTTGGAGTTGCCATGTGAACCTACAAGCTAACACTGTTTCTGTTAATCCATTTTTCTGTTTTCTGTCTTACCCCTCCCCCCTCTTTTCAACTCTGAAAGTGTATAAATTGATGATGATAACTTAAACTAAAAATTGTAATGCTTTCATTCTCTTTTGGATGCGTCAATTTTATCTCTTCTCTACTACTAATCAAACATTAAAGTATGTTATTATCATTTATATAACCATTGTAATTTCAGGTAGTCTGCAGCTGATGAGAACCTGTGAAATAGAATGATATCATTTTATACTGCAAATTTCGTCTTCCTTTCTTTATCGAAATTCATCAAGGGAACCAGTTGTACTGAAGTTATAGGCAATCAATAAGAAAAGATCTACAATTAGTAATGTTCTCTGAGCTGGTTGGTTTAGTTGCGGAGCTTTCGTTGTCCTTCTGAACAACATCGTCAGCGCAATTTTTAGCATAAACTGAACTGAGTGATAGAATTGCGTCTCCCGGTAACCATCTTTACATATGTATTGATCATTTCCTATTGACTTGGATTTTAAGCTGTCTGGACACATGACCTACTTTTTATTAGTTGGTATATTTGGTCTATATTGCCATGTTTGTTAATACATATTCGTTTGAGTACCAGGCTTCTAAGAATTCCCTAGGACGACGAAAGCTACGAAACTAAACCAAGCAGCTCAGAGAACACTATTACTGCTTTAATTATCAACCCATTGACATTTTGACACTTAGTATGTTCTACTGCATCTTAACAACCTTAGATCTGCACATTTTACACATTATTATAACGTTGTCTTTTGAATTTAATAAAAGCTTCATTCTATTCGTCTAATACGTCTACGTTATCACTCATTCCGCTGAATATAAATTACTCCTTGAAACCTTAACGTATGAGTATCACAAACACATCACTCTGTCATTTGTTTCTCATATCTACGTCTGACTGTAGATTGTGAATGCATTCGAATTCATATCACAATCAACAGCTAATTAGTCTTCCGTTTTCCAAATTCAGTTACATTTGACTCTGCCCAACATATTGTTAAATGTTATCGACATAACTTTAGTTTTGCCTTTACTAACTATTTATAGCATAATTTTTACAGCTTTATAACTGTACTACTAGAGAAAGAATTTATTCAAAGCAACTTTTCGCTTAAAACCTTCTTATTTTCATGATATAATGCAATTTTTTTAAACTAGCTACATATATCATAAACTAAACAGATGCATTGAGAAATAAATGTCACTCAAGGGATATACTTTTAGTCACTCTATGATAGGTAATTTGAAGCATGAACAGAAAAAACACCGAAGCTTCAAAAATTTCAAGTGAAACCTTGAGGATATTTAAATTATGAACTTATTTGGGTAAAGAGTTTCATAACCACATTTCTCAAAGGCTGTAAGCTTTAATCAGTAGCTGCCTTCAGTCCACACTAAAGATTAGATGATTTAAAAGGATAAACAATGCGAAACTATGGCAACTAACCAATCAAGAACCTGTCGCCCAACAAATATAGAGAAGGAAATGAGAGTGGATTGGAGACACGCCAAGAAGACTGTCGAGTGACATCACGCCCCATCGTAGTATTTGTGGCATGTATTCGAATCGCCGAAGACGACACTGCAATGTGGCACCACTTTTTGAGAGACTGTCTCCAAGTCAGACTGATGTATAAGTGTAAAAATTGGTCACTGTGGTAGTATGTAATTCCATATTAATTTGTTTATCAGATATACCGCACAGTGAAACAGTATTGCTTACTAAATGACGTTTCGAACACAATTTACTGTTCATTATCATATCAGTTATAACCACACAACTTCGAAACTTTCGTTTTATAGTTGAAGTTTTTTTATTCCTTTACGTTACCAGTGGAACATAGGGCGACTTCAAGCTAGAGGCTTGAAGTTTCGGTAGCAGTGGTGATTATTTTTACAGGATGGGGTTGCTAGCTTGATGCCCAAACTCATCTCTTTACCAATCTTATTACTGGCTTAGTGAGGTAAAGGAGTGCGTCGGCCGGGGATCGCGCCCCGGACCACCTGCGTGGTTGGCGAGCATCCCATCGCTGTGCCACCGACACACATATAGTTGAAGTAGTTGAACTCAAATAATTTGTGCAAACACCTAAATTTCCCAGAATAGAATACTTCTATAAGAATCAGTCAAGATTTTGGGGTCTCACAAAATGGAAAAATCGAAATTATTAATTCTCTTCAGTTTTTCTTGAGTTACCTTGACAACACGGACGAAGTACTGATGGCATAATTCATTTATTTTCAAAGAAAATATTTGAGAAGACAAAGTGACTACAAATCATTACTTTCGTAATTTCTTTAAAGAATGTATTTCTACCCATAGAGTCTTTTTGCTCCTACTAAGTTCGAAAACAGTTTTTATAATTTTGTTTATCACTCACGGATTGGTTTATTCTAAATATCTCAAAGACACTTCATTCTAACAAACAGTAGATAGAAATCATTCTGCATGAATGACAAAGCCTCAAGCAAAAGAAATAATTTTAGATTAGTTTTCTCGACCGTTATATTATAATTATATCGCTGGAACGATTTCTGAGCAATGCACTGTTCTCGGAAAAGTCATCTAGTTATTCACAGTGTTGTATTATCAAATAAACTAATACAGTGTGAAATCTTATTATACCCGAATTCTACCTCCTGACAAGATAAAATATCAATCGTTAAGCTCACAAAATAAGACTTAAGGAATTCATATTCCTATAACTGAAAAATATAAACATACAACTCTGGTCAGTACAAAATTACAGAGAATTAAAAGCATGAGTTGACATCGGTTAGAGAACCACTGGAAAACCTAGGAGTACTAGACAGCCGCTTCGCCCTAGTTTGGGACTCCTCAATAGTATGCACCCACTGAATTTCGAACACAGAACCTTTTGGTTACAAGGAGAGCTCATAGACCATTAAAGCCACTGGGATCCGATCGAAAGGTCCATGAATTCCAGCTTCTGTAACCAATCAAATCCCTACAAACAAACATTTGAATATCAATCCGATGCTCACTAGCGACTGGCCCTATTCAGGTAGGCAGGTAGGCAGTTACCTGCGTTCTAGGGAAAATTCGTAACCAGCGAGATACAGACGATCTATATATCGTGAACTGGTAGGAGATGAAATTCATGGACTGGTCATTGGATCGGGTCCCAGTGGCCTAATGGTCTATGGGCTCTCCTTGTAACTAGAAAGTCATGGGTTCGAACTTCAATGGATGCGTGCTGATGAGGAGTCCCAAACTACGTCGAAATAGCTGTCTAGTACTCCTAGGTTTTCCAATGACTAGCTAACCAATGTCATCTCATGATGAAATCCTGTTACCAGTCAAATTCCTGCAAACCACCATTTCAATTAAAAACATGATTAGCGATTGATACTGTGTACGTATGCTGCAAAAGTGACATTTTGTTGGGTCACTTGGTAGAATAATGAGAGTAAATAGGTACTTTAATAGCAGGATAAGACGAGAAAACATAAATGAATATGTCATTACTTAGAATAAATCGTTCATAAGGGTAAATGTATGACATGGGATATTGTAGGAGACTTCTTAAACAGTCAAGGACAACTTTAGGAAAAAACCAAGCTTAAGTTTAGTTGAAATTGACGTTCAGAAACTCCACACAAATGAAAATTCTCCACTGCAGATCATTGCAGAAGTTAACAGCTCAGTTTTTCGTATATTTCAGCTTCATTATGAAATGTGATTGTATGTTGTCTAATGTCTCACACTGTTGCTAATCTTCTTCACTGGTTTCACCTTTACTCCAAAAAAATTACGATCTTTACGCAATGTAACTTAAGTTACAAAATAAATCTGTACACTGTTGAAAGGCGTATCTTCAATACACTTAGAAATCATAGTTTTTATCGTACCAATTACATTATTTACTTAAATTATTTAATTGAATTTTAGATTTTCCCGTCAATCGATTGGACCGAAGTGCTCGGTCTCAGGTTGACATGTCAGCTTCTTGTGCAGATGCTTTGACGATGTCTGGGCATGTAATTAGGAGTTAATTGGTGAATGGTGACTAGCAGTGGAATCCAGCCGGATATGCATTTCGTCCTACCTGGGACTCATCAGATGGATGTACCTGAAACCGAGCACTTCGGTCCAATCAATCGATGGGAAAATCTAAAATTCAATTAAATAATTTAAGTATATCCCGTTGCACAAGAGGTGGCTCTCGTGGCCCAAGTGGTCTAGTAGACAACGCTTTGGCGTTTGAAACTATAGGCACTGGGTTCGAGCCTCAGTGGGAACATCCTCACTCACTGGGGAATGCAGGTACATCCAGATGGACGAGTCCCAAATAGGACGAAATGCGCGTTATCCTGGATTCCGCTGCTAGTCACCATCCACCAATTGACCTCTATTTACTTAAATTGTTTTAAACTGTGTTCTCATACAGACTTCCTGAAATCTGAATATTATTGATTCAGTTAGTTAAATTTACAACCGGTGTCAAAAACATAGAACGTAGAAATGATGTGTACATTGATGTTTATGTATTATTACTTCCATAACATATCAATTGTTAAAATTTACCTATTCAACTGTAGCTAACAGATATCAGAGATAGTAGCCTAGTAACCTTCAAAATTATCTATTCAAATATTTAATAATCGATATGGCTTACATCAAAAATGAAAGAAGAATTATGAGGTTACATAACTTTTGCCAATAATTTAATATTATTATTATTATCCAGACAGTCAAATAAATGCCAAATACACATCTAGACTCAAACAATGTTTCTGGACAAAAATGACAGCAAGCTGATTGAAATAATTCAGTCGTGTAGTGAATGGTAAACTACATTGGGCGTACAATTAGGCAGGTTCATCGGCGTATTTCCGAACATCATCCAAGATGGTTAAGCAAGGGACAAACAAGATGTATTCGTGGCTCTATTTGTAGCACACCTTGTAGATAATGAGCATAAAGTTGACGTTAATGCTGCATTTAAAATTACTTACCGCATTCCTACTAATCTTAATTTTGCTCTAAGAGTTCGTCTTCTACAGACAGCTGAAGCAATCGGAATCCACATGAAGAAGCCAAACCTGTGTGTTCAGAAGAAATTTGTACAACCATTTTTCTTACTTTGGCCATCGTTACATGAATGTATAAACCGGACTACTTCGTCCCCCTCCCCCTAAACCTTTAAAAACTATAAAAATTATCATTGTCCAAATTATTTTATTTTTATTTATTTTGACCACTTCATCTTTAATTACGTGTTATCCTTGTAAAATTAAATTATTCTAACCATTTCCACCTTTTAAATGTGTATTTTCTTCGTTAATTATCACCCTCTTAACATGGTGACACTGACTAATTATTGTTAACAAACATATCAGTGCCACTTGATTGGTAAACTGTTGTGTATTGTAATAAAAATGCTATACGTGTATATTAGAGCAGAGCGAGAGATGAGGATCTAATTGAAAAGTAAACATTTCTTCATTCAATCTTTCTGTTTTCTAAATGGTAAACTAGGCATAATTTGCAGCAAAAACTATTTATTATTATTATTTCCTTTAATTCCTAGAGGAACATAGGGCTTCAGCCATGCGTCTCCATTGCGTTCGGTTCTCTGCTGTAGTTTTCACCTGGCTCCAAGTCTGCCCATACGCTTTCAATTCCTCTTCACATGATCTCCTCCAGGTCACCCTTGGACGACCAACTCGTCGCTTCCCTTTCGGGTTCCACTCGAGGGCTTGTCTAGTGATGTCACTTGCTGGTTTCCTCAGAGTGTGTCCAATCCATCTCCATTTCTTCCTGCCTATTTGTTTCACGATCGGTTCCTGGTTGGTTCGCTCCCAGAGATCTTTGTTGCTGATCCTCTCCGGCCATTTGATCTTGAGTATTGAGCGAAGGCATTTGTTAATGAAGGTCTGTAGCTTGTTTGAGCTGCTCTTTGTGACACGCCAAGTCTCTGATCCGTATAGTAGTACTGACTTCACATTGGAGTTGAAAATACGGATCTTATTTTTGACGCTGAATGCTGTTGACCTCCACATAGACTTGAGAGAAATGAAAACTTGTCTTGCTTTTCCGATTCTTGCTTTGATATTGTCGTCAGTTGCGTCCGCCTGTAGTTGAAACGATGCTTCCCAGGTAGGTGAAAGAAGTTGTTTCCTTCAGGTCCCTCCCATTTATGCTGATTGTTGTCGGTTGTTGCTGTTGATGTTGGCCAGGAATCTTCATTACCTCTGTTTTGTCTATGTTCACCTGAAGTCCTATCTTCTCTAGATGCTTCTTCTGCCAACTTGTTGTTTTTCACTTGCATATCTTCCAGTTTGTGGGAAATCAGACATATATCATCGGCGAAATCCAGATCCTCCAAGGCTTTTGTGTCGGTCCATTTTATGCCTGTTCCCTCGTTGGTTGCCGTTGTCTGCCGCATTATCCAATCAGCTGCAATCAGGAAGATCATTGGTGACAGTAGACAGCCTTGTCTCACTCCCGTCCTCACTTCGAAGGATTCCGTGAGCCTCCCGTTGTGGATTACTTGGCATGCAGCGTTGTCATACAGCTTTTGGATGAGATGTATAATTGTCGGCGGCACCCCGTAGTAGCGAAGTAGTTTCCAAATCACCTCTCGATCGACGCTATCGAAGGCTTTCTCAAAATCGATGAAGTTGAGATAGAGAGGTGACTGCCATTCCAAACTTTGTTCAATGATAATCCGTAGGGTGGCGATTTGGTCAATGCATGACTTGGCCCGGATTAACAACGACCGCGCTTTCTGCTGCCGTGTCACAGGGCAGAAGTGATAAGTACACTACTGAGACACACCAGGCCGCGTGTGACCGGCCTCAAGCAGATGTCCCCTGGGCTCTGCGGTCACGCAACACTAACCTTTCTTCCATTTCAGGTACCCGAAGACGAAACTCAGGCGTGAGGCCAGCAACCCCACCCTGTAAACAAACCTGCTACAGAAACTTCACCATGAGCAATCTCCTTGCGACAAAAGAAAAAGTCTGTGTGGAGACATGGAATGTCCGCACTATGTACGAGACTGGCAAAGCAGCAAAAACTAATTGACTTTAAAAAAATCTACTTAAAATAAAGTCTTACAAGACAATAAGCCTTAATAATAACCAATATTAAACATAATAAATTATTTATCCGAATAAATCTGCTGAAGAAGCTGTGACTTACACAGCGAAACGTTCGGAAAAATCTTGTTTTGATTTTTCCTAAACACGCTGGGATTAATTTAAATAACTTATAATGAATCAATTTGACTCGGCGCTCAAATTATTCCAGGAAGTTCGTAACACCTACAGTCTGGAAACTTATAATATTATACATACATACATATATATATATATATATATATAGCATAGTGAAACCCATTTGGACACTTTAAATTACTCATCGGTGGTTCAGCGGTAGAACGCTCGCCAACAATTCACATGGGAGGGACTTGACCTACGGCAGATGAACTCCTAAACCTCGCGTCGTTTAGAAGAAAAAAAACAGATTAAGCGAAGAAATATATTCCTTCTCAGGATTTTCATCATGAGCTGACATTAGTTAGGGAAGCATTGGAAAACCAGCTAGGAGTACTGGACAGCTGTTTCGTCCTAGTTTGGGAATCTTCATCAGTACGCATCCACCGCCAGGGGTCGAACCCAGGACCTTCTGGTCACAAGGCGAGCTATCTCGTAGACCATTAAGCCACTTGGAGCCGATCCAATGGCCCATGAATTCTTACTTCTGCCAATCCACAACATAGCGCGACTAACTAATGTCAGCTCATGATAAAATCCTGTAACCAATCAAATCCCTACAAACCAACACTTGAATATTCCTTCTCAATTAGTTCCACATCATTGACTGGCTCTACACTAATATATAGTTTTTTACATCGAAATTTTTACCAGTTAAGTGATTATTTTAGTTAGTGAGTTTAAGGTATAGGAGGGTGAAATTAAGAGGTTAAAGGTCATCACAAGTTATCTAAGTTTTGAGTGGAGGTGAGAATTAATTACAGAATTAAAGATAAGTTGATTCTTAGGCGTTATAAACAAGTTATTACGTAATCAAGACATTTGTAAAATAGCAATGATGACTAAGAAGAATAGGATGACTCAGAAAAGTTAAAAATACGTAAAATACGAATTTGTTTGAGTTTTACCCATCCCCCTGTTTATTATGGCATTCTAATTCCTAATTGTAATTTTTATTAATTCAACCCCTAAC
Organism: Trichobilharzia szidati; assembly: GCA_944472155.2. NCBI lineage: Eukaryota > Metazoa > Platyhelminthes > Trematoda > Strigeidida > Schistosomatidae > Trichobilharzia > Trichobilharzia szidati. Next base: position 99,306,024 of record OX235274.1, on the reverse strand, counting down.
CAGAAATTGTTCTGGAACTTTCCCATCCATTTTTTATAAATACACGAATGTACAGCCTAGATGATGACTTCGTCGAAAAGAAAATTTTCTTCGCTGCAACTGTCTTTTTATTCCCTAAAATACGAACTAGTTAACAAAATTAGCTAGAATTGTAAAAATTAACAATGTCAAAAGATAGTTACAAGGGGAGGGGAAAATTGTTTTTGAAAACTTAGTACATATTATGCAGTTAGCCATGGCGTAGAGAGGGGCTGTACAAACTTCTCTTGAACACACAGATTTGGCTTGTTCAGATGAATTTCGATTGCCCCTGCTGTATGTAAAAGTCGTACTAGTAGACCATGCGGCGAGAGGTTGAGTGATATACGACAAATAACAGAACTTATTATTGTGTGTAAACTATTGAAATATAATTATACTTTATTCGATCTAATCCACAATGCCCAAACTTTTTACTGATATTAATACGACAAATAACTTTAAAGGCTTTATTAGAGTCTACTTGATGTCCAGCCAGTATCGATGAGATGAGCTAGTATTGAGCTACGTGTAGCTTTATTCGGACGTTTGCCAAACGAAGATGGGAGGTGTTCAAAAATTCGACGATGAAGTTGCCTTATGTAACTAGCTCCACACGGGCAGTTAAACTGGTAAACACCTATGGAAGAGGCAAAACAGGGCAGTTTGTCTTTATTTCTTGAACTAAGCATTGATCGGCTAGTAAATACACAGCATAGCTTAGCTGCGTTGTAACTCCTTCTGAGGGCACTTCTAAGACGCTGTCATAAGATCTCGCTATTGACATCATCCGTGAATTGTTATCTTAGGAAGACTGACTTCATCGTCGAATTTCTGAACACCTCCCATCTTGGTTTGGCAAAGGTCCGAATAAAGCTTTACTCAGCTCGCCTAGTTTTCGGGCCGATACTAAACCTGAAAAAGAAGGAAGGTTGGACGAGAGGCTATCAACGCCACTCAGTAAACAAAAAAATAACCTCTACTGAACCTCAACATGTAAAGCAGTGAAAAGAACATACTTTAAATAGAATACCTAGATGGTGGGATTAAGCACTTTTAAGCGGTAATGCAACGTGTTGAAAGTGTTTTTGTCCTCAGTACTATGACGAAATTAAATTTGCAATCAAATATACACCAAGCAACTATTGCGCACTAAAGAGGCATTATTTTTCTGTAGTTGGTTTGTAAGGATTAGTTTTGCTTTTACGAGTTTGACCACGGATTGATATCAGTTAGAGAACCATTGAAAACCAAGGAGTACTGGACAGCCGCTGTTTCATCCTAGTTTGGGAATCATCGGCAGTACGCACTCACAGCCATGGTTCGAACCCAGGACCTTCCGGTTACAAGGCAAGCTAACTCGTATACCATTCAGCCACTGGGACCCGACTCAATGGCCAGCGCATGAATTCTAACTTCTACCAATTCGTGATTTAGTGCAACCACCAACCAATGTCATCGGTGGAAAATCCATCCTCACACTTGACTGGATGGACCTCACTGGTCACGACTTCTCACCAGAACCCCAGGAAACTCTGTCCTGTAGCATCAGATTAATTTTCTATAGTTGGTTTGTAAGGATTAGTTTTGTTTTCACGACTTGATCACGGACTGCCGATGATTCCCAGAAACTAGGATGAAACAGCTGTGCAGTACTCCCTGGTTTTCAATGGTTCTTTATTCCTTCACGTTCCCCAGTGGAACATAGGGCTTCAAGCTAGAGGCTTGAAGTTTCTGTAGCAGAGTTTATTTTTACGGATGGGTTGCTCTAGCCTCATGCCCAACCTTCTCTCTTCATCAGTCTTATTACTAGCTAAGGGGGCTCGTCAATGGTTCTCTAACTGATATCAATCCTTGATCAACTCGTAAAAACAAAAGATGCATTATGTCAAGCCAACAAAAGTGGACAATCACTTGCATGCAAAAAAAACAAAAATAAACAAAACAAACTATTTCACACTAATTAATACATTTCCCTTTTTGATTAATTAATAAGTTTTTAAAAAAATAATAGGAAGAAACTTATGTAAATAAAATGAAAAGTAGTTACAACTAACATCGACATTTGGCTGACAAACTTTTGTTGTTGACCTAAAAACTCTTTCTTTAATGGTGATTTGTCTTGACAAAAACGAAAAAGTTTTGGTGAACAATTCTATGTTGTTTTTTCTGCTGCATAGCTGATTCACTTTTCAAGGATGTATAAAGTGTTAAATAAGTAGAAACGATCTCCAAAACATCGATGAGTAAAAACAAAGAACACTCTATCCGATAACGCCTTCAAATTATGAAAATAATGTATCCATATTAGTTAGAAAATAATTGTTATTGAGAACATTAGTGTTTTTTTTTTAATAACATCGAATCATTAAGATGAAAAAATTCAAGAGGCATATGTGAGGGAATTCCAAATAATTCACTTCATACAGAAGTAAGTATTGAATGTGCATTACTATTATTATTATTGTTTAAATACAAGGGACACAATATATGGAAAAAAAGCAGAATAAGTAGCAGGATCCTAAAAGCAGGCAGCCATACTAATCAAGGGCATTTGACGAACGTTCACCCCTTTATGTTACTTTCAGAAAACGCGGAAGAAAGGAAACTAAAACATGTTAGCCTTTGATTATGATTCTTGGCCATATTCTGATAACGTCTCAAGTTTCTGATTTGGATTATCTTCCGCCCTGCTTCCGGGGAGTAGTGATGTATACTAACGGATGCGAAACCAGCAAAACTATCCTTCATCCCAGTGTGCCAAGTAATAGGACAACCACCGCTCCGCTTTTTCCAACCAGTCCCAAGCCTGACCATCAGTGAACTTTATGGAAGCCATGAGGATGACATTCATATTTATTGCATGTACAAGTCACAGAAGTAAAGGTGTTTTAGGATTACAACACCTATTGGAAGATGACTTCCTTCGTGTCCAGACATACGCTGCTGAACATCCAAATTACTTTCACAGTAGTAGTGCCACTGAATGCAAACAATTCTACTGAGGCAGTCGGCGTAAATCATCAGCTCACAGAGGCCAGGTTTCACAGGAGTAGAAAAACGCTGCGAAGACTGAAGAATTATAACTCTGTCATGGAATAATCACATTTGGTGAAAAACATGCAGTGATATATTATTATAATTTACTGATGACGTTGCGAGTACAGTATTATTATTATTGTTTCCTTTAATTCCTAGAGGAAAATAGGGCTTCAGCCACACGTCTCCATTGCGTTCGGTTCTCTGCTAGAGTCTTCACCTGGCTCCAAGTCTGCCCACACGCTTTCATCTCCTCTTCACATGACCTCCTCCAAGTCACCCTTGCACTGACGACCAACTCGCCGCTTCCCGTTCGGGTTCCACTCGAGCAGTGGCTTGTCTAGTGATGTCACTTGATGGTTTCCTCAGAGTATGGCCAATCCATCTCCATTTCTTCCTGCTTATTTGTTGCACAGTCGGTTCTTGGTTGGTTCGCTCATTGCCAGAGATCCCTGTTGCTGATCTTTTCTGACCGGCCATCTAATCTTGAGTATTGGGCGAAGACAACTGTTAATGAAGGTCTGTAGTTTGTTTGAGATGCTCTTTATGACGCGCAGGCCAAGTCTCTGATCCGTATAGTGAGTAGCACTGACTGAATTCACATTGGAGTTGAAAATCCGGATCTTATTTTTGATGCTGAGTGCTGTTGACCTCCACACACACTTGAGAGTAGTGAAAGCTTGTCTTGCTTTTCCGATTCTTGCTTTGATATCCTCGTCAGTTCCATCGGCCTGTAGTTGAAACGATGCTTCCCAGGTAGGTAAAAGAGGTTGTTTCTTTCAGGTTCCTTCCATTTATGCTGATCGTTGTCTGTCGTTGTTGTTGCTGTTGGTGGTGTTTCCCAGGAATCTTCATCACCTCTGTTTTCTCTATGTTCACCTGAAGTCCTATCTTTGATGCTTCTTCTGCCTATTTGTTGCTTTTCGCTTGCATATCTTCCATTTTGTGGGAAATCAGACATATATCATCGCCGAAGTCCAGATCCTCCAAGTTTTTTGTGTGAGTCCTTTTTATGCCTGTTTCCTCATTGCCCGCTGTTTGTCGCATTATCCAATCTACTGCGATCAGGAAAATCATTGGCGATAGTAGGCAGCCTTGTCTTACTCCTGTCCTCACTGCGAGTACAGTATGTTGCTCATAATTATATCATACCTGTATAGATACAGTCCCCTCCAACTCTTACTTACTCTTCCTCAATAAAAATTCATCTTATCTTTATACTTGTATGAACAAAGTCCTAACCGATGTCAGCTCATGATGAAATCCTGTAACCAAAGTCCTATCTGTTCATGTTTTGATGTCAACCTTCACTCATATGAGCTATATGAGCAGATAGAAGAAATTCACTTGAAGTGAAATTCAGGGTGAGTGATTCTTTCCTAATTGGCTCCCATCAGCTGGGTTTGCCTACTCTTCAGTAAGTGGTGATGTTCTGAATGAGGTCCGAATTCAGTACCCGTAGCTTTTAATGCATAAAGCCTGACCCACTAGGCTCTTCAGTCACGTATTATTTCTCTTAATTTTTTTTAAATTAGTGGTCTCACTGTGATTTTCGGGCCGACAGCAATCTGTGGTTTTAATGCAGCTATCCCATTTCAAATATTATCATACACTCTGTGATTTTAATGAAACTAAGTATCTATTTTTATTTTTTAGTTTGCTGGAGACATACTTACTGACGAGTCTGGGCCAGTGATGTGCACAGTTTTCAAAAGTGAACGTTTTATGGCGAAATATGAGACTGTAAACAGAAATCTGTTAAATTAATAGTTCTATTAGTTTAATGAAGCTCTATACAATAACTAGTGTAGTCGAATTACAAAACAGCATTGTTCTAATGTTTATGGCTTAAACTGTGAAAATTCAAGTAGAATTTCTCTGTGGAATGTCATAGTATAGTGAACAGCTTTCAGTTACCTCCCAGTGTCTTGGAAACAAATCTTTGCATGATTACAAAACTACTTAAAACAATCCGACTGTATCTAAAAAGATGAACCAAGATTTTTCTGGACATTTCAGTGTGATAAAATTAAATGTATATGATGTGAGATAGAAATTCAATTAATTCTTCTGGAGAAGCTGTGGCTTACTCAGCCAAAAATCCAGAAAAATCTTATTTTGTATCCTCTAGACACACTGGAATTATTTTAAATAAGTTTATAATGGTTCCAGATGATTCAAATTACACCAGAAAATTGGCAACGCCTCTAGTCTGGATATTTATAATCTTTCAGTGATAGTTCTACGGAGCTGATCAGCACTCACGTCGTGGTTTTATTAGGTAGGTTCCTATTTAGGCTTCTCATATTTAATAGATGTGTATTTACGGGATTTTCATCATCAGCTGACATTAGTTAGAGAACCATTGGAAAACCTAGGAGTACTGAACAGCTGTTTCGTCCTAGTTTGGGACTCTTCACAGCACGCACCCACCGACAGGGTTCCAACCCAGGACCTTCTGGTTACAAGGCGAGCTCGTATACCATTAAGCCGCTGGGACCCGACCCAATGGCTCATGAATTCTAACTTCTGCCAATTCACGACATACCGCGACCCCTAGCCAATGTCTTCGGCGAGTATATGTCCTCACACCCTACCTGCTGCACCCTACTGGTTATGTGTGTTTACATGATTAAATATTCTGTGTAACCAGTCGATAAACATTGGTATCCCAACGGAAATCCTAGAAGAATTGTTATTAAGGTGTACCATGAATGTAAATTTCAAATTTGATGGCACACTTTACAGACAAATGGACGGGGTGGCGACTGGCTCCCCATTGGGTCCCATTTTGGCAGATTTCTTCCTAAGTAAACTAGAAAATTGACCTTTGAACAACCTTATCAGAAAATTCTGATTTTATTCCCGGTATATGGATAACATCTTTATTCTATTTGACAATGATTCGGATAGGAACGTAATAATAACTGAATTCAACGGAGTACATTTTGCTTTCCTAGATGTCCTCCTTACAAGAAAACCAGGTGTTAGTATAAGGAGAAATTTGCATAGGAAAAGTGCATGGACAGGACAATATACTCATTACCATAGCTTCGTTTTTATTCGGTACAAAATAAATCTAGTAAGCATCCTCAGCAACAGGATTAGAGCTATATCCTCAGAAGAGGTAACTGAAGATGAACTAAGCATTGTACATGATGCATTGATTGAAAATAGATATCCAGACAAATTTATCAAGAAACATATAACTAAGAGTTTGAAAAGGACTACTCACTATCCGTAAACAAGAAGCCTTTATACATACGACTGCAATTCAAGGGCGATATACCTAGCGAAGTAATTACGAACAAGTTAAGAATATCAGTTCAGAGAACTTTTAATGCTGGCAAACTACACGTCTTATTCTCTACAAGACCGATGGTGATTCCTCGACTGAAAGATGAAGTACCTAGACTAGCCACTTCCAATAGTATCTACCAGTTCAACTGCGCTTGTGGGGCGAGTTATATTGGCCGTTGCTCTAGGAACTTGATTTTTCGTGCTCACTCGGGAACATCTACCAGTGTGGCTAAATAAAGGTGTCGTGAGAAGCATCAACAGTTCGATATTAGAACATCTGGTCCAAATTGGCCACAAAGCCAGCATTGACAAACCCTACTCTATTATCTACCGAGTACCAAATAAATTGCCAAAAACATCCAGGTACCACACACTCCAAACAGCAGAGGCTATCGCGATTCGCCTTAAACAACCAGTGCTTTGTGTGCAGAAGAAGTAAGTCCAGCCACTACTACTGTCCTGGCCGGCCTTCAGTAGAGACTATAAATTCATGAATTTGTATTACTAGTTTTCCTAATTTTTCCGATATTCAGTGTATTGTAATGTTGATGCTATCGAACTGTAATCCGTTAATATTATTATTGATCCGATGTTATTTAAACATTAATGTTGTTGTTAATAGAACTGTAGAACCTGATGATGAAGTTATCGAAAAGAATATTCTTTGTTCAGTGTAACTATTCTTTCGAAAAATTAGTAGAACGCCTTAAAGTGAAGTCTTGTGCTTCCAGACCTTCGCCAGCAATCTGAATACACCATATAATACGGTTTATACTCTATCAGAATACTTCCAAAAGAGGATTCAATCGCATAGTTAGTGTGAACTATCATATTTTCAGCAGTCTGACTCAAAGTGCAGTTTGGCAAATATATTACACCCATTAGTTAACTGTGCTGCATTTTTATAAAATTTTTGATCAATAGACTTTAGTTGACATCTAAACTCGAAAACACAAAACACTCTTTACTATTTGTTAACTCATTACAGTATAGTTAAATGTGTGCTTGCCTATATGTATATATATATATATGTACGTTAGTATGTTTACAAAGGTTGAAATACAGCAACTGAATGATTTCAGCTTAATTACTATGCAGACAACAAGGAATGAATCGAATAATAACATTTTCAAAATGTATATCAAGCATAGTTCAATTTGAATGAAATTACTAATAATTTACGGCAAACTAGCACTGTTTAGTACAATTAGTAAGGTGGTCATTTAAAATTTATTATTATAGTTACTATTATTATTACTACCAATTATGATGGCTATTATTATGACCTCAATAAGCCAAAAATGTTAATTTTCGGAAATTTTAAAAACATTTTAAAATACAACGATGCCATAAAAATCCAAATTTTAATCAGTATATATTATTCAATACAAACTGGCTTATACAAATCTGTATGCATTGATGATGTCTGCATGAGCAAAAAAAACATATTTTATACCAATTAATACCACTTGGCGTCGGTGGCATAGCGGTTAGGACGCTCGCCGACTACGCACATGGTCCGGGGTTCGATCCCCGGCCACAGACGCACTCCTTTACCTCGCTGAGCTATAAATAATGCTGGTGAAGAGAAAAGGTTTGGCATGAGGCTAGCAACCCTATCCTGTGAAAATAAACACTACTACAGAAACTTCAAGCCACTAGCTTGAAGCCCTATGTTCCACTGGGGAACGTGAAGGAAAAAAAAAAGAGTAATTTCTAGCTGGACTATGATAAACCTTAGCTAAGCATTTCTACACACGAAAGCATTCGTGAGATGTGATTCACTAACTTAAGCACTCAAACTTTGCATCGCACTATGCCTATTTCAGTCAAAGCAACTGGATAGGATAATCACCACTGACAAAATAGGCTTGGTTAATAGTCCGGTCTTTGTGAAAAATGTGTTCTAGATTTTTCAAAAATCATAATCACTATCTTATATTTACTTTTAATCCTAAAAATTATTGGTACAAGATTTATTTATAATCCAGTTTTAGATGCTAGAACACATTATGAGCAACATAAAATTACCTTTCTGGAATAAGAGTAGTGAATTCAGATGATAAATTTAGCTTTGAAAAGCAAGAAACACAGAAACGCCTACAGCTCAAAAAAAAGTTATTCCCAGCTCTCTTGTTTTGATTTCCTCTTTTAGCTACTCATAAATTCAATGCATCCGAAGGGCGAAACAACAAAACAGAATTTGTGATTCGGAGTTTTTTCTAGGGGTTTGAATTAAACTCAATGTAGATGTCGTTACGAACCAACGTGATTGATTACTGGACAGCTGTTTCGTCCAAGTTTGGGACAAAGACAATGTTCACAAGTCACCAAATAACAACACAATTGATTGAATAATCAACAAGCTTAACCTCGTGATCTGAAGATCCTGTGTGCAACCCCCTGTGTGGTCATGGATGTGCACTGATGAAGAGCCATCATACCAGGACGAAATAGCTGTCCAGTGTTTCCTGGTTTTCAATGGTCCCTAAGTGGAGTTGATTCTTGACGAAGTTTACATTGGAATAAGACAGAATTATTTGTCTCTTTATTAAGTGATAAGCAACAGATAATTTACAAGATTTATATAATTTCCACAAAATCAAGAATCAGTGGTATTAACTCAGTGTTTAAGTTTATGAAGGGAAACTGAGAATGAGACCATTTAGGTAGATTCTAAATTACAGCACAGTTATTTGTGTCCAGTTGATTAACACTTAAAAACGAAGATGCGTATTCAGCTTATTTGGGAACCTGTCAGCTGAATTTAACTACATCTCATGAAATGATAGTATTCCCACTGAGGTGCACATCAGTCAAGTGGGAAATCGTCATCAGTCAAGTTACTCAGTCATGAAAGCCGACTCTTGCTGCACAAACTTGTAATTTCACCTGATTATAATGGGCTTCTGGGGATCGAAAGTTATCATTACCCTCATTTTCATAGTGAGGACACTATGACTCACTGATCCTGCCGTTACATGCAGTTGACAAGTCGCAAATGAGATGATTTGAGGAAATTATATTCCACTTGTTTTTTCCTTTCATCCATTTGCATTCCGAGTGGAACATACGGCTTCAAGTTGTAAACTTTAAAGTTTCAGTATTGCTTGTATTTTTACAGGATGACGTTGCCATCCACACGCACACACACAACCTTTTCTCTTTTCCGAGCTTACTACCGATTAGGTGAGCTTAAGGAGTGCGTTGGCCAGCAATCGCAATTGGAGCACATGTGTGACTGATAGGCATTCTAACCATGACCGACCGATGAACCCTTCAGGAAGATTAATTCAGTACATTTATTTACTTTCTTCAAATTTAACCACTTACAAAGTATACGCAAAAAGGTAAATTATCCCTTCAAGATGCTTAGCTTGTGCTTCACAACTTTTGACTTTTAGGCAGGAAATGAGAACAGACACTTCAAACTGCGTATATCATTTTGAGTGTGTTTGTGGAGGAAGCAAATACATAGGTCGTACGGAAAGGCGATTGTTTACTCGCATGATGGAGCATTTGCCAAAATGGTTGAAAACAGCTGAGTGCAAAGTGCCAAAATCCTCAATAACAAAACATCTTGTGGATTACGGACATGATATCGACGCGGTCAAGTCATTCACTATTGTCAGCAGACAAAGAAACAAGAAGATGCTTGCAATTGCAGAGGCTTGTGCAATTCGAGTTTATAAATCAGGTCTCTGTGTACAAAAGGAGATGGTCGTGACTCTGAATCTACCATGGTAATACGTTTTACTTATAATTCTACCTCTTATTATTATTCTTGATTCAGTTAAAACTATCCTTTATCAATAGCATTATCTTAACTCACTTCAACACAGTTATTATTATTATTATTGTTATTATTATAACTATTACTATTGATATTGCTCTGTTTGCGATTCTTGTTATATTCTTTAATGTCTAATTGTTTATCTAAGTGATTTAATTGAAGCGTAATGCAATTTATCTTAATTTTGATCTCTCATACTCTCTCTCCCCTTATCTATTTGAACATAACCTGGAAAACATTCGCACCTGTCTTTCTGCATGACTAATTCAATGTAGTTTATTTACTTATCAGTCCTGTATCTCCCAATGTAATTTCATAAGTATAAATATCCGTGTATGTAGAGTATTCAGCTGACGAGTTTTACTGAAATTTGATGAATTCATTAAATCCTGCTTTATTAACCTTTATTGCTCGTCTTAAATTCGTATCGGGAAATAAATGTTTCCAAGAACAGAAAATGTTGATAGGCAAAATTACTTAAATAACACTAATCCACATTACCTGACTGGCTTTAAAACGACAGGTTTTAGCCATGTGTAACCTTACCTTACTATTGCAATGCCATATATCACTATTATCACTGTTGAACTTTATAAAATTTAATTCTTTCTGACAACCAAATCAGTATGACTTCATTTCGAATCTTATTCATCTTCTGACTGGCAACAGTCAGTCTCTTTCATATTTTCAAACATTTCATTTTCCCTTCAAGTAGAATATGAAAGATCTTTTGACTCTCCATTTAATTTCTTTCCAAACATAGAGATCTTTAAACTACTTATAGCAGCTCATATGAACTGTGATCAAGATTTGACCGAATAGTTCCAAAGTAATTGGACGCTGAGTGAGAAGTAGACATTTGTAAAAAAATTATATCTGTAAAATCTCAGCGAAATTGAAATGATTAATTCCAACGTTTCCTGCGTTCGGCAATCTGGTTCGAACTTCTTCAGGGAAATTAATCAAAATTAACATAACATCATGACTCATATGATTAGACAAAACAATTTTTTTTTAAACAAGAGATGTCCTTTTATATGCAAACCTCTGTTATGTTAATTTCGATTAATTTCCCCGAAGAAGTTCAGACCAGATTGCCGGACCCAAGAAAAGTTGGAATTAATCACTTCACATTTCGCTGAGATTTTACAAACATAATTTTTACTTATAGTAACACCAGTATTTCAAAGGAGTTCAAATAATTTGTGATTTAAAAAATGATTTTATTTTTTTATAAACCAAATTCAAAAAGTCAGTTTCTGGGACTTCTACTGAATTACATAAGCAAGTAGACAATATAAACCTCAATAATTGTTGGATTTAAACACACGTATTACACTTACTCACTACTTACTTACTTACACATTGGTTGCTTGTTCTAACTACCTGAATCGTATTAAAAATTGTACTTTGATCAATAGTTTACATTATAAGGTTTACACCATCGTCATTTTATGGTAAGTAGACTTTAATTTCTTGTTGAAAGATTCAATGAGTACAGAAGTATAGTATCGAATGAGAGTTAATCAACACATTTTTCTCCTACCAATTAGTTAATAGGACCTTATCATTATGCTTAACAGTTTATGGTTTCATTTAAAAAGCGTTTAAAGGTGAAATTGTTATAGAAAAGGGGAAAGGAAATAATAATTATATATAATTAAAAGATACTATCGAATACCACTACTACTATTACTATCACTATGGATCAATACACGATTACTGAAAATCTTTTGTTTTTGTTTAAGAAATATTTCTCATTAAAACATTCACAATAAGAGGAAATTATTTTAAATATTATAGGATGAATATAAAACTGATCATAGCTGGATAGTTGAAAGAAACAAACTGCATTTGATATTTATGCATATAGGTAGACATCTGCTTATTCGTCTAAGTAATTTTAATTGGTTGGAGGATTTCATTAAGAGCTGACATCGGTTAGAAAACCATTGGAAAACCTGCAGGGAGCAATGCAAGACAGCTGTTTCCTCCGATCTGGTTTTGGGATCTACATCAGCAGGTAACTGCCTGAATAGAGCCAGTCGCTATTGAGCTAGTGACGTGGGATTCTAGTGGGAAGCCATGACCAGTAGAGTGCAGCAGGTTGAAGATGAGGCAGTAACTCATCGAAGAAGATATTGTGAAGTGGTCGCTCTATTTCATGAATTGGCAGAAGTTGGAATTCATGGACTGGTCATTGGATCGCGTCCCAGTGACTTAATGGTCTACGAGCTAGCTCGCCTTGTGACCAGGAGGTCCTGGGTTTGAACCCTGTTGGTGAGTGTGTACTGACGAAAAGTCTGAAACTAGATCGGAGGAAAGAGCTGTCTGATAGTACTCCTTGTAGGTTTTCCAACGGTTTTCTAACTGATGTCAGCTCATGATGAAATCCTCCAACCAATCAAACAAAATCCCCACAAAACCAATACTTGATAAGTAATTTTAATAACAGAGACTGTGTTGGACGTAATCACTCTTAAACAAGAGGTCAAACTCTAGTTTAGTGAGCTTTATTTGATTCCAACTTTTGTTTGGTATTTTAAACTGTTATTAGAACATTCTGGATTTTTTAAATAGATGAATCATAAGTAGTGTTCCATAAACACAGTGAACACTACAGTTTAGCATTTCTGTTGAGCATACACGGGTTCATTTTTTGAAAAGGACTAATATCAGGGTAAATAGCTGACATTTATGAGTTACTGATATGACTAACAGTGTAATTTCTCCTACAACTACTAGTTTAATATATCTTGGGAAAAGTTATCAGGCTAAATCTCTGATTTCTTAAATTGCTACTACTATGCATTCCATGTAGTCTGAATGGGACATAACTACCTCAGCGCCATATCTCCTTCACCATCACTTTCAGCTGTTTTCTCTCTGTTCACCTAAATTCCTGTCTTCTCTGCCTTTTTTACTAATTTGCTGGTGCTCTCTTATATGTCTTCGAGTTTGTTCGACATGAGACATAGATTATGCCCTGAATACAGATCTTGTAGGATCTTTTTGTAAGCCCAATGTATGACCGTCTTCTTACATGATCCAGTCTACCACAGTCAGAAAGATCATCGGTGATAGTGGACAGCCCCGTCTTTCTTCTGTCTTCACTTCATAAACTTCACTGAGCTTTCCATTATGAATCATCTGGCATGCCGCATCATCATACAGCTGGTGAATGAGATGTTGAGATGGTTGCCAAACTACTTCGTAGTGGACGCTGTTTAAACTCTTTTAAAAGTCAATGAAGTCCAGGTAGAGAGTTGACTGGCGTTGTAGGCTGTGTTCGATGATGATGCCTACTACTGCAATCTGATCTGAGTATAATATTTTTTCCTGAATTCAGCTTGTTACGGCAGAAGTCTTCCATTCATTCTTAAAATATTATTCTGGTAACTGAAGCAACAAATGTAACTAGTATTAATTGTAAACTAAACACAAACATACTAAAATTGCTGATATTTGATGTGGTTACTACAGTTACCCGAAATAGTTTCTCCGTATACCACACTATGAGCAACACTTGCTGCCTAGAAGCTAGTGGTACAGCCAAAATGGTAAATAGAACGGAGTCCTGAAACACACTTTTTATATATTTTATCGAAACTGAAACGTCTTAATCTTCAAAACGTTATGCATTGCCGGTACACGAAATTATACTTATTAAATTTAAAAATTCTTTTATTCCTTTACGTTCCCAGTGGAACATGGGGCTTCAAGCTAGAGCCAGCTTGAAGTTTCGATAGCATTGGTGTTTATTTTTACGGGATGGGGTTGCCAGCCTTATGCCAAACCTTCCCTCTTTACCAGTCTTATTACTGGCTTAGCGAGGTAAAGGAGTGCGTTGGCCGGGGATCGAACCCCAGACCAAATGTGTGGTTGGCCAGCATTCTGTCGCTGTGCCACCGACGCACAAATTTAGAAAGTATGTCTTACTAAAAAATTGCCGACTATGATCTGATCACATTCTAAATCATAATTTCCACATGTAGTTGGAAAATATCTGCTAAAGTTTCAGCATAAATAACAATAAATTCTCATTCACATGAAATAGGCCAAAGAAATTACAAAATCTGGGAAGGTAAAAGACATGAAGACTCAGTATTATTCTGTGGAAAGTAAATCAGTAGCCATTCAGAAGAGATCCTAGATATTGACTGTTAGTGACAATATACCCTTATTTTTCACTGGTTTTAAAACGAGATCACCAGCTAACAGAGAAATCTACTGAACGCTTCAGTACTTGAGTCACAGTAAGAAACTATCCAGCCAGGGTTACGACTTATCACCACCGACAACGAAGCACCATGAAAAGCAAGAATTACTCACAACGATATGCAGACTTCACAACAGGACGAATACCATGTAGTGTTCAAGTTAAAAATCTGTGGATTAGTGTAGATGGTTTCTAAGTGATCACATTTCCTGATAGTGTATCACCTTTATTTAGACTAATATATTTATTTCAAATTTTTTTAAAAATCCATATCAACATACAATCTGTTAAGACAACTTATAAGAACTTATTGAAACATAATCCTTAATGAATGACACAAATAGAATATTCTGTTACCATGTCAACTCCTCATACTAGTCAGAATATAAAGAAGTTTTTTTATTTTACAAGTCGATTAAATAACACAGCTTTACTAAGTATATTTCATTTTAAGTGTTTTTATATGAAGTTATGGTATAATCAGCAGTTTGATCTCAGCTCATTTAGTAATGACTGGATTATACATCATGGAATTCTCTTAGAATGTGGCCACTACTTTTATGTATTTCACTTCTATAAATAGGTGGCAGTAATCATCAGCCTGCTATATTTGTTTAGGCTGAGCACAACAAACGGAAATGATCCTTCATAAGGCCTCAGGTGATCAACTAATGCACGCGAATCAGTAATACAGAAGTTGAAATGTATTCCGAATAGCCTAGCTAAAATGTGCAACTTCAGCATAAATATAACCACTAACCATTCTGTGTGCGTCGGTGGTATAGCGGTTAGGACGCTCGCCGACCACGCACATGGTCCGGGGTTCGATCCCCGGCCACAGGCGCACTCCTTTACCTCGCTAAGCCAGAAATAATGCTGGTAAAGAGGAAAGGTTGGGCATGAGGCTAGCCACTCCATCCTGTAAAATAAATACTGCTACAGAAACTTCAAGCCACCATCTTGAAGCCCTATGTTCCATTGGGGAACATGAAGGAAAGAAAAAAACCATGCTGTGCATCTCAACTGTCATAAGAATAAAATACTCTTAGGTAGAAAAATTTATCTCGGTCGAATTTTCTACTTATAGTGTGACTGTCCAACAATATATATACCTTTATTCAAGTTATAAAAAACTAATCAGATAAAATCTGTTGTTAGTAAAATATGATTTTAAAAAAGATCATAGTTAACACAAAATAAGATGAAATAATTACTTTCAGTAATTTTAGTCAAACGATTCTTTGACAAATCCAAAGTTCTCAACTGTGTTAGATTTCCAATACAGTCTGGTATCGGTCCTTGTAGTTGATTGCTTTTCACTACTAACGTTTGTAAATACTAAATTTTCAAAGAAAAATTAAAGAAAAATATTCAATGAATAAATTGGCATAACATGTAAGTTATTCCAATAAATACAAATAAAAAGTAACATCCATTGATGATGAAAATTTAAACCAGACGGAAAATAACTGACAAGCACCTACATGTGTTAGTCCCATAACGCAATATCGAATGGAAAAAGGTTGAAGCTACTGAATGAACATATGCAGACTTTTACTAATTTAATGTTTTCAGGTAAGTAAAGACAAGAAACTTTTGATGAATAACTGGTCATGGTGACTTAAACGGAATTTCTTTAGCTAGTTCTAATGTATGTCAAACAAAAGAC
Source organism: Trichobilharzia szidati (assembly GCA_944472155.2). Classification (NCBI taxonomy): domain Eukaryota; kingdom Metazoa; phylum Platyhelminthes; class Trematoda; order Strigeidida; family Schistosomatidae; genus Trichobilharzia; species Trichobilharzia szidati. The sequence goes on along the minus strand of OX235274.1, from coordinate 99,289,986 downwards.
TGATATCTGTCCTTTAATACGTTGCCTACTGCTCGTGTTCATTCTTTAACCCCTTAAAATAACAATATCGTGCCTTTTAAACTAAATAAAATGGCATATGAGAAAAGAGGAATTTTCAGTAAATCGTATAAGACTGAAATGAAAAACAGTTCTAATGCAAATGTTAAATAAGCAGAGGAACAGAATACGCTATCACTTGTATTCACTTCGGCAGAACAAAACCTTAAAAGTCCTAATGAGCCACGTACAGTTTGTCCTAATTAAAGCCTTTTAGTGAATAATCTGTAATCGAAATTTATCCAAAGATAAACTGGACTTCAGCTAATCTACTTTCTAAACAATGACAATTAATTATACCTTAATTCACACCACTGAATTATGCTGGGAGTGTTAATTTTACGACAGTCAACTTTGTCCAAGTCTAAAAGTTAGCCAAATTGTAATTATGGAGCTGCATTAAAATTAGAAAGCGTATTACACCAAAACATTACATTCACACACATGATTTGAGGACTCACAAAGAAATGAGTTCTTTGAATATCACGGTGGATAAAAGATTATCGCGTCTGAATCTATTTCCAGGATCCAAATGCTTTAACCTACTCTGTTGTTTAATAATAAACTATTTGCTTAAGCACCTACTTGAGAGAAAAAACATTTTCAAGGAGACTAAGCTTTACTTTCCTCAAATGATAACATAGAACATGACCAATAATGACTAATGTATGCAGCATTTTTATCCCACCCTAAATGAATATCCCTTTCAGAAAACTTATAAAAATGTACACAGAAAGTTAGGCAGGCATCAAGAACTCATATGACATAACCAAGTCCAGTTTCATCTGAAAAAGTAGTGAACACAAAAGTAATAATAAAACTGAGGGAAAACAAACAAATGGACTGTAAAAGGTTGAATAGTTCTGTAAGTGGGCAAATGGTAAGGATATTTTTATGTATCAGTCAAAACACGGGAAAGCCTCAGAAGTAACCTTTATTGAGTACAAACTGATATGTACAATACAAAAGTCCTGACCCCTAATCAATATATTTACGAAACTAGGAAAAAAGAACATCAGTTAGAAGTATAGCTGAATTGCTGTTTCTGGTACTCAATGTGGGCGGGATAAAATCAGTCTACAGTCAAGTGCTGTCTGCTCGCAGAGAGAAAATCCATCATACCTTTCAAAATTTCGGAAATCTGATATATTTCCAAAATAAAACCCAGCACATTTTTGCAGCCAATAAAGTTCGAGAACAAGAATGATTTTTGGAACACTTATAAATAAATATTTGTACGAAGGTCGTCAATGAAAGCATCTTATTCCCAACCTTCAAGCACAGCAATTTTCATTTGAATTTGCCCGTCACTAACAGCGCACCTTGAAGTGTAAGTGCTTTATAGGTATTTGCAAATATTACCATAAACCAAAAAGACGGAATGGCCTTTGACTGATATCCACCCTTTTGAATGGTATGTTGAGAGCAAATCAGTTTTAAACTGTAGACGTCGTATTTATTTTAATTTAACTCTTATCACTTTGTAAAACAAAACTTTTGCCACCAACGCATCGGTTTCTACTTACTTGTAACCAAGGTGCTTTAACAGTAAAACCTGCGATATATGACTGACAGAGCTATGAGCATGAAAGTGTTTTCAATAAATACACGGACAACCTGCTGCAATGAGAAATTTCAAGATGATTTACGCATTTTTGGGTGATAAAATCTAGATCATTTTCATGTATCAAGTGTGAAGCCACTTAAGTACTGGATAGAACCTAATCTTCAACACTGAAATAGCAGTGTATATTATTTAAAAAATTATATTGACCAGTTAGAAATGGAAATAAATAAAATTCAGAGTGAATCTGAATTAACCTAGCGGCAAGTACAAGTTACAAACCTTATTAATTGGTCAATATGATTTCACGTCTGACATTATTTAAGTAAATGGACTGAATTATTTCTACACATCCAAAGAATAATTATCAACAAAAACAATGAAATTGTATATACCTACACATAAATTGCCAACGGACGAAATATCTGTTAGCTTGTTGTAAGTAAGATAAAGCTGTTTCATAGACGTTAATCTTGTCAGTACCGAGGGAATGCAACCCTCTAATCTGTTATGTCTAACATCGAGATGAGTTAGTTTAGAACAACATGAAAGTTCATCAGGTAGAACCGTAAGGGAATTTTCTTGGAGCCACAGCTACGAATAAACAATTTAGAATAACTGATATCATACTCGCTGAAGGTTTTGTAAAAGCCCGATCTCAGGAGGAAGGCTTGTCAATTTGTTGTCGTAAAGAAAAAGTTCTATTAAATCGCCAAGAATACCAATGTCAGAAGACAAATTAACAAGGCCCAAAGAGGATAAATCCAGTATTAGACGACTTTTTGAGTCCAAAATCACCTTGCTACCATCCTAAAAGGTTCGTTATTAACAACCACAAACACACTGTATGATTGTGTTTCCTTGACTTCGTCAGACTGATAATTTTCCCGTTGTCATCCTGAAGATAAACGCCCTTCTTAAGAGTTTGTGCACCTGGTGATCCAGAGACGACGGGAATCGTTGCTGAACCTGATTCTGAATTCAAAACAGGATGTGAACCTGTACCTTAATGTTCACAAATTTTATGAAATTATGTGCGACTTTACTTCTGATATAAGTCTTTAACGACTTGTACTGCTTATTAAAAAAGCTGCTGTTTAAAGTTCTTGATTTTCCGTCTGCCGAAGTGTATGAACGTTGTCTCTAACTTATTTAAAAAAGATAAAAGCATCATACCGGCATACTTCAGTTATTTTACCACGTTTTGTTGACCTTCACATTGAAACAGTTCACCAATAGAAAAAAACAAAAGTATTGTGCGTATGGTTTCCGCTATTATAATCATCAAAATATTTGCGTGTGTTTCTCAAATTTCAAATACCTAATTGTCCATGAAAATCTGAAGTGAATGAAGTGTGATTTCAGACACATATTTTAAAAAAATAGGTGATTTTAGATTCAGATTTCTTGATTGGGGATTGAAGGATTGATACCTGCTTTAATCCTTTTCCAGAAAATTTCTGCATTTGTCTAAAACATTTTTGATGAATCTATTCAGGGCGCTGACACCAATTCTTCTAGGAGTCGGTTCCAGAAGTGGATAACTCGGTGTGAGGACAAATACTCCACAAAGATATAGTGTCTCCTTGGCTTTTGAACTCTCCTGCTATGTCCTACAAGGTGTCTCGACCTGGTGGGAAGAAAAAGAGAGAAAAGGTCATTTCCGTAGTCACTATTTAAAATTCTAAATATTGTAATTAGATTTTCCTGCCTATGGTATGACAGGGAGGAGAGATTCAAACTGTTCAGTCTTTCCTCGCATGATGAATTAGTCAGACCAAAATTCGTACGTGACGCCTTTCTTTGGGCGCTTCCTAGAATATGTGGGTCTCCTTTAAGACAATGACCGGCTGCTTGGATACAGTTTTTGAATCTCGACCACCCCCCCCCCAGAGATGTATGTAAGGAGATGAACATATCTCTGGTGGTTCTAGTAAAGGCTCTGAGAACTGCCCATAAAGGTCTAAAACTACGTACATACACTGCGTGAAAATGTGCTGTGTTTTCTAAGTCGTGACTTACTATAACACCTAAATTCAAATGAGTCTGAACTGATGGAAGTGTTATTCCCTCTAGTTCGTTGAAGCTGGTGCTTGAGTATCCAATTCGTATGGTTGCACATTTCGTTACTTTGATCGACAGCAGCCACTCTCTGAACCACTCTGACATATTGTTGAGGTCTCCTTGCGACATAAGCAGATCACTGTCGTTCTTCGGATTCCTCTAAATTTTTAAGTTATCTGCATTTAGAACACGTGAGCACAGATGAATCGTTGATATGCGAAAATAAGAAGGATCTGAGTACGTTGCCTTGTGATACTCCACTACGTGCTGTTACCGAGGAGAAGAGTTTTCAGTTGATCCTGGTTCTTTGCCTGCTACCCATGAAAAATTCCGTAATACAGTTCAGTAAGCAGTCTTTCATCCAAGACTTCCCAACTTCATAAGTAGTCTTTTGTGGGGCACTTGATCGAAGTCCTTGCCGAAGTCTATGAAGACGACATCGACGGATCTTCTTTTGTGCTCTGACTTGATCAGCTTTCTCTTGCAGTGATAAGGTCTGACAGGCATGACAGGCTTCCCCTAAAGCCATTCTGTGCTCTGGATAACAAGTTGTTTTCCAGATATTCCATGATAGCTTCCTTGATGATTCTTCCTAGTGCCTAGATTAAGGTGCTGGTGAAACTAATAGGCCTGTAGTTTGAGGGGCAATGTCTTTAACCTCCTTTGTCGAGCGGGGTTACCATGGCACCTTTCCAGTAACGCGACAACACTTCATTCAGGTGAGGCAACTTGAGGATCGCAGTCAGTACGCTGGCTATATGAGCTGATACCTCATTTAGAAGCCTTGGATGAAGATTACCAGGACCTAATAACTTCCCTGAATCTTTGGATGGTTGGGCACAACGTCTCGATCGAACCTAATGAAGTCTATCCTATATTCCTCTTATGCGGCCAGACCTGATGTACTGAGGAGTGACCAATCCAGTTTAAAGATTTTGGAGAAAAAGTATGCCGTTGCTTCTGCTTTTTCTCTATCACTTCCAACTGCGTAGTTGTCAACAGTCAGGCTAGAAACCTTACTGGATATATGGTTCGTGAAGCTCATGTACTAGAGCATTTTGAGCTGGATGCACTTAGAACTTCATCCATGATTGGTGAGTTTCTGCAACAGCAATGGTCCTATGGATATTGTATAACTTTTTGGTCTCAAAAGTCCCAAGTGTGATAAATTAGTACCAGCATTTATGTTTGCATCCAAGTTACTCAAGTATCTCTCTGTTTACGCACTGCTGACAATTTTTCCGTCCCCTTGGAACAGACAGAGGGATGAAAGGCTTGGTTACCTGAGCGTAAAGTTGCTCAAATTGGTTTCATGTCGAATCTACTTGGGATTCCGGATTTATGTTCTAGTTCAGTGAATTGGCTTCTGAGAAGATAGCATTTACAATAATAATAATTGGTAGTAACAGTTTATATTTCGTATAAACGGGTAAGTTTACAAGAAATGCATGCCATTTTTACAGACATGGTCAGTCATGATGTATCATAAATTAATACTTTTTCAAAAGTTCAAATTATTCGATAACCTACAAACAATCAGAACAGGTTCTTATAAATGTTAAATTGTAAACCAGGCTTCTCTTGGAGCTACAGACTTATGGATTGGTCACCCCACTGGTTAGAGGTGGTTTCCGTAGATGTTAAAGCCTGACGGGAAACAAGGAGGCTTTAGCTTTGCTACCTGTGATGAGTAGTTCCGTCAGAGTTTCCACATGGGATACTATGGTGCGAATTTGGCAGCGTCCTGGGTAAGAAGCATTGAGCTATGCGGTTTATTTTCGTGACGTAATGAGGTTGTCCCTTGTACTGTGGCATTTGGCAGTATGCAGATCCGTCTGGCGTATCAAGTCATCATCTTTTCATAATTTCCTACTGACATCAATTTATACAGCCCCTCTTCGTACTCTTCTAACGAGACTTACATCCCTTTTTAGTTGTCGTGGGGTAGTTTCACTGAGTGCGTCGGTGGCATAGTCTTACAAATGTTGATACATGCAGGTTTTATCTGGCTGCATGAAGATCCCGGTATGATTGATTCTAGATGGTTATCGAGGAAATGCTTTGTTTTAATACCATAAACTAAGTCTCTTGCATAATAAGCGCATATATCTAATATGTCTGTTAGGAGTAGACGTAGACCACATTGTCTCATAGGTCCTGTGTGTGTGAACCGCCGTATGGGTGAAACATACTCAACGCTGAAGACTAATCCATTTTTCGCAAACCTTGTTATCATCGTTTTTAGGCAACACTGGAACTATTATTTTTAAAATATCAATAACAATCCCTTTATTCAACAACCTCTAAAATTCTTGTAATTCATCCACTTCGACGCTTTCCTCTTTAGAAATCATTTTAACTATATTATGATCATATATATTGGCTAAGCCATTTCCACTGCCACTTAATACCTTTACCCGTAAAATAAATACGACCGTACAGCTTGAAAATGTAGTCATCGAAAAGGAATATTTCTTCACTGGACAGAAACTTTGTTTTTTCCATATGAAATGATATATCTACATGAATAAAATTTTCTTATTAAATCTCTCCATATCGGTCACGTTTTGTCTTTTCCATTTATTTCTGTCAAGTGTATATACACACTCAGTGTAATACTTGTCTGGTACACAGTCTTTGTGTCTTACTTTTTATTTACTCAATCTACTCATCACCTCGATTCCCCCTGAAATCACCTGTTGTCGATTTCTACGGAGCGTTTGCCAGACGAAACAAAATTTGTAATTCCCGGTAACACTGCCGTCTTTGTTGAAATCATGCATTTACCCATAATAAACTGACGTAATCCAACCAGTTGCGTTCAGCAAAGGTGTAGCAGTCGAGGGAACAGATAGTACTGAAATGCATCAGGGAAAAATGAATGTTTGGAAGCACCAAGAAGAAAATGTCAAAATATCATGTGGTTGATACAGGCTAGTCGGAATAATATTGGGTATTGGGTTCGTAAATTCGTACATTTTTATTTTTTCTCACTCTTTCCTTGATTTCCAGGGGGTGTTGCGGCATAGAAAAGGCCTGGCAAAGAAACTGACTAGTGATATGTACTACAGTGCTGATATTACAGTCTCATGACAGCTTTCAGAAAGGCATTGTACATTGCAACGACCTTAGTACCCGTCCGGCCATATCTGGCGGGATATTTGAAATTCCGGATCCTAATGGCCTCAGACAATCCGGAAATGAACGGTAAGTCCACTCATATTTTAGTGTCTTCAAATCCTTAGTGTTCCTCAGTGTTTTTAAAATTAACTTTATCAATAACCTCGATTCCATGTAAAAATTTTATTTGGGGTTGTGCCGAGTAATGTGTGAGACTCCTATGTCGTAAATCTTATATGTCTAGTGTTACGTTTATTCATTTTTGCTGACTGTAATTATCACTAGGTGGCCGCAATTAAATTAAGTTAGCATTCTGTTAGCAAAGCAGCTTTAGCTAATCAATGTATAGATATACATATCTATACATTGATTATGTTTATGTATATACATTATTCACGTGTACATAATTAGTTTGTGATTCACATTCGCAGTTGCGTTGCTTTACATCCAGCCAATAAAGTGTGTGGGCCCATCTAGAAGTATCCTCGGTAGCCTAGCATTTTTGCTATAAATTACACCTATAGGTTTATTATCTAAGTTCGTTGTAGAAATTCCTATGTGCCAGTGTTTCTGGGGGAAAAATTCACTTACTAATAGTTTACAGCAATAATTTTTCGCTAGCTCATCGTTGGAATTGCAATTTCTGGTAAGCCGTAGGAGAACAGGAGTACGTTTCTGTGGTCTTTTATTGGTGTTTTTATAAGGACGTCTCGATATTGTACTTTTTTGAACTACATAATACCCCACCTAGTTAAAACTTAGTGAAAGACAAAGTTCGCTTGCTGTAATGATTCCTCATAAAAGGCGAGGTAATCGTCAGCAGTTTTTGTAGTCCGCAAGATTTGGAACTCGATAATCAATCCTTGCTTACGAAGATGTTTTCCATGTGTGAAGCCGTATTCATCCAACAACAGTAGTGTTTAAAGATATCAGCAGTATTTTGCCAGTTTTGCACCGGAAATATAGATTTCTGTGGTGGTCACAGCGGTCATTTTGACAAACTTATAAACCTCTGCGATGTTGAATCAAATAATTCCAACGTTAAGCTTTCCGATGTGATCCGAAATTTCCCATAAAAAAGATAAGAATAAAAAATGTGTGTAAGTGAGAAGTCAAAACTTCAATTCAGACTCGTATAAACCAACTCTGAATTGTGAATACTCTCCAAGATGAAACTATTAATCCCTCTGATCCTTATCGTTAATAATGTGTGTACTTTTACATTAATCTTTAGTAAGTGTCTGAATAATAGTCATGGTGACACTGCGGTTTGAGGAACCGTACCTCTTAAAACTATGCGTGTGGTGTGTTTTATTGCATACGTTTGTTTCACTGTATCTACGATTCCCGCAAATATTATTTTTATGTCCGTTTTTCACTCGGTTCTTTATGCATGAAACTTTTACGTTAAATCTTGATCTAAAAACAAACCCGAGTAAATAAGGCAGGTTTACAGTCTAGGCAAGAGTGCATTGATCATATCTCCACAGTCTGACACATTCTGTTACTGGTTTCTGCTCAACATCCACTTACCTATCCTTGTCCGTCTTGGTTGCCCACTGTCCTCATTTTCGTTTGATTTCATTATGGACGTACTAATGGAATTGACCTTAATTAAATAGCTATATAGGGGTCGACTTGTTACCAGACTACACTCTTTTTGACTTGAAGTATACGGATGATATTGTTCTTTTAGATGCAGAATCCTCTGGACATCTCAGGCAGAAATCTGTTTCACAGGCCATGTGTTCCTGTCAAATGTAAGATGCTGCTGCATGACTGGCCCGAAGCGACTCCTAGTTTTAATATATTTAATATATATACATATATATATCATGGCACTATACCACTTATGCAAGAACTTTTGGCGAGTCTTATTCTGTGTTCATCATTGTTCTTATTTAATTTCACAATAGAAATGCTGATGGAATTTGATGCTTCAAGAATTGACTAGTTACTAAAGCAAAGTCAAGACAAAATTCAGTCTTCTAAAGATTTAGCAAATGTTAACGTTTTGCATGGGATTTGCCCCTGTGAAATGTAAGATGATTTCGACCTTTAATTTGTGAATAAGTATTCAAACAGTTGAGTGTGTTGGCCGCTCCACTCATGTGGGGAGTTGCACAAGCAAGAATACAAAAGCCGGCTTGTCATTTTTTTGGCTACGCTATCTTTAGCCCCGAGGTAAATGCTGATGGCGCAAAAAATTAGCGGTTGCTATCGTAAGTGCCTCCGTTTAGTCACTCATATAAGGGTGAAACAACATAGTGGTTATGAGGTCCAGACTAGTGTTAGGTAAAGAAGTTAGGTCAATAGATAAGGTTATGAAGCCTTACCAGTCCAGATGGCTACGGCATGTATTCTGCGTTTCGCGTCATCATCTTTCTCGACGGACAATGTTCACTACTACATAACTAGATTGGAAGAGTTAAAGTTTGTCAGACAAAAACATAGAATGACCTTTATTTGTTGGTTTAAAGCACGTTAAGAGGTGTAGACTGTGTCAGCATTCTAAGAATAATTAGTTGTGAAATGCTGATGACATCGTTTATAGTAGTCCACATTTGTGCAAACGTATTCACTTTGGTATCATGGAGATTCTGAAACGTCTTAGTAATTTTCATTTGCCTGCTCTTCCTTTCATAACTTTTCGTCCATTGTGGTTTAATTGCATTACTCCACTGTTATGTGGTTTTTTTTTCTAATGTGTGACAATCTGAGCTTATGCAAAGTTTTACGGTGATAAGTCACTCAGGTGTTTACTTTGTTCATACGTGTTTTGTAAAATCATGTTAGGTGTCAATCCAGTTACAATCGCTTTCATAAGCTGTGCTAAGTGGCTACTGAGCTCAGCGTGACAGCCCGAAATATAGAATGTGTTTTAATATTACTTGATTCATTCATCCCTAACCCACCAATTAGGCTGAAGTAGTGGTGCACTGATGATTAAAGTTACCACATAGTGTTACTACTCAATAATGAAAATAAATATATAGTTCGTTGATGGTTTTAGTTTTTCCTGATTTATTTACACTCAAATGGTAAAGCGATAAAGTTTATATTGTAGTTAAGGCATAATATTTTTCATTAAAATATTGTGTAAGTAGCCATAGACAAGAATTAAGTTTCTCTTATCATACTTATTTTTTGACACGAGTGGGCTTTTCGGAGGCAAAGTATTTTTTATCTTTTCAAGCTAGAATTATTAAAACTTATGCAATTTCTTGACTACGATGCAAGAAATGTAAATGCATCAAACTTTTTCCCTAATCTTTACCTTCTGCCTAGACTGTAATTGGATGTTGATAAGAAGCACCTTTGTCTTGGCCACCTAGTGTTTCAAAGCATTTCACTAACCTTGAGATGCTTTTTTCTCTTATTTTCTCTTAGATTCCTGGATTGAAGTCACTCCACACAGTTTGGGTTACAGTCCGAACGGTGACTTCCAGGCTTTCGGTGATAAACCTCAAACACCAGGGTTTTCAGAACCTAGTGGTCTACATACAATAGTCGAAGAGCAGTTACTAACTCGTTTCCTTACAGAGGCTCAAGAACATTCAGGCAGGACTAGTGATGCTTCCCCACCTAGTCCACCGTTATCATATGATAGTTTGAACACTGGGGAAACATCTGAACAAATTCGCTCTCCTCAGCAAATTACAAATGCAGCCAAAGTTCCAACAACCAGTTACCCGAATGATTTCCCAGTCACAAGTTCTGGAGAGTGGGCCAGTCGACCAGAAATCGGAGCGTAAGTAATCTTATTCAATAGTGTTATCATTCCATTTCTAATTAGAATGATAGATCAGTGATTTTGTTATCGTATTGTTATATTGTTCTGATGACGTCCTATTCTACAGATGTCCATTCGTTGTCAAAGTGCTTTTCAGTGCAGTGCATATTCTTAAATAGTATGTTGTGTTTTATTCAAAATCAGTATTATGTACAAGCATCCGTTCAGCTTATTGTGCAGATTTTTAACTTATTTTTGTAAGCAACTCAGTTTCTATTCAAGATCCAGTAGTTCTAATTGTTATGTAAATGTTTAGCTTTGAACTGCTATGTAGTACATTATATCTTATTTTGAAGGTTAACGTATCATTGCACTAACGGCTATATTGCCAGTTTTGATCGTTGAATGACTAATATTGACTATTGTTTATTCAAAAATTCAAGGTATTCCGCTCTGATATGCCAAACACAGAGTTCTAAAACAAGTCCTTCCGGGTCTCTCAATCGTACATCTCCCAACAAGGGTTCGTGGTATCTTCGTAATTCTGGTTTCATGAAAGCGCGTTTTATTGGTTGGCTTCTTGACCGTATCCCAAATATATTAAGCCATGCAACTACATTCCTACTGGGAGCAATTACGTAAGTACTCCAAAGTGTATTTTACTCGTATTTCCCACTTAAAAATGCAAAGTTAGTGTATCATTGATATAACAAGGTCTCACAACTAATGTATTTTCTCGCCTATCAAAATCGAATCATTTTCTCAGTTCCCTTCTTAGATCATGTTTATGACTTTTGTAATAAATAAATAAAGCAAATGAAATGTTATACAACAATAAACACGAAGGTAACGTGTGAACAAATTTACACCAGGGAGTCCAATTCCAAGCTATGTTATCTGGAAGCTCTAGCCGTACGTTCCGGTGGTCCTATAAACTCTAATTGTGAATGATTAAGTCCATTTTGGATAATATTGTATTTTGATAAATCACACAGTGTTGTACAGTAATATTAACTGATGACGTTTCAAGCACAATTTATTGCCACTCATAATCATATCAAGTCACTCACACAACTTCTTGCTTCATTGATATTTTCAAGAGTTGGTTTGTAAGGATTAAATTTGTTTTTACGGGTTTGACCACGGATTGATATCAGTTAGAGAACCATTGGGAACCAGAGAGTACTGGACAGCTGCTGTTTCATCCTAGTCTGGGAATCATCGGCAGTACGCACCCACAGCCATGGTTCAAACCCAGGACCTTCCGGTTACAAGGCAAGCTCGTATACCATTCAGCCACTGGGACCCGACTCAATGGCCCATGAATTCTAACTTCTACCAGTTCGTGATTTAGCGCGACCACCAACCAATGTCATCGGTGGAAAATCCATCATCACACTTGACTGGTTGGACCTCACTGGTCACGACTTCTCATCAGAACTCCAGGAAACTACGTCCTGTAGAATGTCACTAGCGAGCATCAGATTAATTTTCAAGAGTTGGTTTGTGTACTGCCGATGATTCCCAAGCTAGAATGAAACAGCTGTCCAGTACTCCCTGGTTTTCAATGGTTCTCTAGCTGATATCAATCCGTGGTCAAACTCATATTTATTTATGTGAATAACTAACGTTACTGTACACAACTCCGACCTACGCCCTAACCCACACGTTGTTTTGCTGCAGAGTGCACAACGCAGTTAGTCGTATTTTGTATTTCAAGTATTTTTTCAATTTCTCTAATGCTTTCTAAATATGCGGTTTTCATTATGTTCCGAAATGCCGGTCGCCTTATCTAAAAATGTTGTGTGAATTGTCTGTTCACTGACCAATATGAGGCATGCTCAGCATTTTACGATTACCGTCAGTACCTATTCCTGTATCGTATTGAGCAACGTTGTCATGTTCATAGAATCATAGAATTATATTTAATATAGTTTGAGTTGTAGTGGTGCTTTTAGTGTTCTGTGTGTGTGTTTCTCTGAAAGGTAATCAGCGATATTTGTTTCATTCACGACGACAACCTTAAAAGTCATGTTAGGTGGCGTACTTTCAGTGTATCGAAATGTCCCTCAGTACCATTTTATATCTTAAGCTAGGTACTTTCAGTTTAATGGTCTTGAACTAAACTAGACCACTAATTTGTTAATGTCGTATGTTTTTCTGTTATTTAAATGATACATAATCCTGGTTTATGACCTTAAATACTACCTGGATTGTTATTACTATTCGATTATGTTAATGCATCAACTTATTGTTCAGTGTTTTACAGAGCTTATAGCTCAAATACTCATACAGTCATCATGAACTCCAAAGTTAATGATTTGTTTACTGTTTGTGTGCTATTTGAGTTAATGCACACTATTTTTATATAGCATAGTTACAATGTGGCCTTGTTGTCTTTACCACTTAGAGAAATCTTATAATCAACAATAAAATATAATGACTTCAAGTATTGGTTTATGGGGATTTGGTTGATTGGTTACAGGATTTCATCATGAGCTGACATTGGTTAGAGAACCACTGGAAAACTTGGGAGTACTGGACAGCAGTTTCGTCCTCGTTTGGGACTCTTCAGTAGTACGTACCCACCGGGGTTCGAACCCAGGACCTTCTGGTTGGGTCCCAGTGCCTTAATGGTATGCGAGCTCGCCTTGTAACCATATAGTCCTGAGTTCGAACCCCGATGGGTGCGTACTACTGAAGAGTCCCAAACGAGGACGAAACTGCAGTCCAGTACTCCCAGGTTTTCCAATGGTTCTCTAACCAATGTCAGCTTATAATGACTTCAGCTTATTACCTTTCAACCAACATATAAATCATATTTAATGAAAATGCCAATATCTTCTTCTATACAAGCATTTACAAAAATGATTCGATATAAATTTGCAAGTTTAGAGCAATACAAACGATATATATCGTCGTGTGTTTCGTTAGATCACTCCTCTATATTACAATTAACAGTTACTCTGCAGTTTCAAATGATGAACATGTTGTGTAAACTTAAACCAACTTTAGCTCATCCATACGTATTACATTCATCATACATCCTGTAAACTTGTTAGTTTTGTCGCTATTTATTTGGGCACTCTTTCACAGTATATTATTTTACAGGGAGCTTCAGAGTTTGACGTCTTCTAATAATACATCGCGTTGTAAAGGTAGTCTGCTGCTTCACAATTTCGCTTATATATGTGTATATACATTAATGTCGTTACTTATGGTTGTTGTGCTGTACTCTCCCCTCTTTTCTTTTCTTTCTATCTACATGACTTACCATCTTCAAATGACATTAATTTTGTTAAATATGCTGACGACCTGACAGTATCTTTGCCTGTCAAATGTCAAAGTGAATGCTCTAAACTTGATGGCTTTCTGTCAGAAATCAGCCAGTGGTCCAAGGAAAACGGTCTTACCTTAAACCCCTCCAAATGTCAAACAGTCAATTTCACCTTTAGGCACAAATCTGACCTAAACAAACTGGTTGGCTCTCACGAGGTGTGCAACATAGATGGCACTGAAATAGAAACCAAGTCGGAAATTATATACCTAGGCGTCATTCTATCTGCTGATCCTTCCTGGTCGTCTCATATCTTGGCGATTTGTAAGAAAATATTCCGTCTTACCTTCTACATCAAGAAGTTAAGATATTCTGGTACAACCCGACCCTTAATCCTACAATTCGTTAACTCTCACATTCTGCCTATTATTCTCTATTGTTCCCCCTTAGTTTTCCCGGGCTACTGAAGAAAGACTATAACATATTACGCAGGATGCTAAAGGTTGTCAGCAGAGTAAGCAACGTGCCACTTAACCAGCTTGTTAATATTCTGGTCGACAGGCACATGGACTCATGTGAAAAATGGGCCAAATCCATTTTATATAACTCACACCACCCTCTTCATTCACAATTCTCCCCTTGCATCTCATCAGGGAAAACCAGAAGCCTATATAGAAAACTATATGCTCACACCAGCAAGTACAAAAACTCAACCATACCCTACTTAGCTCGTGTTCTGTGCGATAAGGAACAACCGGATCTCGTCTTTCCAACTCATATCATTTATAGGTACAACATTTTCTTTCTTTCTTTTCCTTTTCTCTCTCTCTCTATTTTTTCCGTTATGTGTTGCTTTGTTTCTTTCTCTTGCTTACGCCAGTAAATATGACAGCACCTACTTTTCTAACACCTTCAAACACTGTACAACTTTGCTACCGACATGCCAATGTGTTGTTGTCATAATGAACTGAGATTTCCTTAATCTATGTAGAATTTTATTTATTGATAATGTACTAACTGGATGCAATACTGTAGTAGAAATGCTGAGAATTCCATTCTGTATCACAAGTACTGTTTTGGAATAAAGCAAATTATTATTATCATTTTTCTTATTGTTTTGCTATGATGAAACGCTACCAATGTTTCTTTTTTTTCTACCTGTATTTTCAGTATGCTTTTATTGATACGGAAACGAGCGAAATTCTTAAAGGTCTTGAACATACCTGTGGATTAATAATAAGGTATAACCGGCCTATTCATCAAAATAGTCTACGGGATAAGAAAATTTTTTTAACAACAATCGTATATGCATCAAATACACATGCCTACTTTCGTGGCACACAGAGAAGATAATTTCTATTTGAAGGGTTCGGTATGATTTCGTTATACACATTTCAATTTTACTTTTGTACTTTACATCACCTCATTTTCTTTTCCACCTGAGTTTTTCTTTCGTTTTTTTTAAATAAAAAAAGTGTTTTCATTATTGACAATTTTCTTAATCGTTCGTTTTTTTTCATATGTACATCGTGTTACTTGTTGTATTCACATATAAGCGTATTTGCGTGTATGTGTGTGTATGCGCATGTACAAGTGCGTTTTCGTGGTTCCATTGTTTCTGCTGCATAGTGATGAATACATACAATGATGTTGGATGTGATCAAGACACTTGTGTAAGTGAAGTGAATGTGAAATTACGATTGTATTCACGCGCTTTAATCATCATGCAAATATTCTTTTATGCAATATATATCTTGTTTATTATTTCATCATTCAACAGAGTAATTTAACAATTTTTATTTGCTTATTTATTGCTTATCATTTATTTGTCATTTTTATTTCTGCCTACTTTAATAATATTCATTTGATTATGTATTTTATTGTGAAAAATAAGTAACCATTTGTCAAATTGTGTTAGTGAAAATTTTATAATTCGATTGTCTAATAAATCCACTCTCACCTACGCCACCACCTGTCTCTACTTATCTGTGAGTTGTAAAGAATTATGAAACGCTTAATTCTTCCTATAAAACGACTATTAATGCTTCTTTTGTCATCTTTCCATCAGTTGTGTGTTCTGTGCTGCACAATTAAAATGGTCTCTCTTTTGTGATTACCTTTTTACCCATTTTTTTTCAGAGAAAAACAAAGTGTATTATGCTTTTAGGAAGTTGAGTATTTTGCGCACAATACATTCTACAACATGATTATGTAATTTTGTCTATCACAATACGTGTGTGTTCGTGTGTATGTTTTCGAAACTTCACTTTCTTTCTTAAGGTGATTTTGGTTTAAGTTTTCTGTTCTATAGGTTCATGTCAGTTTTTATATATTGGGACAACAATTAATGGAGTGAATTTGTACCACATAAGATTTCTCTGTCACTAATATTTTTTCTACCCTGCATACTAACAAAAATTATTATCTTCCTTATTCTTTATTAAAATTCAATATGAAAATCTACAACTTAAAAGTTGTCTCACGATAAGAAAATGTGTCGTTATCTATGGCTATTTTACTCTGCCTTAGTTTTATGAAGTCGCTGTCATCAGATAGTCATTATATGCACAGAAATGGAGCGATGGAAAGCTTTTTTCTCTTTTCAACTGGGTTTGACTCAGGTTTTATGTCAGTTTGCGGGATGTTTGTGACAGTTACTTATCATGTGCTTTACATACATACATACATGCACTATACAAAATCAATCAAAGAGATTTTGGATCTCTACTTTGGGGTTTAGGTGTGCTTTCAAAATAATTTCAATTTGTTGTGCAATTTGAAATTCATCATCTCTATTTGTCCATTGTTTATCTTGTTGGTTTTAATTTCATGAAAATAAAAAAAATGCTGATCATTTTCATACTTCCTCTGTGTGTTTTTGTTTGAATAGTTTTCGTATTCTTACTCGGTAGGCATACATACAATTGCTATACTATATTTACTTTGAAAATGTTCGTTCACTTGGCTGCATTTTCACAATGGCAACACAGTGCCTAAATAACGTGTTTTTGGAGCAACTAATTAATGTTGCCTTTTGCGTTGAATCGATCGGGAAAGCCCTGTTTACTACATTCGTCTGACAGTGAGCGCAGTCCTCATAAAAGCAAAAGGCAAACAGCGAATGTTTAGTGCTGAAGGATGCATCAATTTGGATAGAACGTGTCCACCACCGGGAGATGCTGGAAGATCCTAGTTTGAAACCAATCGTAGACAGGATCCTAAGTCCTGAAGAAACGAGGAAAACCTATTGAACTCCATAAAAATATAAGTAAGAATTCCTTTCAAAGGCTGTGCGATTTATTCAACGCAACAAACACCTGTTTTGATTCTGTTGTCCTCCTGTCATAAATTATACAGTCTGATTTTGAAGTGATGCTAGAAATTTTGCAATTAAATATCAGAGCAATGCGGTTTCGAGGTTACAATTTGATCTCACGTGCCTAAAAGACCTTATGCAATTTAAACACAAATGCAATCCAATAAATGGCCTGAAGCCTTGCTCGTTTAGCAGTAACAGTGAGCCGGTTCTTAGATGTGATGAATTAAAATGCAGTATATATTATGTGGTGAGAGCTGTCTACTAGCCAAATTTGGTACACAGTAATTCACGTCAATGTTTACGTTCCCAAGATTTGTCGTGAGAAAATGTGAACAAAGATTGATTCAAAACCGACCACAGCAGACTTTGCGTAGGCGGATGCAGTTAACATATAGATGATTTGACATTCAAGAAACAGTCACGAAGAGATGAAAGATTAACTTTACGTGAGAAACAACCAATCGGAAGACTGTGTTTGTTTGCTTAAATATCCATGGTAATGTACATGAAAATATATAAATGTGCGTTGATTTCCTTAATAAATGATCTGTTGCCTGACTCTTGCCTTCTGTCATTACAATTATATATGTCTAAACCAAGTTCACTTTTAACAGTTTGAAAAAATTTGGGCATTGGGTATATGATATTCATTATAATAAAGGTTCTTTTTGTATTTCCCAATGAATGAAAAACAAAACGATATTGCTGCTTTTACTGCCGTTTCACTATTTAATGCTGCTAATAGCTTTATCAAAGTATTATTAAACCGGAATTTACAAAATCTCAGCTTATATATAACAAAGAGCGAAGAGGTGAGAAAATAGACGTAGGTCAAGTTAAAGGGACATATTGAAAGTCAAAATAGCAATGAAGATCACTAAACCAAATAACAAAGGTAATAGTACGTCTGTTATGATATCAAAATAAAGTTTACTAACTTGATCATCGTTCGTCTGTCTGGGGGCATTTTTAGTTGTCAAGTTGGTCAATTGGTACAGATAACAAAACCAAGTGTAGATTGTTGGGTTTGATCAGTGTGTAACATTATAAAAGTAGTGTGTGTTTACATAGTGGACTTGCTTATCACATTCGTGTTGATTTTGTCACTTCATGGGGGGGGGTGTTGTAACCAGGTCAGATTCTGTTTTAGTCCATCGCTCCTGGTTACAACACCTCCCTCCTCTCCCCCATGAAGTGACAAAATCAACACGAATGTGATAAGCAAGTTCACTATGTAAACACACACTACTTTTATAATGTGTTACACACTGATCAAATCCAACAACCCACACTTGGTTTTGTTATGACAACACACTAGTCAACTGGGTTTACAAGTGTTCAAAAGTCGTTAAGTATATCACGAATAACGACGTTCAAATCAATTATTGATGTATATCTTGTTCTAAGAGACAAACACTGAGCTCATACTTTGCAGCAATTGATAGATAATACAAATTTCGTTTAGTCTGTTAACGAACAATCCTCAGAGGTACGGTATGTGTTTTGTACTACTAGAGTGAAGCATTCATCTATATCCTTGCTGGTAAACTTCTCGAAGTAACTGATTAGTGAACATTTCCACTTAGTCGGGGCATACAAGTGTGTACGTGAAGTGAAAGATGAATCACCACCTACCAAAACAAGAATAACAGGCTGTGATCTCGATGGCTCTGTGCGTATACTAGTCTGATTGCAAAAAAATGAAATGCAGCAAGAAGTTCTGATTTTCCCACATAATCGTCCAATACGAGCTGTACATAATAAATTGTAATGTGGAGTTTGTTATTAGTTTCTACTTTTCATTCGGGTAAAACTGAGAAATACTAATATATGGCTATGGAATACCGTGTGTGGACTTCAAACAAGTGATAAAATTTCCAAACACATGACAATAAATACCTACAACCATGGCCATTTAATTCTGATTAGTTTTTCTATGTGATATGATTTCAGAGATGTGGTGGTGCACAACAGATATATTGATGTTCTGGATAGGCGTAGGTATAAGTTATTACAAAACAAACCTGCCGCGCTTCGTCTCAATCTACCTGAATAGGTAGGTAGGTAGAACGGAGGCAGTCACTTACGGCTTGAATTTCTTCAGGTTATTGATCGCTGTATTGCGTGCTTAACAGGACTTTGTAAGCATATCAGATGTAATTTTTGGCTGTTTTGAAGATGTTTCATCCACCTTTCTTACGCAGCTGGAATATCTGTTGTAGGGTTTGCTATGCTACGTGCGAAAACACTTCCCGATAGCTTTTATCCTCACTCGTTCTGGATGCTGTTACAGTGAGACTGAAATGTCATAAAATGTTTAGACGGTTTGACTCGTGACAGAGTGATCACTTTAGATATAATAACTAATTTGGTGTATACTGACTAAAGTAATATGGAAACAATTTCTAAGTATTGGTTTTGTAGGGATGTTTTTTTGTTTGATTGGTTGGAGGATTTCATCATGAGCTGACGTAGGTTAGAGAACCATTAGAAAACCTGCAGGGAGCACTGCCAGACAGCTGTTTCCTCCAACCTAGTTCAGGACTCTTCATCAGTACACACCCACAACCAGGGTTCAAATCAAGGACCTTCTGGTTACAAGGCGAGCTAGCTCGTAGACCATTAAACCATTGGGACGCAATCCAATGGTTCTCTAACTGACGTCAACTCATGATGAAATCCTCCAACCAATGAAACAAAAAAAATCCCTACAAAACCAATACTTGAAAATTGATCTGATACTCACTAGCGACTGACTGACCCTATTCAGGCAGTTACTTGGGGTTCTTGTGGGAAGCCGTGGCCAGTAGGGTACAGCAGGCTGAAAGTGAGGACGGTTACTCATCGAAGAAGATATTGCGAGATGGTCGCTCTATGTCATGAATTGACAGAAGTTGGAATTCATGGACTGGCCATTGGATCGCGTCCCAGTGGCTTAATGGTCTACGAGCTAGCTCGCCTTGTGAGCAGAAGGTCCTGGGTTCGAACCTTGGTAGTGGGTGTGTGGTTGTAGGAGTCCCAAACTAGGTCGGAGGAAACAGCTGTCTGGCAGTGCTCCCTGTAGGTTTTCCAATGGTTCTCTAACTGATTGTCAGCTCATGATGAAATCCTCCAACTAATATGGAAACAAACAAAAAGGTTAGTAAAGAGTTGCTTGTTGTGAAACAAAGCAACATTTGAATTAACAAGACTATCAAATGACTGAGTTTTATTTTCTTTTGTTCTTTCAAACTACAAAATATTGGCATGTGTCGAAATTAGGTTTTATTATATTTACTTTCTCAATAATTATATATATACGTTAGTGGTAAACCGTTCGTCCGGGATTCGACTCCCGGTCGTTGGTGTGCTCCTAAACCTCGCTTAGCAAGTAGATAGAGAAGGTTGGACGTGAGACTAGCAACCCAACCCCGTAAAAATAAGACCATGGCTACTGAAACTTCATAGCAGCACCATTTTTAAACTTGTGTGAGACTATAAAACGTATTACCTTACCCATATGTCTTGCATATCTCATTTAATAATAATATTATATAGGTTTGCGTGTGTAAAGTTTTAAGATTTCAACATGTCTATAAAGCAGGTGTTCCCTATACATATATATGTAAATAAAAGCAATGTAAACTACCGCATGTTCAGTATTTCTACTTGTAGTAATAATGTACATTAGCCAACAAAAATGAGGAATTAAAAAGCATGCAGTAGGTAAGTTAGTCTTTGAAAAAAAAGACAACGTTAAATTGCACTGAGATTTCATTGATTTAGTAGTAGCGAGGATTGTATGAATAATATACCAGGTTAAAATTCTTCTCAGGTTACTATCAATCATGATAAGTAGAAAAAAATCAATGAAATACATTTGATAGTGTGGATTATTAGATCTATGTCAAATTTGTGAACTGAAATCCAGAAATATATACATGTTTATATACCAAAGTGAATCAATCACGGAAGTAATTAGATATCACTATCTGAGATTAAAACTAACCTAAATAAAAGCACTTCAGTCAGTAAAAGAGATCTGTTTCTGGACTTAATCACATCACGTGGAAGGATTTTACCAAAATACAAAACTAAAGGAAATAAACCTCATTAACACACATTAAGAAGACAGGTGACTACGCAAAATGTAAGCTTAGAAAATGAGTGAGAAAAGATAGTTTTTGTGGATTCTAAATCGTTGAAGTTTCAACTACATAGCAAAGGTAGTCTTTTGACCATACTATCTCATTTTAGAGGAAATGATGGTATTTTATGGTCTAGATAAAGTGCATTATCCGTAACTGGGGTCTGCACTTCTTTAATACAGAATTATAAAAACGAAAGAAGCAAATTTCTAACACTTGTTTTAGGGCTTCAGTTGTAAGAACTCAACATTCATGCATATTTTTTGTGATAAATTGGTGTCTAAATTGATCCATCTATGTCCCATGTTACTAAGACACTTCGAAATCACTGTCAGTAAAATCATTCGTTATGATTATGTTCAGCGGATTCCCAGATGATTTCATTCTAGTTTCACTAATTACTTGAACGATTAACTATAAAATATGTCATGAATGTCTATCTTTTGTTATACACTTTGACATACTATTACTACTGTTCCCTTGGGACTTCAACAATATGTCTCCACTTTATCCTATTTCCTGCGGTCCTCTTTAGCTAGCCTCACGATTGCCTATAGTCTCTCATCTCCTCTATGTCACCCTCGAACGTCCAACTAGCCGTTCCCGATTCGAGTTCCACTCGAGGTTAAGTCTGTCGCGCCATGTCATTCCATGGTCTCCTCAGTGTGTGCTCAAATCCATCCCCATTTACTTTGGCTCATTTTTTGGGCAGTAGGTTCTTAGTTGGTTTGTTACCAGAGTTTTGTGCTGCTAACTCTTTCTCACCGACCATTTGATCTTCAATGTGCAGCTAGCGAATGCAGCTCTTGACAAAAGTCTGCTACCTGTTGGAAATGCCATTCGTGACGCGCTAAGTTTCACACATACAGAAGAACTAAACGACTTAACATTTGTGTTAAAAATCCGAATCCTGTTCTTTATGCTGAGTTAGTGCAGAAGATTTCCAAACCGATTTCAGATTGATGAAGGCGTGTCTTGCCTTTCTGATTCTCGCTTGCTTTGACATCTTCATCCGTTCCGAGTGCTTGTAGTTGAAACGAAGCTTCCAAGATAAGTGAAGAATGTGATCTATGTCAAATTTCTTGTATTGAGAGTGATTGATGGTAGTTGTTGTTATTGCTGGTTAGTTATCTTCATCATCTCCACCTTCTCTATGTTCAGTTGAAATCCTTTCTTAGCTGCCTGCCTCTTCCGCCAGTTTGTTGGTTTTCGCTTATAATTCTTCGAGTTTGTGCAACAATAGACATGAATCGTCCGCGAAATCCAGATCTTCTATAGTCTTCTTATAGGTCCAAAGTATTCCTATCTACTCACTCTCTGTGCACAGTCTGACGCATAATCCAGGTCATCACAACCACGAATGTCATCGGTGATAATAGGCAGACTTGTCTTACTCCTGTATTCGCTTCAAAGGCCTCGGTGAGTTTCCCGTTATCATTTAGCTACTGAATTAGGTTGATAAGGATATGGGACACTCCATAGTGTTGAAGTAGTTTCGAAATTAGTTCGCTTTCAGCGCTGTCGAAGGCCTTTCCAAAGTGAATGAAATTGAGGTACAGTTTTGACTGCTATTCCATGCTTTGTTTTGTGATAGTGATAGGTAGAGTTGCAATTTGATCGGCAGATAATTTGCCTTTCTTGAATCCAGCTTGTTCCGGTTTACAGAGTTCTGCATCCAGTCCATCATTTATTCTGTCCGAATTGAGTTCATTTAGTATTTTACTTGGTGTGAACAAGAGAATAATTCCGCCCAAGTCCTTGCAGAGGCCTAGGTCGCCCTTCCTTGGTCGTTTTACAAGGTAGCCTTCCTTCTATTCAGTTGGTTCCACTCTTTCCTTCCAGACATTTTGCAATAATATAATATAATAATATATATAAACTTGTGCACTGTGGTAGAGTGTAATTCCATTATGGGTAAAATTTATTTTGATGAAGTCTCACAGTGTTATACAGTAATGTTTACTGATGACGTTTCGAGCACAATTTATTGCTCATAACCATATCAAGGCGTGATCACACCCACTGCGTTCGGTTTCAGTGCATCAGGGGGAATTCCATCTGGTCCTGCTGCCTCCCCGGTTGGCTTTCAGTAGCTTGATTGCATTCAAGACTTCTGTTTTTCTTGGAGGATTGGTGTCCACCGGCAGTTGTTCTATGCCTGCTGTTGGTGTTATTTCTGGATGAGATGCAGGTGATGGTCGATTCAAGAGTCCTTTGAAGTGATCAGGCCACTGTTTGATTTGTCTCCCCTCTTGGGTTTCGTCTGCTTTGGTTTCTTCCCGGATAGAGACCTTGTTATCTGATATAATGTCCTGTGGTCTCTTTCACCTGTGTCCTGACTGTGCTGCTTCAGTTGCCAGTCCGTGCGTCGTAGAATTGTCTTTTGTCTTTCCTAGCACTCTTCTCCACTTCTTTATTCAGTGAGTTGTATGGAAATCTTACTTCTCTGCTTCTGAGTTGTATGTAGGCGCGTAGCATTGGATAACTGTAACCTTCCTCCATTTTTAGTTGAATCTTGCTGTCACTATCCTGGGTGAGGTTGGTTTCCACCACACAAGAGCTTTGGTCGCTGTTGGTGACAACATGATAGCTACTTCCTCAGTGTGCTCATGGTTGTCGTCTGGGTGACTGGAGCAGATTACTGACTCTCCAGTTGACAACCTGGATAGTCCATATCCATTCCACCTGTTCTCAAGGATTCCTAGAACTTTCAAGTGTTGGTTTGTAGGGATTTGATTGGTTACAGGATTTTAATCATGCGCTGACATTAGTTAGAGAACCATTGGAAAACCTGGGAGTATTGGACAGCTATTTCGTCCTAGTTTGAGACTCTTCATCTGTACGCACCCATTGGGATTCGAACCCAGGACGTTCTGGCTACAGGGCGAACTTCTATGCCGTATTTTCTCATTTCTGAAGCAACGTGAGCAGCCTTCCCTCCCAGCCTGGTATATTTTACGAACATTCCACGTACCAAGTTTATTTTTGCTTTCATTAGGAGAAGACACATCGGCTGACTGGTTTCCTGAAGGCTTTCACCAGCCTGCGTCATTTCGTCTCTTCGATTCCAGCGAAAAATATTCGTTTATATTTTTTATATTTTCCTGGCGCACTGAAGTTTCTGTAGCAGTTTGATCGATTCTCCGGAGTAGGAACTGTTTGCTCCACGCCCACCTCTCCCTCTTTCCATGGGCATGGGACCGGCTAGAAAACTATCAAGCTAGTAAGCGAGATTTCGCTTTGGCTAAGCCATAGGAAACAAATAATATCATGCAAACGAATTTATTGTTAATATCAGTAAAAAGTTTGAGCATTGTGGATTAGATCGAATAAAGTATAATTATATTTCAATAGTTTACACACAATGATAAGTTTTGTTATTGGTAATATTTCGAGCAAAAACTTGGAATATAATTCTGAATACAAAAACATGAATGAACGTGGAATATAATTTAAATACAAAAAACATGAATGAGCAAAAATAATGAACTATATATATGAGTACAAATCATAAATGTGTGAACAAAACAGTTCCAACAGTGGTGAGAACACGGGCAGTAATTTTACTCGAAATATTACCACCAATAACAAAACTTATCATTGTGTGCAAACTATTGAAATATAATTATACTTTATTTGAATTTATTGTTATTAATATCTTGACAACGCTTGAACATTTGAACTGGATTTCACCGAGTTAGAAATGCGCATATTTAGGAAACTGCTATATGGTACTTAGGCTACTTAGGCTCTGAGTCTTGTCACCCGAAATCACCTGTGTTAGGTTTAGTTAAATACTTATATAATCGACACAAAGGCCTAACTAGTAGCATGTTAGAAGATTTAAATAATGGAATCAAACAAATGAGGAAAATATTACCGGTGAATAACTATTCTTTTTTTCTATAGTTTGGTTTGTAAGGGTTTGTTATGTTTTTACGAGTTGATCACGGACTGATATCAGTTAGAGAACCATTGAAAACCAGCAGGGAGTACTGGACAGCTGCTGTTTCATCCATCCTAGTTTGGGAATCATCGTCAGTACAAACCCACAGCCATGGTTCGAACCCACGACCTTCCGGTTACAAGGCAAGCTCGTATACCATTCAGCCACTGGGACCTGACTGAATGGCTCATGAATTCTTACTTCTACCAATTCGTGATTTAGCGCGACCCCAACCATTGTCGTTTGTGGGACATCCACCCACACACGTGACTTCTAATTGGACCTCACTGGTCACGACTTCTCACTAGAACTCCAGGAAACTCCATCCTGTAGCAAGTCACTAGCGAGCATCGAATCCCAGTCAGTGCGTACTGCCGATGATTCCCAAACTAGGATGGATGAAACAGCAGCTGTCCAGTACTCCCTGCTGGTTTTCAATGGTTCTCTAACTGATATCAGTCCGTGATCAACTCGTAAAAAGAATAACTATTCACCAGATTTCATTCGAAAATATAAATATCAAGACCCATAAGAAAAATTGCAAATAATGTGAACAATTCGATAGTATTGTTGTATAGCGAAAGAACACGAGAGACCCGACGTAGAATTTTGAATAAGAATATAATCAGGGTGGTATTTAAACCAGCCAACTCACTCAAAGATAAATTCTGTCGTCTTAAGGACTTGATAGATCCAATTAAGAGAAATAATACAACTTACCAATTAGCATGTAATGACTGTGAAATCGATTACGTCCGTCAGACTAATAGATCGGGTTTAGTTAGTTTATCATAACATATGAATTCAGTTATATTTAGAATGATTAACCCTGCTCAGTTAAATAATCTGGGAAAACATCCACCTTCGGAATACAGTCACCTGCATGAAAATGAAACAGGATGGGAGGGGGTAAAAGTATTACAAGCCGAAATAATTCGATGGAGTGAGAGAGAGAGAAACTGCTCTACCTTTGTTCTTCGAAGCAACACCAAATAAATGCAATCGAACTGATGCAACACTTATCCTGAATATATTGTAAATTGCAATGAAAATCTGGAGGGAGTAAGGCTATATAAAAAAAGTTATTAAGTCGTGTGAATACACTGATATGTTTCCAAGTCATAAAGTTTGCTCAAAAGGTCATCCAGTTATTAGTACTGTATCACTGCGTATCACATATCAAATAAACTTATGTAACAAGGTATTATATACTACCAAAATGTCCGAATTCTACTCTTACAACGAATGATGTGTATTTAATAATAATGATTTACTTTATTCCAAAAACAGTACTTGTGATACAGAATGGAATTTTCAGCATTAATCACAATATTGCATCTAATTTCCTCAAATTATAAATAAAATTAATCACATAGAAAATTTTTCTACATTTACAATAGGGTTAATATAAAGAAAAATAGAAAGCATGCAGCATTTAAATGGAAATAATAGTAATGATAGCAGCTAAGGTAGTGATAATAATACAAGTGGAAATTGCCGTGGGCTTGTTTCACACAGTATTGTCGATGCGGTATACAAATCCTTTCATGATTAAAAATATTGAATATGATATGGTGACGGAAAAAACAAAGATTACAGCAGTCATAGAGATAAGTTGGCGTTTGCAGTTATGAAAGTGAAAACAAAGAATCAACAGGACGATAAATATAATAGAAATAATAAAAGTAAAACTTGAAGGTATATAAAGATGGATGGAGGAGATTGTTTATTTACTAGATGAAAAAAGGTTAGTCAATTCTTGCCTGACGCTATTTTCATCACATAAAATACGTGCAAAGTATGGTATCATAGAATTTTTATACTTAGATGTGCGAGCATACAGTTTTCTGAAGTTACTTGTTGTTCTACCTGAGGAGATGCAAGGTGAAAGCTGAGGGTGAAGTGGATGCTCCAAGTCAGACAAAATGCTCGGAGTTTTTCCAAATAAATTTCAACAAGTTCTGCATAATCTGCACTCAAAGTTCAATTTATTTTGTGTTTGTAAGTGTTGGCTGTACTCAAGATAGACCTCAACTAACCACAGTTGCTAAAGACTTCTCCTTTTAATATCCTTAAAAGTACTCCACCCAGCGTGTAAGTACTGACTAACGAAATCAAAGTAAACAGGCTTGAAACTGGAAGTGTGTCCTGATGACAGTTGTATTTTACACAGATGAAATATCAATTTTAACAAATAAGAATGTCGTACAACTTATCTGATGCCTCGGCTGTCTAATCAGCTCGAAGAGTGCGCTGAATAGTAGTGCAACAAGGGAGCGAACCACGTGTGTACAGTCGAGTCGGAAATCACAAGATGGTGTATTGCGCCATAGTGAATGAATGCGTTAAAACAAAAATTCAAACACTCAAGGTACACTACATGTTTACCCTCTGAGCTTTGACCTAAATATCCTTAAACTGAAGACAGTATTTCTATATAATAATAATTTAAGTAATGTGCGGTGAACTTATGAAGAATATTTTTACCTTGAAATAATAGTTCAGCCAGCAGTTGAACATACTGTAAGTTAATCTTGAACAGTACATGGGAATGAAGATTGCCCAATAGAGAGATAGATATACTCAGTCATATTTTAATCAATCACCATCAACGGGAGGGATTTCAAAGAGGTTACTTCATTCACTTATCTAGGGATCATTGTCTCAACTACAGGAGGAACGGACGAGGATGTCAAATCGACAACCGGGAAGGCGAGAAACACATTCATCAACCTGAAACCAATCTGGAAATCTTCGTCACTCAGCATCAACAACAAAATTCCGATTTTCAATACAAACGTCAAGTCAGTCAGTTCTTCTATACGGATGGATCAGAAACTTGGCGGGTCACAAAGAATATTTCCAACAGCCTGTTGCAGACCTTTATCAACAACTGCCACCTTCGCTCTATACTCAAAATCAGATGGCCGGAAAGAATCACCAACAAGAAACTATGGAAACAAACAAAACAGGAACCAATCGTCCAACAAATATGCAGGAGAAAGTGGAGATGGATTGGACATTCGCTGAGCTGAGGAGGCCGCTGGGTGACATCGCGCGTCAGGCCAGTGCTCGAGTGGAACCCGAAAGGGAAGCGACGAGTGGTTCGTCGGTGCAAGGGTGACATGGAGGAGATCGTGTGAAGAAGAGTTGAAACAGTATGGACTAACATGGATGCAGGTGAAAAGTACAGCAGAAGACAGAAGCAAGTGGAGGCGTGCAGTTGAAGCCCTATGTTCCACTAGGAACCCAAGGGGACAATAATAATAATTATAAATATTTTAATCACACGATTATTACTCTAGTCAAAGATGACAAATACACATGACCAATTTCTTTCCATTTTCTCTATTGTCTAGTGTCAACGTAATTTACAATTTTTATATAGAAGAAAGATTTTGTAATATCACAAGAATACCTGTGAAAAAGGCTTTATGTTTTAGAAGAAAAAATTTGTGAAACAGTATCACGTAGACCTGTAAATTTATTCTGTGTTGTACACGTTTCTTGTTTCAAAAATCTCAAAATAATGCGACAAAGCAAATATTTTCTTATGAAAAGGAATGTAAACGTTATCATTCTATTTTATACAGCTTCTTAAGATAGTCTAGGTTTAGTAGGCTTAACTTCGAATTTGAGATTAAGCGAGCAATTAGAGTTTTTATTGATGTATTAACCCTCGAAAATAAAAAATATATAGAAAAAAAGTCGAGCAAAGAATATCCTTTTCGACAATTTACTCTTCTGGCTCTACAATTATATATGTTTATATGCATAGAATATTCTAGAATAGTCGTCATTAGCAATATTAGTGTTTTTTAAATACTATCGATTTAATAAGTAAGATCAATGGAATTACAATTCATTAAAGATGCTTAAGTTATAATAAGCATAAAAATATAACAGCAAATAGAATATCAAATAAAATTAGGGAAATTTCCACAACAAATTGAGGATCATTAGAACCTTGATGGCCAAGGAGATGAGGAAAGCGTCTGAACCAACTTCTTCCGGATGAATAAGAAAGGTTTCTTAATGTGGATTTCGACAGCCTCAGCAATATGTGGTAGACGAACTCTTAAGGTGAAGTTAGGATTAGTTGGTATGCGGTATATGACTTTGAAAGCCTCTTTAACATCAATCTGGTGTTCTGTATCCACAAGAAAAGATAGAATAGCGCTATGAATAGATTTTGTTTGTCCTTCACTTAACCACTGTATATATAAGATGTGCGTTTGGGTTAGTCGTAGAATGCCCTGAAACTTGGAACACTCAGCAAGTTATTGAGACCAGGTACATAACACTATATTCATGAATTTTTATAATATTAAACGGGATATTTGGTAAGCTGCAGGTTAGGTTTAGTCCAAGGACCGGTTGTGTTTACCTAATTTAAGAGATACTAAGCTTGGTGCGAGGTAGGTTAGGGTAAGGATTAGAAGGTCGAATTTGTCTTTCATCACCATGCTCGCTAGCCACCCCGGAGGTCCGGGTGCGATTCCCGACTGTATTATTATTATTATAATTGTTCCCTTGGATTCTGAGTGGAACATAGGGCTTCAACAACACATCTCTACTTTGTTCTATTCTCTGCTGTCCTCTTTAGGTGGGCCTGCGGTTGCTCATAACCTCTGATCTCTTCCATGTCACCCTCGGAAGACCCATTGGAGGTTAAGCCTAGCGCGCAATGTCATTTGACGGTCTCCTCAGCGTGTACGCAATCCGTCTCCATTTTTTCCTACATATTTGTTGAACGATAGCTTCTTTATCGGTTGGTTCCCAGAGTTTCTTGTTGCTAACTCTTTGTGGCCATTTGATCTTCAATATAGAGCCATAAAAGGCAGTTGTTGATGAAAGTCTGGACCTGACAATGCTTTTCGTGACGCGCTACGTTTCACCCATATAGTAGAACTAAATGACTTCACATTTGTATTGAAAATCCGAATCCTGTTCTGTATGCTGAGTTAGAGTAGAGGATTTTCAAACAGATTTCAGATTGATAAAGGTATGCCTTGCCTTCCTGATTCTGGCTGGCTTTGACATCTTCATCCGTTCCGAGTGCTCGTAGTTGAAACTATGCTTCCTAGATAGGTGTGGGAAGTTTCAAATTTCTCCCACTGATAGTGGTTGGCTCTTGTTGTTGTTGCTGTCAGTTAGTTATCTTCGTCATCTCCATCTTTCCTATGTTTACTTGAAATCCTGTCTTAGCTGCCTGTCTCTTCTGCCAGTTTGTTAGTTTTCACCTACAATTCTTCGAGTTGGTGTGACATTAAACGTGAATCATCTGCGAAATCCAGATCTTATGGAGTCTTCCAATCGGTGTTCCAGCGTATTCCTGTCTTCTCGCTACCCACAGTCCTGACTGACTCACTCCTGAAGTTAGGCAAGTTTACTAATAACTGGCAGTAAGTCGGAAAGAGGGGAGGATGGACGTGAGGCCAGTAATCCCACTCAGTAAAAACAACAACACCATTGCTACAAAATCCTCGAGGTTTGAAACGCTATTTTTCACTTAGAACCTGAGGGAGAAAAAATTACCTACTATTAACACAAGTAATTCTACACCGATAATATTACTACTCACTTTATGACCATGTCATCTGGGGATGTGTAGAGGTGTATAATGAAATCCAGTAGAGATGACTTACTTAACCAGTAAAATCTATCAAAAGAGTATGGGACAATTATTAACCTCATTATACCCTCACAGTAGGGATATCTTTTTACAGGTAGAAATACTTCTTAGTGCTAGCATTGTATTATATTACCTATAAGTATAACATAACTTAACAGCCTGATTTCTGTTCTCTTTAACTTTCTTCAGTCATACAATTAATTTCCCATTTGAGTTATAGCATAATTCGAATATTCAACAGGAAATGTAAATAAATCTAATCTGCATAAGTAGTTTATCCTTTCTAGACTGTTATATTAGAAATATATGACTTCTGGAAATTCAACTACCATTATAGAGTTCTGAAGCTCATTTTTTTTCATCCTTGCATTTATAAGATTTATTACAATAACGAATGTTTACATGATTTCATCGTGAGCTGACATTGGTTAGAAACCATTGGAAGACCACTACTGGAGTACTGGATAGCTATTTCGTCCTAGTTTGGGACTCTTCGTCAGTACGCACCCACCAACAGGGTTCGAACCCAGAACTTTCTGGTTACAAGGCGAGCTCGTAAACCATTAAGCCACTGCGACCCGATCCAGTGGCCCATGAATTCTAACTTCTGCCAGTTCACGATATAGCGCAACCGCTAGCCAATGTCTTCGGCGAGTATTTGTCCTCACACCCGACCTGCCGCACCCTACTGGTTACGAAGTTAGAATTCATGCGCCTCTGGATCGGGTCCCAGTGCATTAATGGTACGCGAGCTCGCGCTGTAATCAGAAGGTTCTGGGTTCGAACCCCGGTGGGTGAGTACTGATGAAGAGTCCCAAACTAAGACGAAACAGCTGTGCAGTACTCCCTGCAGGTTTTCCAATGGTTCTCTAACCAATGTCAGCTCATGATGAAAGCCTCCAACTAATATGGAAACAAACAAAGAGGTTAGTAAAGAGTTGCTTGTTGTGAAACAAAGCAACATTTGAATTAACAAGACTATCAAATGACTGAGTTTTCTTTTCTTTTGTTCTTTCAAACTACAAAATACTGATATGTGTCAAAATTAGGTTTTATTAGATTTACTTTCTCAATAATTACATATGTATATATACGCCGGTGGTTTGGCGGTAAAATGTTCGTCAACCACGCAGGTCGTCCAAGGTTCGACTCCCGGTCGTTGGTGCGCTCCTAAACCTCGCTTAGCCGGAAGAGAGAGAGAAGGTTTGACGTGAGGCTAGCAACCCAACCCCATAAAAATAAGACCACGGTTACTGAAACTGCATAGCTTCATATATATATATATATATATATATATATATATATATATATATATATATATATTGTGTGTAACAGATCAACTGTGGGGATTATGACGCCGTATATGTAGGAGAATCTTCCACACAGGTAAATATAAGAGTGAAAGTGTATAAACAATGTCTAAAGGTGGTTCCAAAGACCTCCACAAACTTAAAGAAGCTAGAAAACAGATCGCCGATTGCACTGCATTCGATAGAAAAGGGACACAAAATCGACATTGATAGGACTAAGGTTCTACAGAAAGGTTTTAGTTCGTATTAAGAAAGACTGACTGCGGAAGCGATACATATATATGGATGAACCCCGACAGTTTGAACAGATGTGAAGGTGTGACGTTAGCTGATGCATGGCAAATCCTGATTAATAAACAGAGGAATGAATTTTTATCACTAATTAATCATACCTGGTCAAAATTCCCAATTGTCTATGTCTTCCTAAATAGAGGTTAACAAATAACTTACAGCTGTTTACCATATACACACACACACACCATTGTATACTGCATATACACGTATATTTTCATATTTATTTACCTACGACCATGAACGTTAGTCGGACATAATCGCTAAAAATCGAATGAAAAAGTACACACTGTTTATGTTGTTTAACAAAAGTAGACTAATATTTGTAAGTCTGAGGTCAAATTTTGATCATAATTCATACAATTTTGTTTATTTTATTTTGATGACTGTCTCGTGACTCATATGACTTAACAAAGTTTTTAAAAACAAGCGATGTCCTTTTTATAAATAAATAAACTTTTGTTATTTTAAATCAGATGAATTTTCCTGATAAAGTTCGAACCAGTTTACCGAAAGAAACGTTGGAATGACTCATTTCAATTTCTCTGAGATTGTACAAATATAATGTTTACAAACATTATTTCACTCTAAAGCTCTCGCAACTATATTTATTATTTTACGTATGCGGGTCACCTACAGACAGCAATAACATCACAACAAAACATTTTACACCTGTCTCTAGTGTTCATATTTTCTCTGACCAAATTTCCACCTGAGACTGGAATTACTGGCGATATTCTCACTCATGGACTCGGTATACAGAGATACGCAATACATTAGGGATGTGCAGTTGTCAGGCTGTATTTATCTGAACAGCAATAAGGTCCTTCAGGGCGATTATACTGTGGTGAGAGCTATCTGCAACTCAATGTTCACGTCCCGAATCAGCATCATGAGAAAAACAATAACAAAGCTTAACCTTGAGAAAATCACCAGCCAATCACAGTGGAGTTAAAGTGTAGAAATATGATTCACAGATACATGGCTTGACTTTTTGAGAAACGGCCACAAAGAGATGACAGAGTAACCTTCAGCAAGAAAACAACTAATCAGAAGACCTCACTTCTCCACTAACAATAAGACTAATAATGATGTACATAAGAATCTATGAATACCTGTTGTTTTTCTCAGTAAACAATCTGCTGACTGACCCCTGTCTTCTGTCGTTACAATATGAAATATCCCTCCTAGGAATTGGCGCATTCAACTCTATCGATTGGGTAGTAGCGTGTTCCAGCAGACAGGCCAACACATAGAAAATCGATATAGACAGATTTTGATTGGCTGTTGGCTAGCTGGCTTCCTATTGGTCTATAATATAAGTTAAAGCTGCAATCTTTTTATTTTGACACGGAAATTTACAGTCAGTTTAATTTAAGGCTTACCTTACCACAATATAATGGCGTGTTAATTTTTTTAGTGTGAGTGTAGTGTGATAGTCACACGCTATTTGGATGCATTTGTGGTATTTAAAGTACATTGAGATGTATGAGAATGTCTAGTAAGTGAATATAAATTAACAATAATTTTGATGCATTCATTTTAAGTCCAAAATAGGATGTATGCATTTTTGCGTACTAAGCGAATATAATTCAACTACAATTTCTAAACATTTAATGTGTCATTAATTAGGACATATAGATATATGTATGTACTAACTGATCCACTTTGCTAAGTTGTCAGTTTAGTGACCTGTGGGATTTGTGCATATTAAGTCAGCATAAATCAATCAAATTTACTAGGTCACAACAGTGGTTTATGAGTACTGAAATATATACTATTAATCATTTACTTGAAATTATAATGTTGTGTTCGTTAGTCATTGTTAAAACCATTACGTGACGTTACAAAATACTCCTGCAGCCTCTACTTCACAAACATACAAGCATAATTTCGCGAAAATTCAAAAATGTACTCTTGACCTTGGGATTTTTGCCTCCTTTATCCCATTATATTGCGCCTATATCAGTATCAAGTGACATTTCCTCATACAAGTGCAGTGAATGCAACGCAGTCAAAATACATCACGCCGCCGATATTGTGTACGTCATAAAAATTTTTAGACCTAAATTTCATCTAAAAAGCATGTTAAATAAAATGTAGGTTGTCATTAAACCACCAAAACAACACTAATATTATTGAGGATATGCATTAAAGCCACTCATTTCTTTCTATAAAATTGACATTAGATTCATCTTTCTATTGAAAATGCAAAAATTATAAGATTATATTATATGACATACTCCCAGCAAAACAAAAAGCAACTCATAAACGATTTTTACTGGGTCTTGGGTAAAAGAACCACTTGACGGACTGCAGACACCCGTATAAACCTAAGCAGTATCATCACAGAGGCTTTTCGATTACTGCGCTACATTTGCATAGTTACCTAAAACTCTGATTTTTGTGGAATTTCTTGTCAAAAAGTTGCGAAAAACTATTACAATTATTTGACTTTGAAATACTGAATCTTTGGATATAATATTGTATATCAATAACACCTATAACTATCTATTTGCCACTCTGTGCTTGTTTAACACTAACTAATGCTTATAAGTGTATATATATTGATGGATTTACATGTTCAAGTTGGCTCAAGTCAGTGAGTCTATGATTTTGGTATCATTTTGGTTAACTGTAATTGACTGTGATATTATTATTGTTGTTGTCGCTTGTTACCCTTCTTGTTGTGAATTATTTTCCCGTGCTGGTGTTTTTCTGCTTGTTTATTCCCTTTTTCCTGGTTTTAAGGGGAGCAACCCACAAGGTCGCTTCTCTCTAAATTATAAATTAATGTAACAACCCCCCTTCTCAGGCGTGAGGCTAGCAACCCCACCCTGTAAACAAACCTGCTACAGAAACTTCAGCACGATGTATCTCCTTGAGACAAAAGAAAAAGTTTTTGTGGGGACATGGAATGTCCGCACCATGTACGAGATTGGCAAAGCTGCCCAGATCGCAAACGAAATGAAAAGATACAGAATTCAAGTACTGGGAATATGTGAAAGCAGATGGAACGGGAATGGACTCACCAAATTGTCAACGGGTGAGTCAGTGATCTACTCCGGTCACCCAGAAGATAACCACTCGCACACCGAGGGCGTGGCTATCATGATGTCACCAACGGCAACGAAGGCCCTGATGCAATGGGAGGCGATCTCGCCCAGGATAATAACCGCCAGATTCAACTCCAAAGGAAGGAAAGTGTCAATTATACAATGCTATGCACCCACAAACAACGCAGACCTCGAAAAGAAAGAAGAATTCTACAGACAACTACAGGCAACAATGGACAATACTCCAGCTGGTGACATCAAAATACTAATGGGAGACATGAACGCCAAACTGGGATCAGACAACACAG
Source organism: Trichobilharzia szidati (assembly GCA_944472155.2). Taxonomy (NCBI): domain Eukaryota; kingdom Metazoa; phylum Platyhelminthes; class Trematoda; order Strigeidida; family Schistosomatidae; genus Trichobilharzia; species Trichobilharzia szidati. The sequence continues at coordinate 99,254,179 of OX235274.1, read as the reverse complement.
GAAGGGAACTCATCATGGGTAGAGAAGCTCTCGGAGAAATGAATGAAAATGGAGAACTCTTCGCCGACTTCTGTGCCTTCAATGAACTAGTGATTGGTGGCAGCGTATACAAACACAAGGATATCCACAAAGCTACATGGGTGTCACCAGATGGGCGAACCAAAAACCAAATTGACTTCATCTCAATCTCAAGGAAGTGGAGGCGCAGCCTACTGGACACAAAAGTAAGAAGAGGAGCAGACGTTGGCTCAGACCACTATCTCGTACAAGGGACAATCCAAATCAAATTAAAAGCTTTCAGAGAAACAGGAGCTGCAGATAGACCACAAGCCAAGTTCAACACTCAAAAACTGAAGGACCAGGACACAAAGGACATCTTCACTGCAAGCATAAAGGACAAAGCCGAGACACAAATCAACACTGGCGAAGAGGTCAGCGTCGAAAAGCACTGGAACAACTTGAAAACAGTGTGGAGTCAAACCTGCATGGAAGTTCTAGGCAGAAAGAAGAGACAGGACAAACAATGGCTCACTACGGACACTTGGAGACTAATAGAAGAGAGAGGGATGGTGAAACAAAAGATTCTCCAGTGCACCGATGAGCAACAAAAACAGGATTTGAATGCAAGCTACAAGACACTGAAAAAAAGAGTAAAGAAGAGTGCCAGAGAAGACAAAAGAAAGTATTATGAAACCATGGCAAGTGAAGCAGAACAAGCTGCAGGCAAAGGAGATCTCGCAACACTCTACCAAACAACTAGGTACCTATCGGGCAAAAGTTTGACACAAATTAAGCCAGTGAAGGATGACAATGGAAAGTCACTCACCAAAGAAGTGGAGCAAAGGAAACACTGGGCTGAACACTTCAAAAGACTCCTAAATCGACCACCACCTACAACGCGCCCAACAATACCAACAACGGAGACAGAGCTACCAGTGAACACCAACCCCCGACGAAATCAGAAGTCCTGAAGGCAATCAAGATGCTAAAAGCTGGAAAAGCAGCAGGACCAGATGGAATCCCAGCAGAAGCATTGAAAATGGACCCAGAGACAACAGCGGACTTGATGACGCCACTACTGGAGGAGGTGTGGAAAGAAGGCAAAGTACCCGAGGATTGGAAGAAAGGATACTTATTCAAACTACCAAAGAAAGGAGACCTAAGTCAATGCAAGAACTGGCGCGGAATTATGCTCCTGTCCATCCCAAGCAAAATACTAAGCCGCATCATCCTGGAGAGAATCAAACATGCCCTGGATGAAAAACTTCGACCGGAACAGGCTGGATTCAGGAGAAACAAGTCATGCATTGATCAGATCGCCACATTACGGATCATCATTGAACAAAGCTTGGAATGGCAGTCACCTCTCTACCTCAACTTCATCGACTTTGAAAAGGCCTTCGACAGCGTCGATCGAGAGGTGATTTGGAAACTACTTCGCTACTACGGGGTGCCACCGACAATTATACATCTCATCCAACAGCTGTACGACAATGCTGCATGCCAAGTAATCCACAACGGGAAACTTACGGAATCCTTCGAAGTGAGGACAGGAGTAAGACAAGCTGGCTGCCTACTATCGCCAATGATTTTCCTGATTGCAGTAGACTGGATAATGCGACAAACAGCGGGCAATGAGGAAACAGGCATAAAATGGACTCACACAAAAAACTTGGAGGATCTGGACTTCGCCGATGATATATGTCTGATTTCCCACAAACTGGAAGATATGCAAGCGAAAAGCAACAAGTTGGCAGAAGAAGCATCCAGAGAAGATAGGACTTCAGGTGAACATAGATAAAACAGAGGTGATGAAGATTCCTGGCCAACACCACCAACAGCAACAACAACAGACAACAATCAGCATAAATGGGAGGAACCTGAAAGAAACAACCTCTTTTACCTACCTACCTTGGAAGCATCGTTTCAACTACAGGCGGAACTGACGAGGATATCAAAGCAAGAATCGGAAAAGCAAGACAAGCTTTCACTACTCTCAAGTCTGTGTGGAGGTCAACAACACTCAGCATCAAAAATAAGATCCGGATTTTCAACTCCAATGTGAAGTCAGTGCTACTCACTATACGGATCAGAGACTTGCACTGCGCGTCATAAAGAGCATCTCAAACAAACTACAGACCTTCATTAACAGTTGTCTTCGCTCAATACTCAAGATCAGATGGCCGGCCAGAAAAGATCAGCAACAGGGATCTCTGGGAGCGAACCAACCAGGAACCAATTGTGAAACAAATAGGCAGGAAGAAATGGAGATGGATTGGCCATACTCTGAGGAAACCATCAAGTGACATCACTAGACAAGCCATCGCTCGAGTGGAACCCGAAAGGGAAGCGGCGAGTTGGTCGTCAGTGCAAGGGTGACTTGGAGGAGGTCATGTGAAGAGGAGATGAAAACGTGTGGGCAGACATGGAGCCAGGTGAAGACTCTAGCAGAGAACCGAACGCAATGGAGACGCACGGCTGAAGCCCTATGTTCCTGTAGGAATTAAAAGATACAATAATAATAATAATCACAGATGACCAGGTCTGAATATTTGCATTAGTCAACTCAGTTTTTAGAATATTTGGAAAGAATTTTTCACCGTGGAATTATCTGAAGACAGAGTGGTTATGAATATGTAGGGGATCAAGAAGTCTGCCAAGTCAACTGAACCTCAGCCGTTTCATCGTCATATTAGGTGGGCCAGGCTAAACAGTCAGCAGGTAATGTGGCCAAAGCTAAGATCCAGCAAGACAGTTGGCCACACAACAATCGTAAGCGTTATTTCTAGCTGGAGTCGATTGGAAACCAGCTCAAAGTTGTTAAAACAGAGTGGCTGAATGGTTTCTCACAACTGCTTAACTGGCTAGGGCAAGTGCACGAACAGCCCGACTTAGCATTACAACTTTCTGAGTGGAGTGGATGCACGAATTCATACGTTAATTCTAATCAGCCGAGCTGGATGATGAAGACTGTAGGCTTATAATTTTGGGATAGATCTCGTGGTGACCTTCAGGCTGCTGCAAACTGCTTTAGCGGATGTGTTGCTTCGACAGTTCAAAACGCCGAAGATTGAACAGAAGAAGCAGTCAGTAACTTTATATTTAAAGACCTTCATAACTTAAGAAAAGTGTATACACCCATATACAGAGGTGGACCAGTCTAGAAACATCCTAGATTCCGTGAGGTCAAAGAATCCTAAACCTAGTATTGGGGTTGATCATGTCCCAGAAGTAGTTTCAAAGTGAATTTCAGAGGTTTGTGACAATGGTTTTATATATTCCGTTTTCAATTCAGCATAGTTTCCTAATTTTCACCTGTTGGCTTGCAGGTATTTGGTTGGTTTCCAGTGTGACAATGAACTGACATCATTTGAAGAACTACTGGAAGCCCAGGAGAACAGGACAGTTGGTTCATCCTAGTTTATGACTCTTCACTAGTATGCACTCAGTGAGATTTGAAGCTAGGATCTTGCGGCCGCAAGCCAAGTTCAAAGACCACCCATCCACTGGGAAACAATCTAACTGATACCAATTCATGGTATGTATATGCGTCGGTGACAGAGTGGTTAGGACTCTTGCCGATCATGCACATGGTTCGAAATTTGATCCCCTGCCGGCACAGACTTGATTTCAGTGTTCGGCCTCCACAATTTAGGCTACCGATATCACATGCTGAAAATTCCATACTTGTACCAAAATACGGTTTGGAATCAAGCCATAATCAAAGTGAAAAAATAAAAATAAATGTCCCAGTGGATGAATGTTCTACGAGCTTGGTTTGCAACCGGAATATCCTGGGTTCGAACCTCAACGGGTGAGTACCGCTGGTAAGTCTTGAATTTGGGCGTCAGAGCCATCTAGCAATCTCTTGTTTTCCAACGGTTTTCTAAGCAACTCCTCAAGTATACAATTAATTTACTTACCAATGAATATGATTTTACGAACTCTACTTCTGCGGAGGTAAGTTGTCAAGTAACTACTGAAGTTAGATTGTCTGAATTCTGTTGACACGGTCTGGAACTATGGTCCTCTCATCTATAGCGCTACTTTTACCGGTGTAACTTCAATTCTGGCAACTTCAGATCTATGAACATGTGTTCTCACTTACTTATTCAGATTAGAAAAGAGATGTGAGAACTTATACTTCACTATGCAACCGAGCTACTGTACACAGCACCTAAATACATAGGGATAAAAAACCTCTGCGTTTCCAAAAGTCAGTGTATTTAACGCTCGCTTCAAGGGGAAAATTCGGGAGACAGCTCACTATCACAGTTCTCGCGTCACATGTGACAGCTTCTACGGGACAGCAAGGTGGGATAGGATCCAGTGAAGCAGAGTTGGATAGAAGCCATTCAGCAGTGTGCGCTACAGAGATAGGACGCATAAGATCCTTACTCTTCTCTTGAACAGTTGATAAGCGTCGCAGGTTTAATGTTGTAGAGAAGGCGACTTACAGAAATCATGGTTGCCTATTGAGCACGTGCTAGGTCAAAGAGCTAACCCAGACAAACCAGACCACAAAGATATTTAGGTTTCTGCCACTGGCGGTTTGGCTCACAATCAAAAAATGTATGTTAGCATGCTCCTGACCTCAAATACTTCACAAACAACCAGGAAAAAATTAACGCCTTGACAGCTATCGGCTACAAAGAAGAGTTCCCTAGACAGTCACCTATTCTACGTCAAAGATTAAAGATCTGCTGCAGACTTCTTGGTCTACACAGGAGCTGCACTCAAAATCGTGCCAAAAGGAAAGCCAAGCCAGGACGAAGAGATTATCCAAATTTATTACCTTGGAATTCATAATTAAATGGACTGAAGTGCTTCACTATATACAAGCTTCGAGCATTCAATTGCCATGTCTATGCTAGCACCTTCTTAAACACCAGACAATATGCGGTAATTCGGCAAACTGTCGCAACCCTACAATCTTGGTTTCTTGAGACTGAAAATTATCCCATTGGCTTCGGCTTACGTTACTGGTATTCTTAGATCTCAGTGCTTGCATTTAGCGAGTCTTAGGATTCGCGCTATCAGCGGAACATATAAACAAGTCATTTCGTCTGAACGAAAAGATTATAACTGCTAAAGTAGTCATTTTTAGAGTTCTGTTTATTCCAGGACGCGTGGTTAGTTGTGAGGACTTTGCTGTGATCATGTTAAAATGAAAACCAATTGAAAAGTGAGTCACAGACGTATACCATGCTAATGACACAGAGAATGCCCAAGGTTGTAAGAGCGATTATTGTTCCTCCCAGTCAGTTTTACAAGATGGCAATGCACTGTCATCGTTCGTGACTGCTAGAAGAAAATATCTTGAGACCCGAACACTAGCAGACCTTAAAGGCGGACTAGGTAATACAGGCCGTTTCCATCAATAAATTTAATTCGTCTTTGTACATATCCGACTCTATTTCAATTGTTACCAAAAGAGCCAGTATCACTTCAAATTGAAGTGTGCGCTGAAGATGTCACCCAGTAGGGTGATGAAAGCTTCGCAAATTAACTATCGAGCTCAGAGAACACAACAACATCAAGAGCCAGTATCACTTCACCACAGCTATTTTATTTATAAGTTGGCTATTATCATAACTGTTGTTGTTTTCTGTAGGGTACTATATTGTTGTAAAGTGAAGCGACTGGCCATATCGACGCCATGGCTCTTATATTCGTTACAAATATTTCTTCGTGCCCAACCAGTTTCGCAGTTTTTTTCATTCATTTTATTTTTGATTACAGCTTGATTCCACACGTATTTTTGATAGAAGTATGGAATTTTCAGCATGTGATATCGGCAGCCCAAATTTTGCAGGCCGACCATAGATATCTGGTGTGCGTCGGCAGGGGATCGAACCCCGGACCATGTGCATGGTCGGCTGAAGTCCTAACCACTGTGCCACCGACGAAATTCACTTCACCCCAAGTATACAATAATTCCTAACTAATTCTAACCTATGTAAATGCCTTTTTATGGTGAATGAATATTTTACCTACCCAAAATGAAGCCACTGTGTGCTGAAATAACGCTGGTCATTCTTAAAAAGAGAACTGGATGCCTAATAAATACTACGAAACCTTAAAATTAGGATTCACAGCTAAGATGGTGCCTTTTGTGTCGAAATGAAGCTGAAAAATTGCCCCTTTGCTCTGAACAAAGTCTCTTCGTTCTGAAGTAATCTTGGTAAGTGCTGAGTCTGGCTTTGTAGGGCTGAAACAATGCTGATTAGAAAACCCAGTGGGTTTTGATCCATTTCTGAAAATGCCTAGAAAAAGCATAGGGTGCTGAAATAGTGAAGATCATGCTGAAAACCAACACTGAGTTCTAATCTATGGGCACGATCAAAATATTTCAGAACCATTCCAGAATTTACTTATCATAAAATGCCAGAGTTATTTCCGAATAAGCGAGAGTTAATTTAGCATCAGAGTAATCTGGCGTGGCGCGCGCTCCTTGAATACGACGTGCATTTTTCCGTCTAACAGGAAATATCCACTTTTGTGAATAATTCGTTTGGGAAACCTGATCTTCCTATCCGGCGAATTTTATTCAACCATTTCTTCTTCACCGAGCCTGTGTTTAGTACTTCCCACTGTCTCGAACTACTGCCCAAGCTTCAGGTGCTACTTCTGTAGCAACATCCCCCTCACTCTTTCAAATATACAGGACTTGGTGGTCTGTTACGTGATTGTTGTGAAGCCGAATAACCCGAAAGTTACAGGTAAAGTCAAAAGCTTTTACTTATATACTTTATCTTTCCGTTCTGTGCTTTCTACTGTCTTTTGCTGTCAGTCTATTGGACAAAACTCCACTCTCTCTTATCATTTAATCATCGGTATTATTTTAGGAGTGAAATGACTATAGATTCTCATCCCAAGATAAGTAATGGGAGACCATGCACCGTAGTCACCAGAGCTTCAGCCAAACTAAGCAAACAGGTGAATAGTATGACACCTATATCCACAGTAGGCCTTGAAACAAACAGGAAGGCCAATAAGAAACGTTCACGACGTCGCAAGACGACTACAACGTTCCCCAAGAAGGCAGACGATTGCAAGGTCTGCAATTCTATTGTCGAACAAGCAGATTCTGCTTTCGAATGTAACTTTTGTAAGCAATGGGTACATTGTAGATGTGACACCGGGGTACCAAAGGTATATTACGATTTTATGCGTAAGAACCCATGCCCATGGTTCTGGTACATTTGCCCAAGTTGCCGTCCTAATGCAGCCTCGTGTAGTTCCTCGAAAGCTACAGATGTCATAGAGATATCAGGAAAAAACGTGAAACGTTTTACTCCCACCAACTCAGAAAACAGCACAATTGCATGTAAATCGGGGATACCAAAATCCACACCGGTTATACTTGCAATTCCTGCCATAACCGCCCCAGACACAGAGGTTGAAGCACCAAGGGTACCTGTCGCCGGGAAAAGACCCTTACCGTCCACCAGTAAAAGTGGCCACAGCACTGCGACACATAATAATACCCAGTTGCACCAGATGAAACAAAACGGTCTTAAGGGGGATGACAAATGTGCGAGGACCGAACCTAAATCCACGGTCAGTCGATCAAACTGCGTTATCCTCTTTAATGTACCAGACTGTAGCAGTAGTCTGCTGGAAAACAGGGCCCTGTTTGATCAGGAACAGTGGTCCAACTTATGTAGCACACTGGGTCTGGACATCCAACCAGTAAAACTGTGCAGATTGTATAAGGGCACTGCTGCTCCTCAAGGCAAACCATCCCCACTGAGGGTAACACTAGGCTCTGCCGAAGATGCCGAAAAAGTTTTATTGACTTCCCAAGTCCTTTCTATAGGGAGGACCTGCAATATACGTGTTAGGCCAGATAGGCCATGGAAGGAAAGACAGATGGCGAGGGAGTCGCCAGAGCTTATTCCTTCTGCCTCCATGATTGTTCACGGCATTCCTGAACTGGAAACTGGGAACGCTTGTGAGAAGCACTGTCACGATGTCCAGCAATGGAGATGGTTGGCATCCCAGATGGGTCTGGGAAGTTCAGGGGCTGTCTCTATTTTTAGACTGCCTCGACCCACTCACCTAATGTCAATTAACACCCCACATCTGTTAGCTGTTAAGTTTAGCTCCCGAGACCACTTGACTACTGCTCTCCAGAGATGGTACGAGACCAAAGACAAGGTCAGCAGACACATTCGCTGCTGCGAGAGCCGGCCTCGTACCCAAAGGAGAGAGCAAAACGTTGTCATAGAACATCCCCAACCCCTAGTCACAATACAGCGGTGCAGCACGGACGATGATAGCCAGTGCCATCCAAGTGCTCCGATTGAATCAGAAGAAAAAAACTCCAACAGGCCGGTTCCCGGGGAATCGGCCAACTAGTTCGTAGGATAACTCCTCAACCGACAGCCCACATCACGTCAACCACCCCCCAATACGGGGACGTGGTGAGACTGACTACCAGTTGCCTGTACAGTAATGTGAGAGGTCTAAGAGGCAAAATAGCTGAACTTAGATACCTACAATCACAGCTGAACTCCAAAATCATAATACTGACGGAAACCTGGCTAACCCCTACGGTGGCAGACAGCGAAGTCAGTATAAATGATATGGTCCTTGTCAGGCGAGATAGGGATCTGAAAGAAGGAGGTGGAGTCGCCATATACGTCGACAAACAGCTCAGATGTGTCCATGCAATCGACCATCCCCTCATTGAGCTCCCTGACTCCATATGGTGCCATTTCACCGTTGGGTACTGTAAGTATCTAGTGGGCAGCATTTACAGATCACCTTCATGTGGAGCAGACCACAACCAGGTACTGCTGAATGCAATTTCAGCGACACATGACCTGGGTTATGATCAAATTGTCATAGCTGGAGACTTCAATGCCCCATCTCTTAACTTGATGACGGGATGTGCCCAGGACAGATTTGATCGAAATCTGCTGCATACCATCACGGAGGCCGGATTCACCGAAAATGTCAGAATGGATACTAGATGGGGCCCAGATGGGAAGTCTTCTAGACTGGATTACGTGCTCACTAGTGACCAGCTACTAGTGGAAAACGTTCAGATCACGACTCCCATAGGTAGTAGTGACCATGCGGTCATAACATTCGACATAGTCCTCCGCGAGCGTTTACAGTGGGACAATACACAGCCCTATCTGTGTTATAACAAAGCCAATTACACCGAAATGCGAAGACTTTTGTCTGAAGCAAATTGGCCAAAAAATTGGACAGAGCTTACAGTAGAAGAACACTGGAGAGTGGTAAAGGAGATCATTCACCAGGCGATCTCAGACACTGTTCCTTTGGTCACACCTAAAGCTAGAAAGCAACGTTCATGGCTAAAAAGGGGGACACAACGCCTTCTACAGGCGAAGCGAAAAGCCTGGTTTGCGTGGCGAGTATCGCAGAGTCAACCCGAACATGAAGAGTACCTCGAACTCAGGAATCGGTGTAACATACGAGTCCGGAGTGATAGAAGGACATTTCAGAGAAACCTCGCCAATAAGCTTCTCGTGAACCCCAAAAGCCTATACAGGTTTATGTCTGAAAGAAAACCGACCAACCAGGGAGCTTGCAATATAGTGGGTTCTGATGGGAAATCTCTTACTAGTCTTGAAATGGCAGAGACATTCAGTCTAGCCTTTCACAGGCAACTGAACAGTAACGAGGATTTTACCCTCACAAAACATCAAGATTACAATGCAAGACCAACGTGCGAAAACCTGCTGGGTACATTTCAAATTACCCCGGCTATGGTACTCATAAAATTGGGAAAGTTGGCTTCGGGAAAGTCTGCAGGTTGCGACGACATAAGACCATCCGTCCTGAAGCAGTGTTCAGAAAGTCTCTGCCAACCCCTAAGTGATCTGTTTCAACACTCCTTTGATGTAGGGAAACTTCCATGTGAATGGAAACGAGCCATCCTATCCCCTATCTTCAAGGGTGGTGACCGGCAGAACGCGACCAGTTACAGACCAGTTGCGCTACTCCCAGTGATATCGAAGATATTCGAAAGTCTCATTGACGACCACATGAGAAAATGCTTCGACGGGACTAACCTACTCCATGAAGCACAGCATGGTTTCAGGAAGGGAAGATCCTGTGTGACGAATCTTCTACTAGCTTGGAACGATTGGACACTATCCTGGGATGTAAAGGTTCCAGTCCATGTGATCTTTCTCGACTTTGCGAAAGCATTCGACACAGTTCACCATGGTCTGCTCCTTCACAAAATAAGCAAAGCGGGTGTTTCTGGAGCACTTCTCGCATGGCTGGAAGATTATTTAGGCGAGAGAGAATTCTGCACCAAAGTCAACCGCATCCGATCATCCTGGCACACCTCGGCATCAGGGGTTCCTCAGGGTTCTATCTTAGGGCCGTTGATGTTTTTGATTTTTATCAATGACCTGCCCTGTCAACTGAATTGCTCTGCGCTTCTTTACGCTGACGACGTAAAGATTTGGAGAGCAATAAACTCATCGGAAGACTCCGACAGATTGCAGGCTGACCTGCAAACGCTGGGGGACTGGGCTCTGGCTAACGGAATGCCTTTCAACTTAAAGAAGTGCAAAGTAGTGCAACTTCATTCCGGCAGGTCACAGAGTGCAAATTACACCCTTGGTGGCCAGAACTTGAGTTGTGTGCCATCAGAACGCGATCTAGGCCTTATTTTAACAGAAAAGCTAGACACCAGTGTAAATTACACGAGGGACGTTGCCAAAGCTTACGGCACTTTACACTTTATGCATAGGCAACTGGGAGCTCTTACTCCTGAACTATTCCTAACGTTGTATACGACATACGTGAGGCCACTCCTTGAGGTGCATAATATCATTGCTCCTCCGCTACTCAAAAGGGATGCTAACATGCTAGAAAGTGTCCAGAGACGAGCGACAAAATGGGTGATCGGCCTCCGCAACAAATCATATGAGGAGAGACTGAAGAAATTAAGTCTTTTCACACTTAGTTACCGTAGTCACAGGGGAGACCTCATCACCGTCTATAAGATCCTAAATGACCAGGCCCATCCTAACAAGAGCATCCTGCCATTAAGTGATTATAGGCTACCACGAGGTAACCCGCTAAGGATAGCACACCAGAGACCAAGGACTCGAGTGCGTTCACATTTCTTCTCGCTTCGAGTTTGCCGTCTCTGGAACGCTTTACCGGCGGCCGTAACTACAGCTCCATCTGTGGAGATTTTTAAGCGGAAGCTGGACAATCATGCAGAAATGCATGGTTTGTGTCTCAATGGCTTACCCTCTTAAAATTTGAAACCACATTGTCAATGGATAAGCATACAAGCTAAATCTTCACGACCCGTCCTGTCTTCTCCCACTGTACCGACTACTCTATCTTTCTTTCTTTATTATTTCACTTATCTCAACCTATATTATCTACACTACAACCTATTATTATCATTATCATTATTATTATTATTACTCTACTTTTATGACTATACCGAATGACCGACGGGTGTTAGGTCAAACTCCATTCACGGCAGCAGCTGAGTCCTAACATACTGCACACTACAAACCACAATCTTGACCAATCCTCGCATCACTCCTCCTGGAGTCTACCAGAGCTAAAGCAGTCGAGTGGCGGGATTTACTACGCATAAGTTCACCGAAGATCTGGAACCTCTACCTTAAAATCAAGAAGCGAGCTCAAAGAAATCACTGGTTTATACTAGCTCGTAATCAGGATATTGGATATTGGATATTGGATCTTGCGACCTGTGATTCCCAGAATTCTATCGTTGAGTAATTATTTTCTGCATAACAGAGAATGCGTTGAGAATTGCGTTTGAATCTACGGAGTTCCTTCAAAATAAATCATGTAGAAAATTAACATTATTAGGGTTTGAAGGTTCCATGAAAATGACACGTCCAATGTCCAAGCGCGAAGTATGTGTAGGGTCGTTACCGCGATGTTAAGATTGTTAAATGAATAAATTTGAAATGCGCTGCCGTGGTGGATGCTTATAACTTTCAGAAAGTAAGCCCAAACACTTCAAAAAAGTGAATAAATTTTCCGTTTTTCATGGAACATGGGTATTCAGTAGATCTGAAATATTAATATATCATAATTGAAAAGATGCTTCTAATTGTGATGTCTGACTGGAAATTTCAGACGTTGAATGGTTTTTATTTTGATGGAAGTCTGACTTAATAGCTGAACAAGTGTTGTTTGGATACTTTTCATGTTCAGTTGAGTAGGCATCGACAACAAACATTTCAAATCTTATCAATTTGCACCCTTAAACATAACATGGTATTGTCCAGACGTTGGTCATCCTCAGGGCAGTACATATAATTTTAGAAGTAACTTGACACCTAGCTGCTTACTTCGATTTACGGAAAATTCCTTTTTTAGTTGAGGTACCATTGTTTGACTAATTCTTGGCAATCTTTGTCATTAGTCTGGTGGAAGCCTTGAGTTTATTTTTCTGAAAGCCCAGATGAGAAATTTGTAGTCATATCAATGCAAAATGTTGGGGAAACACATCAGAACTCCCTAAAGTCCCGGAATTGCGGTGAAATACATCCTAAGTCGAAGTGGTTTTGGTGTTCAAGAGTGGTGCGAGCAGAAATCGCCTTGAGTGTTTTATTAAATTTTCACTTTCCTTTCCTCTTAATGTCTTTTGCAATAACATATTAAGAAAACTTCATGTCTAAATTTAGGAGAGTTTATTTGTACTCTATTAACCATTTTTCTAGTAGCATATTCTTTAAAATAAGGTGTAAATTAGTTACTTTTTGTTTCTTACCATAGTTTTATGCAAATGAATCAAGTACTGTTTGAGAAAAGTGTCTGTAACAGCAAGAAGTCTTTTGTGAAACAGATACTGAAACACATTACTTATCTAGTTTCTCAAAACACTGTTTGAGCTAAATTCAGGCCTATATTTGCATCTGTGAGTATACGTGCATTTAGGATTTTCTTCAGTGCTTGTCACTTAGTACAGTAATGGTATGAAAGCAAGCAGATATATGCGTTCATGCGACGATTCTGTTATTCTCGTGTCTCGTTAAATGTCTGCTCTAAGTTACTATCTTATTAAATCTCGATTCGAAAAATTCCTACGAATTACTAGAAAAGGAAGTTTGATAGCCGAACTTTATGCATTCACAACATTTATTAGTATTGTCTAGTACGCTGTTGATTTACGAAAAAAAGGCAGTTGTATGACCAAGAAAATACTGCTAGACTTTAAATATATCTAACCCCGTCTCTCTGTGTGGACTACAAACCATACAAACTCTCTTGACCTTTCAATGTAATTAGATTGTCAAGACTGAAGTTGGTGACTGGAGATTATACTGAGAGCTCATTGCGTACGTAAACCAGTAAACAGTATATTCACAGTTTGTCGTGTGACCCGTCTTTTTAGGTTTTTCGCCTGAAATATTTCTTAAACACTTTTTTGGGGGAAGCTCAATTCAACTCTATGATATTGCGGTTTATGTCCTGCTACCTCATGAAGTATTAATTAAGTCATTGGATTCATTATTATTGTGTTGTTGTTGTTATTATTGTCATGTAAAATTAGCTTAGTTTCATTTCAGTTATGTTTACTTTTGTTGTGGCCTTTATTATAACCAGTCACTCGTTAATTTGTTCAATTTTAACTTATCTGTATGGCTTCGACTCTATAAATAAGAGCTCCCATTCATGCAAATTGGGTTACATGCAAGATTTATCACTACACTGGAAAGGTACCATTAGTTTATGCTGCCTCTCAGACACATACCTAGCTATAGAGGACTGCTTAGCATAACTTCCTGGTATGTCAGCTGAGCTAGTACGTTTTTGGTGGGCCTATCTAGGTATCTTGTGACATCCACTTTCACCGTAGCTGGTGTTGATGTCTCACTAAGCGTCAGAGTTGAAGTTGCATTAGTCGTGTGGATCTTCATAGATAGCCGTTTATGCCCCACTTGGCTAGGAGCAATTCGTTGAAGCTTTCTTTCAGTATCTCTGCAATCTAACTAATGGTTCGCAGCAGGGATACAACTGATTATGACTTCTATCAACGTGATGATCTCAGTCCAGCGCTTTTGATAGATGCTATATTACTAGCTTTAACGCATATGAACAGGTGTAGTATCTGGAGTTGTCTGTGTGATCAGTGGGGACTAGATGGCCTTCTGTTGCTTTGCTGACTCTGTCAAAAGAAACGTTGCCTTAGGCTACCAAGCGTTCCCCATGTGTTGCACTCACATTTACAGTTGATCCATCAAAGTGGTTGAGAAAATTGTGTATCTAGTTGGTTTTGTGAATCCTACCGGTATGTTGGATGAAGTTTCCAGAGGTACAGCAGGAGCCAGATTGGCATACACCAAGTCGGTTGGTTTAACAATGCTTCGGTGCATGCAGTTGACCTGCACTTGTGGAATTTGGTCTTTCCGAGCTGGGTATGTGGTGCGACTATGCGTCTTTAACCTCTGATGTGCCCGTAGCATCGCTTATTTCCATTGGTGCCAACCTTAATATCCGATGGTGTATGTTTGATCAAGATGGAGACTAACTTTTATTGGATGATGCTTTTTTGTTGCATGGGCCTCAGTGATTTAGACACTTATTGCAAATTTTATCCCAGTAAAATTCACATCGTCCACTTTATGCTAGTTTTAGAAATAGTTGGAAAAATCAGAGGGGTTGTCAGCCTATGATATGACGCTATTAAATGTTATGTAATCGTGTTGCCTTAGCTTCTTTTGATCAGTCACAACTTCCTGGTAGGCATTTGAAACACTCAGTGACCTGAAACGTAATAATTTAGAGCTCAGAATAGACGTCATTAACCGACATGCCTTAGTTTTCTTATTTCATTCTAATTGAAGGAGTGAAATTAAGTACAGAACATTTCTTTTGGATGCAACTGATAAGTATATAAACCTGTTTGATCCCGTTATTGCCTAACTATTATGTTTATCTTTTTCTCATACTGTTGTTAATTTTGTATAACATAACTCCCAGTGGTCATGTCATCTCATATATGTTCTAAATAAACAAGTGCGTCGGTGGCACAGTGGTTAGGACTCTCGCCGACCATGCACATGGTCCGGGGTTCGATCCCCCGCCGACCACACCCGATATCTATGGTCGGCCTGCAAAATTTGGGCTACCGATATCCATGCTGAAAATTCCATACTTGTACCAAAAATACGGTGTGGCATCAAGCTGTAATCAAAAAATAAAAATAAATAATTAGAGCTAGTTATCCAAATTTGCTGTGAAATTTCATTGTTGCTGTAATACGGCTTCTCGTTTGGCCCTTACCTGACGCTGAGTTTTCGTCAGAGTGTTCCTGCTAACTCAATCAAAGCATCGGATGTAGGATTGAGAGAAAATGCATGTTTTTGAGTCGTCACAACTGATATGCTTTTCATAAATCAGAATTAAAATATAACTGTAGGTAATTTCTTAAGGCCTGTTCCCTAAGCGTCATATAATGAATGTTTACCTTGTGTAATTATGAGGAAAATTCTCATAATGGAAGGACCACATTGCAGTCTAGTAACATTTTTTTGTCCATGCTTAGCAACGCGGTTCAGAATCGTTAGAGAAATTTAAGTTCGAGTGGTGGTTTTGTAGGGATTTTGTTTGATGTCAGCTCATGATGAAATCCTCCATGCAAATTTAAGTTCCCCGGTGCTTAAAAATATACTTTTCTGAAAAGCTTGAGGAAATTCGGAAGTTCAGGATTTTCTCATGATTATGTTCAATCATTTGTAATTTATCAAAATTGCACTGTGCTGGTGAGTCTTCAGGCTTTCTAACCACATTGCAAACTTGACCAAAAATAAGTACAGTCAGTACAACGATTGGAAAGCATAGTTATTAGTCATCCAACTATGACCAGTTAGTGTATTTCTTTATATCTTTCTCAGAAATTAAGTCTAAATATAATTTTCTTTTATTCACGTTCCCTATAGGCATGTTGGAAAAACGCAGTTATCGGCCGTTTCGTATCAGTCGTTTACAATTGAAACAATGGTCGTCATTTCTTGCTGTTGTATTCGCGGTAACTAGTGATCTCTGTGATTATTGTTGGTTAATCCACTTTAAAGCTTCTCGCATTTGTTTTTATATCTGCTGGGATTTGGCTTCTTGTAAACACTGAAGTTGAGTCAGAGATAATTGGCAGACGGTATTACTTTGAAGGCGGCATTTTATTTGTGGTTATCGGAATACTGCTACTTTTCTCGCTTATATGTCAATCTTTCATTATTCACTTGCTGTTTAAGTCTACAAGACCATGGCGTTTCACTGAAACTAAATTGAAAAAAGCAATTGCATTGGTGAGGTATACATTAACAAATATTTAATAATCGTGTCTAGTATTTAGTTTTTCTGTTTATAATGGCAGTTCCACATGTTTATTGCTTATATCATTTGAAGACAATTCGAACTAAGGTAAGTTGAATTATGCTATATTCTAATGACAAATATTGATTACTTTTAAGTAGTGATATTCACTTGTTGTTGTATTCTTTATAGTCGAAATATTGTCTTTAACTCCAGGTATAGCATTTTTATCGGATTGTATAGAAATTACAATGAATGTATTGTTACGTTCATCTGTGTCATTTTTCCGACACTGTACAATTACACTTTTTTTATAAAAGAATATATGCATTATTCACTGTCCCACTCATCTTGAAAAATTTTAGTAACTATAATTTTTTCTACATAGTATATCGTCATTTCATTGGGTACATAAAACAGAGAAGCAGTTCCTTCAAAACTATCAACAGATCATCAAATAATAGCATACCATCAATGAACTAAAACATAGTTTCGTTAAAATCAAGGCTTCAAAATTCATGATCATCCCCCGAGATATCTGGGATGTAGTAGAATAAAACTGAATAACCAAAACTATTCCTTATTTAGTTACTAGCCCCAGTTTTGTGGTTATGATTAAGTAATTTATGTTCATATGATTGATATCTGTTAGAGAACCAAGGAGTACTGGAGGATTTGTTTCATCTTAGTTTAGGACTCGTCGTCAGCATGCACCCGGTTTCATGGCAAGCTGGCATACCATTCAACCACTGGTACCCGATTCAATGGCTCACGAATTCTAACATCTAGCAGTTCGTAATTTTAGCCTGACCACCAGCCAATGTCATCGGGAAGCATTTGTTCTTGCTCCCGACAGGATCCCAGGGGCTGAATGGTCTCGAGCTCGCCTTACAACTGAAAGGTCCTGGGTTCGAAACCCGGTGGATGCATGCTGCCGATGAGTCCCGAACCAGGACGGAACAGCTGTTCAGTACTCACCGGTTTTCAGTGGTTCTCTAACTGATATCAATCCGTCGTCAACAAATCAAATTCCCCTACAAATCATCAACTCTAGAAAAAGTTCATATAATTGTCATTTCTTTCAGTTCACAATGCAGCCGACAGTCAATGACATCAACAGATGTGTAGGGTTCGTTTTTACTTCCAATGGATGTTAACCTCTCATTCGGTCAAGAAACAAGTCTAAAATCTATGTGACAATAGGAAATTTTTCAGGTGGAATACAGTGGTAAAAAGTTTCCATAGTTTGAACACTCATTGTATGCCTATCGTATGAAATAAGAGTACATACATGTTTAGAATCCTGATGTTTTAGTTCTCTCAATCTTTTAATGTTATAATGCACCACTAGGTTTTCTCATCCACCTACTCATAATCTGTAGTAATTAAAGTATGAGGTACGGGGTAACGTAATAGTAGTTAGTACCTTAACGTTGTTATCTAATCATAAATATTTAATTACCAAATGGTTGTTTTTATTACATATTTTACAACAATAACAACAGTAAACATGTTCCTCTGTGTACTGTATTGGACCACACTTTGAATTATGTGATAAACAATCTTTCTACTACATTTCAACCTATCAAAACACTTTTCTTGCACTAGACAAGGTGAAAAAAGCTTAACTAGTCTAGTGTAAGTGTTCTGCGCTATTAGTGATTACTTGATACCTGTGTTGAAAGCGAAACTTTATTTTTTTTTTTCCTTCACGTTCCCCAGTGGAACATAGGGCCTCAAGCAAGTTGGCTTGAAGTTTCTGTAGCAGTGTTTAGTTTACAGGATGGGGTTGCTAGCCTCATGCCCAACTTTTCCTCTTTACCAGAATTATTTCTGGCTCAGCGAGGTAAAGGAGTGCGTCGGCCGGGGATCGAAGCCCGGACCATGTGCGTGGTCGGCGAGCGTCCTAACCGCTATGCCACCGACGCACTGAAACTTTATTGCTAACAGAAACTAAATTAAATCTTCACAAATTCAAGAGCTTTTCATTTATTTCTTTTCAACTTGTTGACAACTTCCTATTTCCTTGTAGACTGAAGTCTTAATCGTCTTATCTGTTAACGTCCATTTCAGTTGATTAATTATGAGAATCATTTCAACGAAAATACTACTTAATTTCTTTGACCTTGTGCGCTATTATTCTAGGTTATCCTGTAGCTTTTGCATAATCAGTTTTTGAAATGCTTTAGGTATGATTTAAATATGAATAAACTGTGCTACATTGCTAATGTATTTATAAAGTGCGTTTCATATATATATACTTACCAAGTTTCATTACACTTATTGACATCTATGTACAATGAGAAGCGATTTTAACTACACCTTTACTTAGCCATACTGGGAGATGCTCTCGAGTGAGCGCGAAAAACCAAGTTCCTAGTGCAACAGCGGCCAATATAACTCGCTCCACCACAGGAGAGCAGTTGAATTGGTAGATACAATTTGAAGTGGCTAGCTAGTCTAGGTACTTCATCTTTCAGTCGAGGTAGCACCATCGGTCGTGTAGAGAATAATACGTGTAGTTCGCCAGCATTAAAAGTTCTTTGAACTGATTTTCTTAATTTCCTCGTAATTATATCACTTGGTATATCGCCCTTGAATTGAAGTCGTATGCATAAAGTGGCTTCTTGTTTACAGATAGTGAGTAATCAAATTTTGTCACTTGTTTTTGAATGAGTATGTGTTGTTTTTTATTTTTTTAGTTAGTTTGGTCTATCAAAGAACAAACTGAAGAGGTTTTGATTAACTTATACGGATTTGAGCCTGAATTCACATCAGCATGGGATCATTTACAGTCTCAAGTAAGCTAAATGGATAATGAATCATATTTGTTCTTTTTGGTTTTGTGTAGGTTCTTCCTATGCTTAAGAGATTGTTATATTCATTCATTCGTGTTTAGCAAATATGTATGATATAGATATAATGGAGAAGATTTATAGCTCAGGTGGATGATTTTGATGTAGTAGTGTTTTATAAGCTAGATGGTTTATTTGTGAGGCTTTCATTCCCCTACTTACTAGGCAACATCTTCGGCGCATACTTCAGTTTGAAGTGAGCTTTTAGACTCCATTTCAAGTTGAAGTATGCGCCGAAGATGTTGCCTAGTAAGTAGGGGAATGAAAGCTTCTCGAATAAACCATCCAGCTGAGAAAATACAACTGCATCAAAATATGCACAATATGTTTAAAGTTTCTGTGTCGTTTGCATACTTAAGATATATATATATATATATATATGTATGTATATATATATATATTCATAACACATTTGCATGTATATAGCTCTTGCATAACATCGTGTCGCATCTTTCTCGTTCCCATGACGATACCGTAGAGATTTCACGCATATTTTATGTTTCACTTACAATTCAGACTTCAGGAGTTTTTTTGTTGTTGTTGAAAATAACGTTTGTTATTGTTGCAGAAAGAGGAGTACGTACATCAGTGAGAGAAATGTTACGGAAAGTAAGTGTTGACTGTTAAAAATCGAACTACAGGCTAAAACATCTCACTATTCATATCAATTATCAAAAAGACATATATCTGTATATGTTTGTCTGTCTGTTTGTCTGTTTTCGACATAGAACTTTGCACCGATGTGCAGCAGTTCAAGTCGTCACACTCCATGTAGCACACAAAGCAAGAAAAGAAAGTAGTGGAAATGCAAAATAGAGACAGTAGACAGGGATATGAGACAAAAGGAATAGTAATAACGAAGAACAACATAGTTTTATTGGGTATTATAAGTCACAAGGAGTGGATGCATCTGCGCTATTGAGAACGATTGTGAGCCATATCACCGATTGTGTCCAGCCATTGGTTTTTACCGTCCCGAGGACCCCAACCAGAAAGTATACACCTTTCTACGTGGCTTAAACTAACTGTTGTGGATTTCATTGACTGGTGCCATGTTTTCTAGCCTAACCCTATGTCAGCTAATATTGCCCATCGAGGAAGGCGATGACTAGGCATGCGTAACACATGTCTAACCATCTTGGTCGATGCAGCTTCACAGCCTCGTCGATTGACTTCCCCTCCTTACCTAGCACTCGACCGATATCTCAATATTGTTCACCCTATTATTATAGAACGCAGGCACCTATGATCAAAGACAGCTAGCCTTTTTATGTCCTCCACTCTCAATGGCCAGGTCTCACAGTCATAAAGGACAGAGCGGACTGCTGAGCAGTAAACACGCCCTTTATTTGATAGCCGGATATCACGTCTACACCAGAGACTGCGTAAACTGGTATATCCGAAACCGTATCCGTGCTGAGATTTCGTCAGCGACCAATCCTCTGGCGTTGGCTGATGCAACTTCCCAAAAATAAGTGAAGCGGTCAACGTGCTCCACCACTTCACTCCCTATTTCTAAACTAGGAGTCAGTGTAGTCCAGTCCTGTATTATACATTTTGGAGGGACAATATATGTTTACAACTGCTTAATTTTGACTGAATTAACTAACTTTGATTGATTATTTCTTGTGACCAACTCAAATAGTACAGGATTCTTATGTTCTGTTATGCCTAAAGCAATTAATGTATGACATACACTTGATATCTTATTATCAACCAAATGAAGTATTATACTGTGCAGCCGTTCGCTTCGTCGCTCTTTATGCTTGAGGCATAGTCGTTGAAAGATGTGAAGAGGCTAACTATGTTTGACCATAAGTGTTTGCATTCCACCTCTCGTATTAAGTTGTATAATATATTGAGTAATAATGGGATTAGGCGTAGAGTATTAGATAAGGAGGGGATATCAATCGATGAAGTCGGGAAACTGTATCAGTTGTTGTCGCTAGGACACGTGTAACACACGCTAAGCCATCTCCTTCTTCATCAAGCAATGTTAACTGATGTAGGATTAGGTTGGAAAAGACTTGAGGGTAGTTTTAGTCAAAACCTGACATCATTCTATGGTCTTTGATTATTGGTTTGAGATAAATAAGGGGGTACATACTGCCTGGCTTGGGGTCCTCAAAACGCTAAACACCAGTAGTTGAAGAAGATTGTTGGTGTTTTAGCTCAAAATAGTTTGCAATGGTACAGGTGTATTCACTCTTTATGAATTCCCAGACCCATTGAATTCTCATTTAATTTCTACAGGCTTATTTGTTTCTCCCGCATATTTCCATTTATTATAGTGTCTTTGCACTTATTTTTTTCTTTGTCTCTCTACTTTTATGTGTGCTATTATGAAGTGGGCCAAGTTGTAGTTACTGTAGTTTTGTGTAAATTTCTACGTTGAAAATTCAGTTCAATTCACACCTAATATAATAAGGGCTAATTACTCATTTATGTAGAGAATAGCAAATGGTCCGGGTTCAGTTAAGGATCGCTTTATTTTGAACACAAGTGATTGAGATGATCGGTTATAACATACATTTCTGTTTAACTTTATCATACATATGCTAATGGAAGTATCCTTAACTGAACTTAACGACTTAGGAATCGACTTGTTACCAGGGAATAGTCTTATGGACTTAGAATATGCAGATGACATAGTCCTGTTAGGGGAGGATGCTGACAAAATGCAGAGTCTTCTGAACACCTTAAGCAGGAATCTTCGTATGTTTGGCATGCGATTCGCCCCTGTGAAATGTAAGATGCTGCTACAGGACTGGACTACGTCAACTCCTAGCTTAGTGGTAGGGAGTGAAGTGATAGAATATGTTGACCACTTCACCT
This sequence comes from Trichobilharzia szidati, assembly GCA_944472155.2. Taxonomy (NCBI): domain Eukaryota; kingdom Metazoa; phylum Platyhelminthes; class Trematoda; order Strigeidida; family Schistosomatidae; genus Trichobilharzia; species Trichobilharzia szidati. The sequence goes on along the minus strand of OX235274.1, from coordinate 99,232,181 downwards.
ATTTGGGAAGTTGTATCAGCACCAACGGATTGATTGGTGACGAAATCTCAGCACGGATCCAAAAAGCTCGGGCTGCTTTCGCTAACTTACACCGTCTCTGGCGTAGGCGTGACATCCGGCTGTCGACGAAGGGACGTGTGTACTGCTCAGCAGTTCGCTCTGTCCTTCTCTATGGCTCGGAAACACGGTCAATACGAGTTGAAGACATGAAAACGTTGACTGTTTTTGATCATAGATGTCTACGATCTCTTTCTCACGTTAGGTGGTATAATAAGGTAAGTAATGTTGACGTTAGGCGTAGAGTGTTGGGCAAAGAGGGAAAATCAATCGACGAGGCTATAAAGTTACATAGATTGAGATGGCTAGGTCACGTGCTGCGCATGCCTAGCCATCGCCTCCCCCGACGGACGGGCATTACTAGCTGATATAGGTGCAGGTTGGAAAAGTGTAAGTGGTGGCCAAACAAAAACATGGCCTCATCAATCCATGAAATCCTTGACAGTTAAACTGAGTCAGGTAGGGAGATGGAGACTTCCGTGTTGGGGCCTTCTGGACTCTAAGAATCAATGGCTGGAGACAATAGGTGACATGGCTCAAAATCGTTGTCAATGGCTTACGCAGATGTATTCAGTCTCTGTAATCTTTCATATTCCTTTCTACCATTAATCACTCTGTTTCTCTCTTATACTTGTCAAAACTCTATTGATTCTCTTCACTCATCCATCTTCTTGTCTACCTTTGTGTGGTATTTGGAACGTGGCAACTCGAACTGCTGCACTTCGGTGCCAAGTTCTATGTTGAATCCAGACTGAAAGACAGACAATTGGATAGCATATTTTTTATTATTTCCACCGGTGTATTCTTTAGGCGTGTCGACTTTTTATTGTGGATAATTAACTGTTATACTAAGTAAATGTTGAAATCCTATGTTCCACTCGGAACCCAAAGGAATGTTGTCATGACTAAGTAAGTGTCACATTAGTTTGTGTGACAGCTAAGAAATATGTTTTTTTTCTTCAGTAAATACCTCAACAACTAAATGAATTTGCCTTAAGGAAACGTTATTATCTATTCAGCACTTGTAAATAGTTAGCACTTCTCGTTATTGTTATTAACAGATGGTATTAATTGTCATTACCGCCAATTAGTGTTATTACTGGATTCTATAATTCAGATTATGTATGTGTGTGTAGGGATTTTAACTAGTTTCAGTGTAGATGTCGCGAAAACCAAGTGACTGGAGTGGTAAACTGCTCACCTCACAATCTCTAAATCTTAGGTTTAGTCGGTTGTGAGGTGATGGTCACTTACTGGTAGAATTCCAAGGTAGGGCAAAATAGTGCCGTCATATGCTCCCTACTTTTTAATGCTTCTATTGCTGGTGCTGGTTCTTAACGTAGTAACCTATAATGTAAATCCTCCATTGTTATTTTTATTGATAAAGTATAAATGTATTTCTTGACTTTCTGTTGACGATAAATATATTATAAAGCTTAGCGTGGTCAAACCAAAACATGGCTTCATCAGTCAGTGAAATCCACAACAGTTAGTTTAAGCCAGCCGGCCACGTAAGGGGAGTGTAGACTTCTTGGTTGGGGTCCTCGGGATGATCAAAATCGTTCTCAATAGCTGGCGCAGATGCATTCAATAAAGTCCCTTTGTTCTTTCATATCACTATTCTTTTCGCCTCATATTTCTGTTTATTTTATCTCTCTCCCTCTCTCCTTTGAATCTCTCTTTACTCTCTTCTCTTGCTTTGTGTGTTACATAGAGAGAGTGTGACAACTCGAACTGGTGCACATCTGTGCAGAGTTCTACATTGAAACCAGTCAGTCAATCAGTCAAAGGCTCAATGCCTTTTATCAATTTACAAGTAAATTCCTATACTATGCTACTGACCAGGGTTTGAACATGATTTATGTTGCAACAAGATATCAGCTGTCAGATTATGAATACTGACTGATTAAACTCTGGGCGAAAATGCCCAACTATTGCTTGACAATAGTTCAATATATTCTTGTCTATTAATATGGTCCTTTGTATAAATTCAACAACAACAAAAGTGACATTTATCTTTGTCCTTTCATTCATTCATGATATATTCTGTACATTATGGAGAATTTATAGGATAAAATAATTTTCTATAGTTTGGTTTGTAAGGGTTAGTTATGTTTTACGAGTTGATCACGGACTGATATCAATTAAAGAACCATTGAAAGCCAGGAATTACTGGACAGCTGTTTCATCCTAGTTTTGAGAATCATCAGCAGTACGCACCTACTGGGATTCGAACCCAGGACCTTCCGGTTTCAAGGCAAGCTGGCTCGTACACCATTCTGCCACTGGGACGTGATTCAATGGCTCATGAATTCTAACTTCGATGAATTCGTGATTTAGCGTGACCACCATCGGTGGAAAATCCATCATCACACTTGACTGGTTGGACCTCACTGGTCACAACTTCTCACTAGAACGCCAGGGAACTCCATCCTGTAGCAAGTCACTAGCGCGCTAAATCATGAATTGGTAGAAGTTAGAATTCATGAGCCATTGAATCGGGTCCCAGTGGTTGAATGGTATACGAGCCAGCTTGCCTTGTAACCAGAAGGTCATGGGTTCGAACCATGGCTGTGGGTGCGTACTGCCAATGATTTCCAAACTAGGATGAAACAGCAGCTGTCCAGTACTCCAGTGCTGGTTTTCAATGCTTCTCTAATTGATATCAGTCTGTGATCAACTCGTAAAAGGATAGAATAAATTGTTTCATTGAGATTTTTCTGGCAATCTAAATCGTATGAAATGATGGATACTGACTGATGTTTCCGTCAAAAACCAAAAAAAAAAAAAAAATAAACAATAATCGAAAGATGCCCTCAAAAATTATGCTTCACATTTTCTTATATTCCTTATCATAAAATGATAATAATAATAATCAAATGAATGCATCACGTTTCCTTTTTAATAATAATAATAATATTACCACTATTCACTCACTATTAAGCTACAGTGTTTATTTACAATGATCATATGAATATAGAATATTATTCAGTTTTTGTTTTAATTTTGTTACATCTCTTCTGACATTCTTATATGGTGGTGGTGGTGGTGGTGGTGTGGAGTGGTAATTTATTTTTACTATCAATTCGGAAACTTGTAGTTCTATATAAATAAATTTAGGTCATGTATAAAACAATGTTTGAAGTGATTTCATCCTTACTATATTGGCAATTATTATTATTACCATGATTATTATTGTTACTATTTGTGCTTTCACTAATTGTCTATTATCTGTCATGTTATATTACTTATATCACTGATGTAAATATCCATTTCAAGTTTTGTACCACAATCCTTCCACTTCCTTTGTTCCACTGAACTCTATTCACTTGCTACTTACTCTAAATGATGAAAGTAATGCTGCATATGCATACGTTTATTATTATTATTATTATTTTGAGGTCAGTTTTACGCGAAAATATGCACTTACTTAGTTACTCTCACATCAAGTAGTATTTAAGTCCACACACACACACACAAAGATGGAGAGAGTGAGTGAGTGAAACAATTATCTTAGTTGTCTCCAGTGTATGTGCGTGTGTGCATAGTAATAACTAATTAGGCAAATGTAAACAACTGCCTAGAAGCTATACAACAATACACACAAGGCTGATTTATATTTACGTCCTTTTTTTCGTGTGTCTCCATTCTCTCGAAATTTATCAGGTCAAATTGGTTTTCATCATTATATACATACAAGTTTTAACTGATTCTATGACAACTTGATGGCTAAATTATTTAGTGATGCTATAGGTGTAATTAAAGTTATACTGTCCAAAATTGTATACTGTTTGTTTTTACGAGTTGATCACGGATTGAAATCAGTTAGAGAAGCATTGAAAACCAACCAGGGAGTGCTGGACAGCTGCTGTTTCCTCCATCCTAGTTTGGGAATCATCGTCAGTACGCACCCACCTCCAGGGTTCGAACCCAGGACCTTCCGGTTACAAGGCAAGCTGGCTCGTATACCATTCAGCTACTGGGACCCGATTCAATGGCCATCTCATGAATTGTAACTTCTACCAATTCGTGATTTAGCGCGACCCCAACCATTATCGTTGGTGAGACATTCATCCAAACACGTGACATGTAGTTGAACCTCACTGGTCATGATTTCTCACTAGAACTCCAGGAAACTCCATCCTGTAATTTTAATTTTTAATTTTGATTTACAGCTTGATTCCACACCGTATTTTCAGTACAAGTATGGAATTTTCAGCATGGATATCGGTAGCCCAAATTTTGCAGGCCGACCATAGATATCAGGTGTGCGCCGGCAGGGGATTGAACCCTGGACCATGTGCATGGTCGGCGAGAGTCCTAACCACTGTGCTACCGACGCCAGCGAGTAATCAACTCGTAAAAACATAACTAACCCTTACAAACCAAACTATAAGAAAGTATACTGTTTGTATTAAATGTACATAAGCCGGATTAAATTTGCTGTGGTTGTTTTTCTTAAAAATTATTTTATTTTTATTCTTTTGTGTTCCAAGTGGAACAGATGACTTCAAGCTTGAGCGTTGATGTTTCAGTAGCAGTGTTTTTTTATAGCTTGACGCCCCCAACCTTCCCTCTTTTTACCGGGATTACTATTACCGGCTAGCTAAGTGAGGTAAATGAGGAATGTGTTGACCGGGGATCTAACCCCTGGATCGTGTGGGTAGTTGGCGAGTATTCTACCACTGATGCTGTACAGTTTTCGGCGAAGTTCAACAATAGCGTCCCAGGAGTGCGATAGCCCCGATGACCTTGAACGTATGCTAGTCGTTGACTGATGGCACCCGTCATTAACATAGCTGAAATATCAATGCTATTCACCAACTAAGCAGCAAATCTCACCCAGATCACGTTTTTAAGTACTGTTTGGACAATAGCTCGTTAGGGTTAGGATCACGGTTATAATTAGGGTTAGGTCTACGGTTATGATAAGGTTTCTAATTAGTGTTAAGATTAAGGTTAGGCTTAGTGTTAAGCTCAGGGTTAGGTTCAGGATTAAGATTAGGGTTACCATTATGAATAGATTTAGAGTTGATGACACTTAATTTAACTTGTTTTCTTATCCACATTTCCCTGGTAAGTAGTCGTCAGTCCTCTTACTGGAAACCATAGTAATTCAACCTAGGGCTTTTTGGGGAAGACTACGCAACTGGATAAGAGAGACGAACAATTCACAACAACAGCTCATCTTTAGTCACTTCGGTGAGTACATGAACAGAAACTAGTCTAACTTAGCCACTGATACTCCTCATTATAATTGGGACGTATTTTTAAGTCGTTTCAGAGAAAGATAACCTGTTTAATGTGTTTTCATGCATTTGCTTGTAAATATACGTCAGTTTTGTGCAAAAATTCCTCATTTTTCTGATTGGTCACTCGTGCGTTCGCATTCCTTGGGACGCTATTGTTGAACTTTGCCGTGTTTTCTTATGCCAAGTCTATCTTTTCTGACCCTACTAAGCGAATATTTACCACCAATAATACAACCGCCACAATGAAGTAGAAGAATAAACTGACTTTACTGTGTAGTACTTTTGCTGTATATGGTCTAGAGTGACAAAAATGAGTGGAAGTCATTGTGAACGTGAATATCAGGCATAACTATTTCCAGGAAACTGGACACTGACAAGTTGAAAGTATTTTAGTCATTAGTTGGGTGAAGAAACTTCTGCAGATTGAGAGAGATGAAGCTCAAGTCATGGTGAAAGAAAAGACATGGTATGGTAATTCAGAAAAAATAACTTCCTATAATCGACTACTTGTTGGATGAACTGGAAGACTGTTGTTTATATTTTCCTTCAGACATCTATAAAACACAAAATAATTGGGCAAAGAATATCCTTTTCGATAATTTCCTCTTCTGGCTCTACAATGATATATATGTTTATATGCATAGAATATTCTAGATTAGTAGTCAATAACTATATTAGTGTTTTTTAAATAATATTGATTTGTAAAGTAAGATCAATAGAATTACAGTTCACTAAAGATACTTAAATTATAAAAATAATAATAAAGATATAATAGCGAATAGAATATCAACTAAAATTAGGGAAATTTCACGAAAATTCTGGATTATTCAAACCTAGATGGCCAAGGTAAGGATAATGTCTGAACTAACGTTTTTTGGACGCACAAATTAGGCTTCTTAATATGGATCCCAACAGCCCCAGCAATATTTAGTAATTGAACTCTTAAGGGTAAATGACTCTGAAAGCCTGGTTAACATCAATCTTGTGTTCTGTATCCACAAGATGAAATAGAATAGCGCTACGAATAGATTTTATTTGTCCTTGCAGAGTGATGTTCGGAAATTCGTCGAGAAACACGCCTAATTGTACAGCCTATGTAACTGGCTCCATATATATATATATATATATATATATATATATATATATAATTGTAGAGCCAAAAGAGGAAATTATCGAAAAGGATATTCTTTGCTCAATTATTTTGTGTTGTTTATATCTCATAATCTTTCTAGCCTTATTCCTAGAAAAAAAGCATGTTATACGTGACTCGTGGCAAAATTTAAAGCAAAATTATTTCAAAGGTGAATCGAATAAAAGTCTATGGACAGCACCACTCTCAGCAATAGATTGTGGAATTCTGTTATTTCACTTTGTAGATAGTAGTTGAAATGCAAATATAACACTGATATCATATATCACCTTTAGTTGAAATTGAATAGGCCGATAAATTAACACATCTGAAAAAATTGTTCTAAATCAGTCATTAAAATAAATAAAATTATATGAAGTATAAGAGTAGGGAATCAGTTTTGAATATCCTTGGCTTTATAATTTTCTGTTGACATTTAACTAAGATTTACAAAGCGGAAACTTGGCGGGTGTATGTATGCCGAAGTTTTGGTTAAATAGTTTATTGCTAAAATATTTGCTGTTTATCGAATAGTGGAAAACTTATGGAGTTATTAGGTAATAACCATAGGCATAGAATTAATCTTAAAATAGTCATCAAACAAACATTCCTAATTTCACTTGAATAAAATTGCATCTGAATTAAATTCATCCTAGAACATAACAATATTCGAACTGGATTTAACATACTAGTGCTTTGCTTTGTACTTTTGATCATCAATATGAGAATTCCATTTCGTTGGGATCGAATAATTCTCCAATATGGATAGCGTTATTAGAAGACGAAGATTATCTGAAAAGTTATGTGATGTATTTGCGCTATACATTCCGAACAATCTGATCCCTCACACATTTACTTGTCAAGTCGATATATATGTAAAAATTAAGGGCAATTAAATTCAACAAAGTAACAAGAAAAAGATTTAAGAATGATTAACACAACGTTTGGTAATCCAATCCAATAAAGATTACCAAGGTAGGTTTAGAGTAATGATAAACTGTTTTTGAATACACAGGAGGGGGGTGGGGCTTAAGTTTATGAATAGCTATAGCCTCAGTGTATTTCAATAGGCTCCCTTGATCGTTTTTATAGATGACCTTAAAGGCTGAGTTAACATCAATCTTATGGTTCATGTCGATTAGATGTTTAGCTATAGACGAAGTTGGTAGTCCGACACCTGCATCTAATGGTTTTCCACAATTCATTTGTTTTTTAACCATTTCGGGATATGCTGTCCCACCCTCACATACAAAGCACGATTACTCCTCCCTATGTATGTCTGTATACACACACATGAAAATTGGTAAATAGTGTGGGATGTAACATAATTACTTGTGCACTTTTGATGTTTGCAGTGGAGCATATTTTTAGCTTTTTCGACAGTTACAAGCTGGGCTGCATAATAGGTACTACGGATAACCGAATTCAACCTTTGTCTCAAAATCCTACTGTCTATTTCCCCGTTATATGGTTATTTGATGAAAACATTTTTCTTTGGGGGCGGTATAGATTGTAGGTTTAAAGACTAATTGACTTCTACACCTGTTTAACATTTTTTTAAAGATATCCGTTTTCAACAAGAGTATCCATCAATATTTCATTTTCGTTGTCTATAACATCAGCCGTGAAAATACGTTGAATCCTCTTAAACAGACACTTTTCAAGCCTCTCTTATACGAATGAATTGTGGAAAACCAATAGATGCAGGTGTCGGACTACCAACTTCGTCTACAGCCAAACATCTAATCGAGATGAACCATAAGATCGATGTTAACTCAGCCTTCAAGGTCATCTATAAAAACGGTCAAGGGCGCCTATTGAAATACGCTGAGGCTACAGCTATTCATAAACTTAAGCCCCCCACCCCGCCTCCTGTGTATTTAAAACAGTTTATTATTATTCTTAACCTACCTTGGTAATCCTTATTGGATTGGACTACCAAATGTTGTGTTAATCATTCTTAAATCTTTTTTTGTCACTTTGTTTAATTTAATTGCCTTTAATTTTTTCATATACATATCGACTTGACAAGTAAATGTGTGAGGGATCAGATTGTTCGAAATGTATAGCGCAAATACATTACATAACTTTCCAGATAATCTCAGTCTTCTAATAATGCTATCCAAATTTATAAAAGGGACTGCTTGTTTTAAATTCTCCAATCCCTTGCTTTTGGGAAATTTTTCTCAGTCAGCTGATGCTTTCAAATTCCTAGGGTATATTGGTTCGTTGTATCACTTATTATTATTTTTTTCCCATCGTGTTCCAAGTGAAACATGGGGCTTCAACCTTTGAGCTACGAAGTTTCAGTAGCAGTAGTGATATACTTTTTTAAGCGATGAGTGTTTGCTAGTCTATCGCTCAACCTCCCTCCTCTGCCGAGCTTACTACCAGCTAAATGATTTTTAGGTGTATATTGGTCAGGGATGGAACCTTGGACTAAGTGCACAGATGGCCAACATTCTTCCGCTGAATCACTGACGCACTTTTACTTCGATATTTTTTTTAACCTTTGTTACATTACAAATTGATTGTCTTATTTTATTAGTCTTCGATATTTTTCCTTTCTCACTTAAATTGGAGGGTCAGGGTTAGGTGACAATGCACTAAATGTTAGAAGTCAGTTAGCAGGAAGCTGTGGACTTTAATATTTCATGGTTTTTGTGGTAGTTTTTAGCAAGGTGTCTTGGCAGCTGTAAAACGGTTAATTTTTTGTAGGGAATTGGACTCCGTGTTGCTTATTAACTAGTGTCATAGTAACCTAGCTGTGTGTGTGTGTGTGTGTAGCGAAATTCTACGGGGTTTTAGTTGAATTATTGAATTGCTCAGTTGTAAAGTGTCAGAATTCGACACTAACCGGCACAGGTTCGGGTCACTGATTAGATGAGCACCCTTGATATTTGAAAATTCGCCTTGCTGATGAATCGCCATATGCACCAAGTCTATATCCTGCTAAGTGATTGTTAGAGGCCTAACACCGAACATAGTGCACTATAGTTCTGTCGATGCGCACTGGTAGCTAGATTTCAGGTCTTACTTTAAACTGAACAATCAAATTGGCTATCATCCGTCAACTTATTTATTTCACTGATAGTTGAGGCCAGTAAATTTAAACTGACAGTGGGAAATACTGGTGAATAACTTCTTAGTGTCAGATAACTTTAATTTCCAATGTATGACTGAAAATCGTTCGCACAAATAGACTTTAACACAGTGATGTTAGAAGGTTTTTCTAACAAAAATTGTTTATTCTATTGGATTAAAATATTTCCAATAACCTCGCCTAGTTTTCTAGTCTGTTCCAAGCCCAGAGTTCGGCGTGGGACTAGCAACTCTACCCCAGGAAATCAGACAAATCGCTACAGAAACTTCAATGCACAAGAAAAATATTAGAAATACAAAGAAAACTTATTCTTCCCTGACTTTGGAAAGACGAATGATGCGGACTGTTTGAGGTCTTTAGCAAGCCAGTCAGCTGATGTGTCTTCCCTCAATGAAAGCGAAAATAAACTTGGGAAGTAGAATGTTCGTAAAGTGCACGCGATTGGGAGGGAAGGCTGCTCACTTTGCCAAAGAAATGAGGAATTACGGCATGGAAATGCTAGGAATCTATGAGAACTGGTGGAATGGATGTTGACTATCGAAATAGTCAACTGGTGATTCAGTAATCTACTCTGGTCGCCAAGACGACAACCACAGGCACAGTTAGGGAGTAGCTGTTATGGTATCACGAACAGCAACCAAAGCTCTTGAGCGGGAGAAATCAAGATTTCCACGGAAAACTGCAAACAGTAATGGACAACATTCCAGATGATGACATAAAAATCCTTATGGGCGATGTAAATGCCAAACTGGGAGCAGACAATACAGGCCAACAACTGCTACCTTGTTGTGGTAGCAGGGCTTGAATACCGCGGTGACCCAACAAACTACACTGACTTAGAATTATGTTCCTGCCATGCCATAAAGATAGTTTGGATAGTGGTCAGACTAAAAGCAGTTACCATGGGGTACATGGGCTCCGGATTCCAAACGAATCGAAAGGTGTACGAACCTGTATTGATCACCGGCAACCATGGGAATGTGTTTCCTGACGCTGCTTCTCTGCCTTGCGGACGAGACTCCAAGTCAAAGGCTCCGAGGTGTTCCTTAAGACAATCACCTGCTTCAATCTGACCACCCGGGCAGTATCCCGGTCCTCGCACTAACAATGAAACAACAAATAATGAGGAAAATTAGTTACACACTCATTCTCACGCGCACACACAATGATGATATTTTTGGCTACGTGTTTCCGTTTAATCCTATTTTTATACATAGACTTTTATGCTTTACTTTTACTATTCTTGGTGTATTCACATTTGTCAGCCATTTGCCTTTGTCTGAATTCCCAGCCTATCTGTGTGGTCTCCAGATGTCAATGAGTAGCCTTCAAAATGATTGTCCCCAGTGCGACACCTAACACAGATATCTTGAAACCGCGTGTCTCATTCAAGCTTGCCGCCTACAATGTTGGGACACTGATGCAAATCTGACATCAATTAGGTCAGGTGAGATCGTTGGAAAGCCTCGCTATCGATGTCTGCTGCATTTTGGAGACCCGCATTCAAGATCCCAGTGAAATGCTTCGTATATCTTCTCTGTCTGGAGGTTCGAACAGTATGTATCACCCACGCTTATCCGGAGATCCTATGACGTTGGCATCCAGCGTAGCCGGTGTCGCACTTAACACTGTAGCCAAAGCTACATTACTGGACTTAATCCCCACTTACAATCGTTTATGTGCTGTAAAGCTGTGAATTAATACGAGAGTAAGAAGCGGGAGGCTATGTACCAACGAATTGCAGCTCACATGCATTGCTGTGCTAAAAACCACTTGGTTTCTGCGAGTTCCTTGCAACTTTTGGATGAACGCCGGTTTATTCTGGCAGGTAGCCAGTACAAGAAAATGCGAAAGGTGCTTACGCGCAAGATTAAACAGTGTTTACGTAAGGACCGCGAAGCATGGTGATCAAAGCGTGCGTGTAAGATGGAGTTAAAAGCTGCACCTGGCAACAGTCAGAAGTTGTTCCAGGTCATCCGAGCCACCGGTTGCAAGAAGCAGGGTGTCAGCAAGGCAGTATGCGAGGCAGTTGAAAAGACGCCTGGAATGCTGGGCAGAGAACTTTGAGAAGCATTTTGGCGGGCCACTATGGGCAGCACCCAACGTCATCAGCCCCAGTGCTCCTTGGTAGGTCAATACCGACTCACCAGCCGAAGCAGAAGTCCGAAAGGAGCTCTAAATGTTGAAGGCCCATAAGGTATCTGGCCCAAACAATTTATCCACGGCTCTTTTTAAAGACGGTGGCGAGAATATCGTCATGTCTTTGATAGGTTTTTTCAAGAAAGTTCGGGAAATTGATGATGTGCCATCAATGTAGACTGAAGCCACCGTCCCCATCTTTAAAAAGGGTCCAAGTAACTTATGCGACAACCATAAGGAGTATCATTTTGCTGTCAATTGCGTCTAAAATATTGGTAGCTGTCTTGCTTCGCAGGATGTGCAAAACATGTGAGAGATTTATTCGCGAAGAGAAGGCTGGGTTTCGTTTAGGCCGTGGGTGCGTTGATCATGTGTTCACCCTTCGTTAGTTGTTAGAACACCGGCACACGTTTTGCAAGCCAACAATCGTTGTGTTTCTTGATATTAGGGCTGCCTTAGATTCGTTGGACAGAAATGAGATCTGTTACTGTCCGCTAGAGAGGGGTGTACCTGAGAAGTTTGTTAACATCCTGAAAGCCCCATACAGAAATACCTCAGGTAGAGTAAAGGCACACAAGCAGCTATTATAAGTGTTACCGACGAATAGTGGGGTCTAACAGTGTCACCCAATATTCCCGTTTCTCTTTAACTTTGCCACGGATGACATTCTGGAGTTAGCACCGAACGACGTGCGTGGTGGTGTAGATCTGCTTCCCGGAGAGAAACTTTTCGACCTCGAGTATGCAGACTATATTGTCTTACTGTGCGATAGTATGCAGGCTGCCAAAATCGCACTTAACCAGTTGGCGATCAGTGTCTGTAAGTACAATATGTGCTTCGGACCGTCTAAGTGCAAGGTACTGTTACAAGATTGGCAGGAACCTGTACTTGCACTCATTCTTGCAGGTGAACCACTTGAAGTCGTCGATCAGTTCGTGTATATGGGTAGTTGTGTGAGTGCTGGCGGAGGTGTGACGGACGAGATTTCCAACCGTATCATGAAAGCTAGGGGGTCATATGTCAATTTGAGCCACCTCTGGTATTGTCGCAATGTTAGCCTGGCTGTTAAAGGTGGGGTATACAATGCTTCGGTGTGGGCTGTCCTGCTCTACGTCTGCGAAACCTGGTCTCTCCCAGCTGAGGATGTACGGTGACTCTGCGTATTCGATCATCGCTGACTCCATAGAATTGCTGGCGTTCGATGGCATCATTGGGTGAGTAACCCTTAGGTCCAGTGGCGTGTGTTTCGACACAGTGGAGATCACCTATTCATTTAGTGTTGTCATCTGCAAACACCGACTCCGGTGGCTTGGATATGTGCTACAAATGTCATCCCATAGGCTTCCATATCGGTCTCTGTTTGCCACCCATGGGACTGGATGGGAAAAAGTAGAAAGAGGTGGTCAGCCCATGACGTGGCGTCGTGTGCTGTTGATGGATATTTGTGTAAGGAAATCGGTTATCACGTCGCGACTCACTAGTTGGGGTCCGAGAGACAGCTCGAATCGGCGGCTCGAAACGTTATCTCGGATATGGCCAAGAATCTCAATCAATGGCGAACGTGCTGCAATTTTTTCTTTCTTCCCTTTCTGAAAATAATTCGACGAATCCTGTTTGGTCTTGTCAAATATAACTGCTTTCTTCCCAGATAAAATCCTATATTCATTCTTTGCCTTACTTTTTCTCATATGTTGTTTTATTATTATTGTACATCTCAACACTGTGGCGTGCCCCAAATCCTCATCAACCTCATTCCAAAGGCAAATGATAATATCAGCTTATCCACAGCGTGAAACTCAGCGAGGCTTTTTAACTGATTACAGGTGTGAGACATGTCTGCCTGCCTATTATCACCGATGATATTCCCAATTGTGGTGGACTGGATTATGCGGAAGACTTTGGGGAACAACAAGACGGAAATACATTGGACCTATAAGAACACTCTAGAAGATCTGGATATTGCGGACGACTCATATTTGATTCTACAGAAATTCGAAGTCGTACAAGTCCTGGCCGCGAATACAGTATTTCAAGTGAACATCGATCACTCAACGGAAGAAATTTGACATAGATCACTTCCTTCACTTATCTAGGCAGCATCTACGAGTACTTGGGACGGATGAATATGTCAGAGCCAGCCTGAATCGGGAAGTCAAGATACACCTTCATAACTCTGAAATCGGTTTGGAAATTTGCTGCGCTCAGCATAAGGAACAAGATTCGGACTTTGAACACATATGTCAAGTCAGTCAGTTCTTCTATATGGATCAGAAACCTGGAGCTTAACGTAGAGTATTTAGGTCGCGGACTTGTATCAGCAGTTACCTCCAACGGCTCCATATTGAAGGTCAAATGTCCAGCAAGAATTAGCAAGTAGAAACTATTGGAACAGACCAACCAAGAACCTACTGCCCCAAAAATAGGCCGAAGTAAATGGGGATGAATTAGGCACACACTGAGGAGACCTTCGAATGACATAGCGCGTTAGGCCCTCCAGTGGAACCCGAGTTAGGCGTCTGAGAGTGAGGTTCAGGAGATCGTTCGAGAGGTAGTTGAGAGTTTGATGGCAATCGTGTTCCCGGCTATAGAAGCCAGCAGAAAATAGGACAAAGTGGAGATGTACTGTTGAAACCGAATGTTCCACTCGGAACCCAAGGGAACAATAATACTAAAATATTTACGTTGAGTTTAGAATCAGGCTACTTGAAAAGCCTCTATGTCTTGAACTAATTGCTACTACTGATTCACACTAATCCTCATCTTTCTGTCACATTATAAGTAACAGAGACCGAAATACTGCTGTTGGATTCGATTGACTTTTCAATTTTTATTGTCCATGCCTACACTGATTAATCACTAAGGGTTAATGCAATAGGCTAGGCGAGATGCATGATACAGAATATGCATCCACATAGTTATTTAGTTGTATGGATTAATTTCTTAATGCATTCTAGGAATTTATTATGTGGACTCCAAATCATAATTTTAATATGTGGACAAAGGCAAACTATCTCTCACTGTTCACTCTCTTCGGAATAGGGGCAAAGTTAAACTTTAAGCACAACTAACTACCATCAATCATCAAATGACCTCGAACGCACCAATCACGTGAAGGAGGCATTTTTGTGTATGGAATACATATATATTTATGAAAAAGTTGCACAAAAACTGTATAAAAGTGTTACAGAGGATACCTTTCTCTCACATGTGATAAAGATAGCTCTCAGTTTTAGGTTGGAATATCAACAGAGTATAATTCCATTGTGGGTAAAATTTATTTCGATAAAGTCTCACAGTGTTATACAGTAATATTTTCTGAGCAATAAATGGTGCTCGAAACGTCATCAGTAAATATAACTGTATAACACTGTGAGACTTTATCAAAATAAATTTTGTCCGCTATGGAATTATACTCTGCCACAATGCACAACTTCTATTCTTACATCAACGGAGTAATTTAACCATATTCTATTCATGTAATTATTTAGGTCTTCTAACCCTAACAATCACCCTAATCTTTTCTGAACCTAACCCTAATGTGAAAATATGCCTAAACTAACTGTAATCAAACTCGAACCAACCCTAATGTTGCCTTAATTAGGCTAACCTAACCGTAACTTGTCCTTGGCTTAAAGCGTAACTTAATCTTTCCCAAACCTAAGCTGTAACTTGCCAGATATCCCATTTAAATAGCATAGCACTTTGATGAGGATATTTTATTGCTGATGACAACATTATTTGTCAGGTTTCACTAACTTGCTCAGTGCGCGTTTCAAGGTCATTAGTGCGGTCGCACTCCACTAATATTTAATGGTGCTTGAAGTTTAACTTGGCTGGAATAGGTAAACTGAAATAGTATTGTGATAATACAATTTCTAAATTATAGATATTTTTACCACTTCTAATTAGTAAATACATTTGCTTCCTTCCTCTTTCTATTGAATTTAGGGTAAATGTTGTGGATTTTCGGGTCCTCAAATCTATGCCTCTTCAAAGTGGAGATACAGCCATCCAAATTCATCGGCTTTAGTTGCCTTTGTACCCGACTCTTGTCGTACACTAATGAGTTTAGAGGAACAAGTACTTCAGGACTTGAAAACAAAATCAGATAATGATGAACCAGGACAGATAACTTTTCAGAAAGTAAGTTCCTTTTTTAAAGAAAAAAATTATTTGTTTTAATAGGGGATAACTGTTATAGCTGGAAAAAGTTTGAATACAACGAAAAAATGGTTACATTTAAGTCAGTTTATCGACTATGACTGCTAATCACCTACATTTAAAAAGACGGTTGCAGCGAAGAAAACTTTCTATTCGACGAAGTCATCAACTAGGCTGTACATTCGTGTATTTATTTATGATGAATGTGTGGGAAAGTTCCACAATAATTTCCGGTCAAGGGTCAAAATAACAAAATTACAATTAGGAATTAAAGTGCCATGATAAACAGGAGAGACGGATAAAACTCAAAGAAAATAGCATCATAATTACTGAGAAGATTTACATATTGTGCAATTAGGGGTTACAAATGTAGCAATAACAAAATAGACAGGATGGTTGGATAAAAAAATTTAGTGGGATCATAACTAATGTGAAGAATAATTGTTTATGCAGTCAGGTACTAAATATGTAGAAATAATAAAATGACAAAATAGGCAGGAAGTTCAGATATGAAAATATGGTAGTGTAAATATGGATTAAGAAAAACTTAAAAATAACATGAATAAACAGGAAGTTTGGATAAGAAAGGCAATGGAATAATTACTGTTAAAAGAATTACCTGTTTATGACAGCCACGGCAGGGACAAGGGTTGAACGTATTTCTTTTGGACACATAGCTTGTGTTTGAGCTTTTGGATGACTAGTGCCTCGGCTATGCCCAGATGTCTTGATTTTACTCCTTTTGATAGGTTTGATCGAATCTTGCATATGACTTTGAAGGATTTTTCGAATGGTGGTGAATGTCCTGAATTGACCAGATGTGCTGTCACTGAGCTATATACATCTATATATGTCCCTTACTCAATACAAACGTCAAGTCAGTTCTTCTATACGGATCAGAAACTTGGCTGTGGGTCACCAATAATATTTCCAACAGCCTGTTGCAGACCTTTATCAACAACTGTCTTCGCTCTATACTCAAGATCAGATGGCCGGAAAGAATCACCAACAAGAAACTATGGGAACAAACAAAACAAGAACCAATCGCCCAACAAATATGCAGGAGAAAGTGGAGATGGATTGGACACTCTCTGAGGAGGCCGCTGGGTGAAATCGCGCGTCAGGCCATAGCTCGAGTGTAACCCAAAAGGGAACCGGCGAGTGTGACGTCCAAGGGTGACATGGAGGAGATCATGTGAAGAGGAGTTGAAAAAGTATGGATTAACATGGACGCAGGTGAAAAGTACAACAGAAGAGAGATGGAAGTGGAGACGTGTAGTTGAAGCCCTATGTTCCACTAGGAACCCAAGGGAACAATAATAATTATACTCAAACCGTTATTTTACTTTAAGTCAGTCACTACCTCTTGTGTTCAGTTTATTCCATTCATGTTACTACCATAAACTCAATAGTTTAGTGGGTATTTATAAGCTTCATTAGTCACACTGGCATGTATTTTTGACACCAGCCATCATTATAATTCACGCCATGAAGTTCTATTGAAATCATTCAGTGGTGTAAGTGTTAGATGCACTTTCTGTGAAATTAATGTGTTACTAAGGTAGAAGTAAGCTCAACGTATGTTACTCAGACCACTCAAACTTACACCATCTCTGGCGTAGGCGTGACATCCGGCTATCAACCAAGGGACGTGTGTACTGTTCAGCAGTTCGCTCCGTCCTTCTCTATGACTCTGAAACATGGCCAAGACGAGTTGAAGACATGAAAAGGTTGACTGTTTTTGATCATAGATGTCTACGATCTCTTTCTCACGTTAGGTGGTATGATAAGGTAAGTAATGTTGACGTTAGACGTAGAGTGTTGGGCAAAGAAGGAAAATCAATCGACGAGGCTATAAAGTTACATAGATTGGGATGGCTAGGTCACGTGGTGCGCATGCCTAACCATCGCCTCCCCCGACGGACGGGCATTACTAGCTGATATAGGTGCAGGTTGGAAAAGAGTAAGTGGTGGCCAAACGAAAACATGGCATCAATCCATGAAATCCCTGACAGTTAAACTGAGTGAGGTAGGGAGGGAGATGCAGACTTCCGAGTTGGGGCCCTCGGGACTCTAAGAATCAATGGCTGGAGACAATAGGTGACATGGCTCAAAATCGTTGTCATTGGCCTTCGCAGATATATTCAGTCTCTGTAATCTTTCATATTCCTTTCTACCATTACTCATTCTGTTTCACTCTTATACTTGTCAAAACTCTATTGATTCTCTTCACTCATTTTTTTGTCTACCTTTGTGTGCTATTTGGAACGTGGCAACTGGAACTGCTGCACTTCGGTGCCAAGTTCTGTGTTGAATCCAGACCAGAGAGACTCAGGCCACGGTCATTTTGTAGATTTTCCTATAATTATATTCAAGTGATATAAGTAACCAAGTGAAGAAATTAAGCGAGAGAGAGAGAGAAAAATATATATATGTTGATTTCTACTTTATTCAAATATATTATCGTTTTTGTGTAGGTGTATGCTGCGACTCACTGATTCACTTCATAACTTATGAGTAGTTAGACTGTTGCTACTCCCCCCCCTTATTGCTTCTCATCAAATCTCTATCCTTTGTTGTTATGTAGGCTTTCCATGTTTGTTTTCTTTATTGTTTCTTACAGGGGTGTGCAGAATTCCTTTACTCACACATAGAATCTGTTATAACTGGTGCATTCATAGTACCGGTTGTTTCTCTTGTGATTGTAGTAAGTTTTCTTTTTTATAGTGTTTATGAAATTAATCAAGTTCTGCTTCTCTTTTTCTGTTTGAATTTATTCTGACTTGTGTTCATTTGCACTTTTTTCTCAAATGATACACGTTGTACGGATAGTAGTTAAGCATGTGTATTTTATGAACTTTGAAATTTCTATGCGGTCGATATCTAACTATATCTGTTATTATCATCCGTTTGTATAATAGGACGATGGTTTTATCGTAAATGATGTAAGAAGAGTAGTCCAACCATAATAATAAAAAACAAAACGATATACTGTTGTGTTTACTGACGTTTCGCTATTTAATGCTGCCAATAGCCTTACCAAAGTAGTGATATTAAACCAGAATGTACAAAACTTCAGCTTATATATATATAACAACTTAATCATCGTTCCTCAGCATGGGGTCATTTTTGCGTTGTCAAGCTGGGCAACTGGTAGAGATAACAAAACCAGGTGTAGATTGTTGGATTGGATAAATGTGTAAAATTGTAAGAGCAGCATGTGTTTGCATAATGAAATCGATTATCACATTTGTGTATTGATTTTGTCATTTCATGGGGGAGGGAGGTGTCGTAACCAGGTCAAATTCAGTTTTAGTCCATCATTGCTATTCATACAACTTGGATTCCATTTGATATGAAGTGCATCTGATGATGTGAGATGTCCTTTGTGATTTCTGAAATGCTTTTTCTGGATTATTTCAATATTGTCAAAATCAATTTTGGGACCTGATTCTATAGCGTGTAGACCTATGGCTAATGATTTTTCTGGGTTTTCTAGTTTAGCTGGATTTCTGGGCGGTCGAACAGATGCTCTACAGTGTTCATTTCTCTCTGGCAATGTTTGTCCTATGTATATCGCTTCACATTCCAAGCATTTTATTTTATGGACACAATTAGATAGAGAATCTTTAGAGATTTGGTCTTTTATATGGACAAGGTTGTTTCGCAGTGTGTCTGATGTTTTGAAGAAAAATTTCAGAAATCACAAAGAACGTCTCACATCATCAGAGGCACTTTGTATCCAGTGAAATCCCGATTATCTGAATAGGAATGATGGACTAAAACAGAATTTGACTTGGTCACAACAATGCCCCTCCCCCATGAAATGAAAAAATCAATACACGAAAATGATAAGCGATTTCATTATGCAAACACATGCTGCTTTTATAATTTTACACACTTATCCAATCCAACAATCTACACCTGGTTTTGTTATCTTTACCAATTGGCCAACTGGACAACGCAAAAGTGACCCCATGCTGAGGAACGATGATTAAGTTGTAATATATATAAGCTGAGGTTTTGTACATTCTGGTTTAATATCACTACTTTGGTAAAGCTATTGGCATCATTACATAGCGAGACGTCAATAAACACAACAGTATATCGTTTTGTTTTTCATTGATTGGGAAATACAAAAAAACCTTTATTATCATGAATATCATATACCCAATGGCCAAATTTTTTCAAACTATTAAAAGTGAACTTGTTTTGGACATATATAAGTAGTCCACCCAGTTTATTGCGTTATGTGAGATTGATAAGTATACCCACAGTCATAATTACCAGTTTATTTAAAATTAAAGTCGCGTTAAATGGATAATTTAATGGCTTGATACTGAATATTAGATGGTCTGTTACCCAACAGATGTGCAGAAAGGAATGGAAATGAATTGGACACACACGCACTATGTCATTGAGTGGAATTCGAATAAGAAGCTATGGGTTAGGCGTCTAAGCTTGATATGGAGATTATGTGAAGCTAAAACTTCTCTATATGGTTAAATTAATTTCCAATTACTGTTTTGCGGCGATTTATTTGGTTTCAAGTCGGATTACTGTCTGACATCAGTAAGAGAACCACTGAAAGCCTAGGAGTAATGGACAGCTATTTCGTCATGATTTTAGACTCTTCATTAGTACGCACCCACTGGGATTCGAACCCAGGACCTTCCGGTTACAAGGCAAGCTGGCTCGTATACCATTCAGCTACTGGGACCCGATTCAATGGCGCATGAATTCTAACTTCTACCAGTTTTATTTTTTATTTTTTTATATTTTTGATTACAGCTTGATGCCACACCGTATTTTCAGTACAAGTATGGAATTTTCAGCATGGATATCGGTAGCCCGAATTTCGCAGGTCGACCATAGATATCGGGTGTGCGTCGGCAGGGGATCGAACCCCGGACCATGTGCATGGTCAGCGAGAGTCCTAACCACTGTGCCACCGACGCACGTGATTTAGGGCGACCCCAACCCTTACAAACCGAGAACTATATTAATCTGATGCTCGCTAGGGACTTGCTACAGGATGGAGTTTCCTGGAGTTCTAGTGAGGAGTCGTGACCACTGAGGTCCAACCAGATGTCACGTTTGAGGATGGATGTCCCATCAACGACATTGGTTGGGGTCGCGCTAAATCACAAATTGGTAGAAGTTAGAATTCATGGGCTGGCCATTGAATCAGGTCCCAGTGGCTGAATGGTATACGAGCCAGCTTGCCTTGTAACAGGAAGGTTCTGGGTTCGAACCATGGCTGTGGGTGCGTACTGTCGATGATTCCCAAAACTAGGATGAAACAGCAGCTGTGCAGTACTCCCTGCTGGTTTTCAATGGTTCTCTAACTGATATCAATCCGTGATCAACTCGTAAAAACATAACTAACCCTTACAAACCAAAAACTATAGAATCTTCATTAGTAAGCCACCCATTACCTCATAGAGAGTCTGACGCTGTTGAACATTCAGCCGCTGGGAGTGAATTCAGTGAATAAGCAATGATTTTTTACTCCTACCAATTCACGATATATGACGCCATCGCTAATGAGTGTTATTCGTGAGTCGACTTGGGGAACTCCACTGATCACGACTTCACACTAGAACTGCGTAAAACTTCATCGTATAGTCAGCCCTTAGTCAGCATTAGAATAATTTTTAGGTACTGCTTCGCAGCATTATTTATCATTGGTAAGACAAATTTTTGACTCATACGGTAAAGTGTCCCAGTCTGATCATTTCACCTAGGTCCTATATCTCTCCAGCTACTTTATCTTTCTTTTTTGGAATTAAACTAAGTTTGTTGCATTCGTGGCGTGTGTGTGTAGACAATTAAAGTTCATGCATTATCGTAGAAACTATCCAGTTCAGCAAGGTAGAACCTGCTGCATCACTATATAGTTTTGCCTGTTGTCAATTTCGAAACACTTTAGTCTGGAAACCGTTTATTTTAGCATAGGATGCCAATATGACGTGTAGGCATAGTTACAAAAGGGATTAGCTTGACTAATATAGTATCTATAGTTCTAGGTTCAATAATATTGCGTAGACTAAGTGGTTCTCGGGAGGCGCAAACACGAGAAAACCAGGCAGGTTTTAGGACAGGAAGAGGGTGTATTGATCATACCTTCACCCTCCGACAGATTCTAGAACATAGGCATTCCTACTGGCGTCCAACAATCATTATATTTCTTGACCTAAAGGTGGCATTCAATTCTGTCGACCGAGAGGCTCTCTGGCGATGCTTGGCTGTAAAGGGAATGCCGAGAAAATATATTGCACTGATTAAGGCACTCTACTCGTACTCATGCAGCCAGGTGAGGGCTTACGGCGAGTTGTCATCTGAAGTGGTGACGACTAGTAGTGACGTCCGTCAAGGATGCCCATTATCCCCATTCCTATTCAAATTCATCATAGATGTACTAATGGACTTAACTCTAACACACTTCAGCGACTCAGGGATTGACTTGCTACCAGGGAATAATCTCGTTGACTTAGAATATGCAGACGATATAGTCCTTCTAGGCGAGGACGCTGACAAAATGCAGAGTCTACTGAACACCTTGAGCTGCAATCTTCGTATGTTTGGCATGCCATTCGCCCCTGTAAAATGTAAGATGATGTTGCAGGATTGGACTACACCGACCCCTAGATTAGAAATAGGAAGTGAAGTGGTAGAGCACGTTGACCGCTTCACTTACTTGGGAAGTACCATCAGCCCCAACGGGTTGATCGCTGACGAAATCTCAGCACGGATACAGAGGGCTAGTTTCGCATATGCCAGTCTCTGGTGTAGACGTGATATCCGACTATCGAATAAAGGGCGGGTGTACTGCTCAGCAGTCCACTCCGTCCTCCTTCATGGCTGTGAGATCTGGCCATTGAGAGAGGAGGACATGAAAAGGCTGGCTAGCTGTCTTTGATCATAGGTGCCAGCGTTCTATCTCCCGTGTGAAGTGGTATAATAGGATGAGCAATATTCAGGTTAGGCGTCGAGTGCTAGGCAAGGCGGGGAAATCAATCGACGAGGCTGTGAATTTACATCGACCGAGATGGTTAAGACATGTGTTACGTATGCCTAGTCATCGTCTTCCTCGACAATGGGCAATGTTAGCTGATATAGGGTCAGGCTGGAAAAAAGCAAGCGGCGGTCAAAGGAAAACATGGCACCAGTCAATGAAATCTACAACAGTTAATCTAAGCCACGTAGGAAGGTGTAGACTTCCTGGTTGGGGTCCTCGGGACGGTAAAAACCAATGGTTGGAGACAATTGGTGATATGGCTGAGAATCGTTCTCAATGGCTGGCGCAGATGCATCCACTCCTTGTGACTTATGATTTCCAGTTAAACTGTTTTGTTCTTCGTTATTACTATTCCTTTGTCTCACACCTCTGTTTACTGTCTATATTATGCATTTCTCCTACTTTCTTCTCTTGCTTTGTGTGCTGCATGAAGTGTGGCGACTTGAACTGCCGCACATATGTGCAAAGTTCTATGTCGAAAACCGACAGACAGACATAGTTCTATCTGTTGTCAATTTCGAAACACTTTAGTCTCAAAACTGTTAATTTTAGCGTAGGATGCCAATATGACGTGTAGGCATAGTTACAAAAACAATAAAATGTTTATGTATCACTTAGATATAACTTAGTTTGAACAGTTTGATAGCGGTAGTCTCTAATCAATAAGACGAAGAGTTTCACCGACAATCAGCTAATAAATCAATATGTTTTCAAGAATTGGTTTGTTGGGATTCTGTTTGTTTCAAGTTAGACCACGGATTGATATCAGTTAAAAAACCACTGAAAACCACTTGAGTACTGGACAGCTGTTTCATCTTTAATCGAGACTTATAGGCAGCACGCACCCACTGGGTTTCGAACCCAGGACCTTCCAATTTCAAGACAAGCCCGTATAACATTCAGCCATTGGGAGCTGATTCAATAGTCAGCCCATGAATTCTAACTTCTACCAATTCGTGATTTTATCGCGACTGCCAGTGGATGCCTACTGCGGATGAGTCCCAAACTAGGAAGAAACAGCCGTCCAGTACTCCCTGGTTTTCAATGGTTCTCTAACTGATATCAATCCCTCGTCTAATCCGGAATCAATATATCACTAATGACAAGGTAAACAATGGCTAGTGTATTTCACCGTGTTCTTTTTTTTTTGTACTTCATAGTCTAGTGTACAATACTTCTGCATACATTATTGTTACTGTGTTGTATTTCATTGTTTCTGTCGTTTTGTCGTTGAAAACTGCTCTGATAACTGTGTTCCCTTTTGTTTCTTTCATTCTCTTAACCTTTAGGCTTTCTCATTTGTTCTTGGAATTATTGTATGCAACTTCGTAGAAGTGGGAGAATATCTATAAGTATATATATATATATATATATATATATATATATATATATTAGAAAATAAGATAATCATGAAATGCATATATAATCAATCAGCTGTCAAACTGTCGATCGTATTAAAAAGCACATACACACATCAACAACAACACCACCACCATCACCACGACGACGAAGGAAAAACGGAGTCTCCAATTTTTATTGGCAAATTATGATTTCACATCAATGTTTACTTTTTATCTTTTTTTTACTTCTTCTTCAGTCAATCAATCAGTCCGCCTTTTATTTTAAACACCAACAATAAAAGAGGTTTATTATTATTATTGCTGTTTACCATTTCTTCAATTGTGAAGCTTCAAAATTCTAGAAAGTCTATTTTTTTTCTCATTTACCGATTGTTTGTTTGTTTTTTCTCTCCTTTTTTTTCTCATCTCATCTCAGTTGGTCGCTTATATTAGTGCTAAGAGAAATAAATAAATAATGTACTAATAATAATCATTGGTGATTTCTTTTCTCTCTCTCTCTCTTTCTCTATTTTCACCTTCTCCTTTTTGTCTTAGAAAGAGAATTATTTCATCTTTAGTCACATTGCTACTGATAATGTTGAGAATAAAAGAATTACTATTATATATGTATATCCAGTAATTTATACATAAAGTGCATTATTATTGGCTTTTTACATTGAATAAATTACTTCACATTACTGATCATACTGTGTGTGTGTGTGTATTAAATTCACTTTTACTGCTGATAAATCTTATTTCTGTTTACTTGTAGCGACTGGTTATTATGAGAAGGGGAATGGTAGAAGCCGCCTAAGTGTTCAACAATAAAAATATTTATTGGAGGATTTCATCATGATGAGCTGACATCAGTTAGAGAACCATTGGAAAACCTGTGGGGAGCACTGGACAGCTGTTTCGTCAGCCTGGTTTGGGACTTTTCAGCAATACGCACCCAACGAGGTTCAAAACAGTTGTCCAGAATTCCCAGGTTTTCCAATGGTTCTCTAACTGATTGTCAGCTGATAATGAAATCCTCCGACCAATCAAACTAAATCCCTACAAAAACCACTACTTGAAAATTCATCTGATACTCACTAGCTACTGGTCCTATTCAGGCAGTTACCTGTTTTTTGATCATAGATGTCTACGATCTCTTTCTCACGTTAGGTGGTATAATAAGGTAAGTAATGTTGACGTTAGGCGTAGAGTGTTGGGCAAAGAGGGAAAGTCAATCAAAGAGGCTATAAAGTTACATAGATTGAGATGGCTAGGTCACGTGCTGCGCATGCCTAACCATCGCCTCCCCCGACGAACAGGCATTACTAGCTGATATAGGTGCAGGTTGGAAAAGAGTATGTGGTGGCCCTCGGGACTCTGAGAATCAATGGCTGGAGACAATAGGTGACATGGCTCAAAATCGTTGTCAATGGCTTACGCAGATGTATTCAGTCTCTGTAATCTTTCATATTCCTTTCTACCATTACTCATTCTGTTTCACTCTTATACTTATCTAAATTCTATTGATTCTCTTCCCTCATTTTCCTGTCTACCTTTGTGTGCTATTTGGAACGTGGCAACTGGAACTGCTGCACTTCGGTGCCAAGTTCTGTGTTGAATCCAGCCAGTTACCTGTGGTTCTAGTGGGAAGCCACGACCAGTAGGGTACAGCAGGCTGAAGATGAGGCAGCAACTAATCGAAGAAGACATTGCGAGGTGGTTGCTCTATTTCATGAGTTGGCAGAAGTTGGAATTCATGGAGCGGCCATTGGATCGGGTCCCAGTGGCTTAATGGTCTACGAGCTAGCTCGCCTTGTGACCAGAAGGTCCTGAGTTTTGAACCCTGGTGTCGGTGCGTATTGATGAAGAGTCCTGAACTAGGTCGGAGGAAACAGTTGTCTGGCAGTGCTCCCTGCAGGTTTTCCAATGGTTCTCTAACCGATTTCAGCTCAAACTAAATCCCTACAAAGACCAATATTTGAAAATAAATATTTATATCCTACTAAATTCAGTATTAGTTAGTTACCCAGTACTGGTTTGGATCATACTATTTTGAGTTCTTAACTCAATGATTGTTCAATTTAAATCCTTGTGAATACACTGATGCTCATGTGAGGGGTCAGTTGTTGTTTTTTTTAATTGACAATATGCCAAAGAGAATGAAGATTTCCTCTCCGATCATTTTGACGAAAGGGTGTCGTATATATATATATATTCTAGAAGAGCTTTTCCATCATTTTGTATCAACGGACACCATTACCTCCTTCTTCTATGATAACGAGTATATTTCTGCAAAGGTTTTCCAAATTCACTGTTGTAAAAAGTGTTACCCATGTATTTTCTCTGGATGTTTTAAGGAAGGTGGCACGTTGGCTTGCGGAGCAGTTGGAACCTATTTGTCAACGGCTAGGCGTGCACACTATGAAAGACTCATTTCATTTCTCTGAAAGTGTGAACCACATGAACGTTTTAAATAAGTTCATGGTGTCATTTGATGTAACCTCCTTGTTCATAATGATTCCAACTATTGAGATCATTTGTCAGCAGTCTGATCTTCTCCCACTCCGAGAGTCGGAATTCAAACGCCTACCGCTAATGTGTACCATGGATGTGCAATTCCAATTTGACAACACTCTTTACTGCCAAATAGGTGGGGTAGCTATAGGCAGTCCACTTAGCCTTGTTTTAGAAGATATATTCACGTCCAACCTTGAAAGAACAAAGTTTCACTTCCTCGACATCGCCAGAAGTCAATTTATCGAAAGCCCACATGGAAAGGACAATACTTACATTTTAATAGCTTTTGTCCAAATAGCTTTAAACGTGGTCTAGTCAAGACTCTGTACTATGGAGCGAGGAGAATATGCTCTATAGAGAAATTAGAGGAAAAATTTGTTTTTCTTGAAAAGATGTTTAGGAGCAATGGTTACCCTCCAAGGTTCATTAACAAGTATGGGAGATCCGAAGTCTCAAATGTAAAACAAATCACAGTGGGGAAAAAGCCAATCTACTTTCAGCTTGATTATAAAGGTGAAAACATTGCAGCAATGGTCAACAGAAGGCTGAGTACATCACTAGCCGTAGCCTATCCTGCAGCTAAGCTCGTCCCTGTCTATCGAACAACTTGCTCTTTGGTGCAATCAAAAATCGATAGATATCCTTCTCATGTTAACTCCAACTGTATACACAAATTTACATGTATATGCGGGAGCAGTTACATTGGAAGAACAGAAAGAAGGGCATATCTACGATTATGTCTAAAGGGAACAAATGCTTTAAACAGTGCCATCGCCAGGCGTCTTCTCGACACGAGTGATGAGGTGGACGTCGAAAAGTCTTTCAAAATTATCAATAGGCAAAAGAGCTCAATTCTCCTCAAGTTCGCTGAAGCCATTTCCATCAAGCGCCTGGAATCTGATTTATGAGTCCAGAAAGAAGCGGTTATCAGTCTTTCTTTGCCCGAATGCGAGAGGCTGAAAAGTTTCCATTGTGTATGATTTATATTGTTCAGAATAGTGTTTAATATTGCATATTTATATATATATATATATATATATATACATATATATATATTTTTTAATAACTCTGTGCAAGTATGTTAATTGTTTGTTACATTTATAAGTCTTGCCTGTAAGCAGCTGACGGAAGGCAACGAAATAAAAGATGGTACCATTTCATTCTTCTAGAACTGTAGTTCTTGCTTTGTTCAGATACCTGTTTATTTGTGTAATAGATTCATTATCCTTTATAGGATAAGTGGGACAGAATATTCATAAGTCTGTTTTGATCTAGCATAGAGATGTCATGCTGTTACACTAGAGAAATAAAAGCTAATGTATGTAAGAGGTAGTCTGCTTCTTACAGCCGTAATCCTACAGTTTTTAGTTATTGAAAAACAGAGTGTAATTACTTGTTGGGTTTCAAATTTTTAAAGTACAACTGCACATATTAGCTGGCTAGTTTTTGAATATACTTACGACTAATTATTGTTTTTTTTTTATCAATCTGTAACCTATTTCTCTACAATAAATTTGATTTAATTTCACGAATAAGATATCTACATTTGACAAATCAAATAATGTGACTATGAATGGTGGATCCGATAGTGGAGCTTATCTGAATTGTCCACAACACATCGCTTTGTTTTGTTTTCTGCTGTCCTTTTTTGCTGGACCCATGGTTTCTCATAATCTCTCATATTCTTCTTCTCGCACGACCTCCTGCATGTCAATCTCGAACGCCTCACTCATCGTCTCTCACACGGGTCTCACTAGAGGGTTTCCCTGGCGCGTGATGTCACGCTACCTTCTGCTCAGTGTTTTTCCGATCCATCTCCATTTTCTTTGGCATATTTTTTGAATGATATGTTCTTGATTAGTTTGTTCCCATAGTTTCTTGTTGCTAATTCTTTCCGACTATTCAGCCTACAATATGGCGCCAGCGAAGGCAGCTGTTGATAAAAGTCTGCAACCCAATGGAAATGCTTTTCGTGAAGCTCCAGGTTTCTGACCCATATAGAAGAACTGACTTCATAGTGGTGTTGAAAATCCTAATCTTGTTCTTAATGCTGACTGATTGCAGCAGATTTCCAAATCGATTTCAGATTGTTTTTGGTGTATCTTGCCTTTCCGATTCTGGCTGGCTTTGACACCTTCATCCGTCCCGAGTATTCGTAGTTGAAACGATGCTGCCTAGATAAGTGAAGGAAATTTCTCCCACTTATAGCGATTGTTTCTTTTCGTTGATGTGGTTGGTTTGTTGCCTTCATCATCTCCATCTTTTCTACGTTCATTTGAAATCCTGTATTCGCTGGCTGCTTCTTCTGCCAGTTTGTTGGTTTTCGCCTACGAGTTTGTTAACAACATATCTCCACCATACTTTTGGGGTGGGGCTGAACGTTTCAACTAATATGGAATCAGTCGACTTTATTACTTTCATTGTCATTATTATGATTATTATTAGGTCCTTGCGTTCTGGAAAGAACATAGGGCTTCAGCAGCACATCTTCGTCTCACTCAATTCTCTGTAGTCACTTTAAGTTTCCTCTTCATATGATCTTTTCCTGTCATCATAGGACGTTAAACCCGCCTCCTCCTATTCGGAATCCACTTGAGGGCCTGGTGTGTGATTTCACATTGATTCTAGTTAAAATTATCAAACTGGTCATTAGAAGTAATTACCATTCAATGCTCTAATCTTACATATAATTAACCTGATAGTGTGATTCAATATCTTTACTGAATACCTTAAAATGTCAGAAAACAAAGTCCATATATTATTCATAACCTCCGCTTAGTTTTCGCTTACAGTAAATAAAAATAAACAAAAATCTTTGTTTACTCATTAACTTACCTACCTACACTTAATTATGACTCATAACTGTTCATGTAAAAATGTTATTCTGTAAACCTTTAGTTCAGGATGGTTACTTTCTAAAACAAAAATTCTATAACTAGTTACTTTTACCATTGAATAACTGACTGTTTATTCTTTTGTAATAACTTCGATTATCATAAAAATTATGAGTGTATGTACTTGTATTTAACTATTAAGTAAGTTAGACATTTGATTAGTTCTCTTTAAACACTAATTAGTTTCATTTAATTGAATTTTAGATTTTCCCGTCGATTGATTGGACCGAAGTGCTCGGTCTCAGGTTGACATGTCGGCTTCTTGTGCAGATGCTTCGACGATAAGGCTTTGGCATTTGAAACTATGGACAGTGGGTTCGAGCCTCGGTGGGAAAATCATCACTCACTGGAGAATGCAGGTACATCCAGCCGACGAAACCCAAATAGGACGAAACGCACATCCTGGTTGTATTTCACTGCTAGTCACCATCCACCAATTAAATTCTAATTGCATTCCCAGACATCGTCGAAGCATCTGCACAAGAAGCCGACATGTCTACCTGAGACCGAGCACTTCGGTCCAGTCATTATCACTATTATTATTGTATCCTTTAATTCCTAGAGGAACAGAGGGCTTCAGCCGTGCTTCTCCATTGCGTTCGGTTCTCTGCTAGAGTTTTCACCTGGCTCCAAGTCTGCCCACACGTTTTCATCTCCTCTTCATATGACCTCCTCCAAGTCACCCTCATACTGACGACCAACTCGCCGCTTCCCAATCTGTCGGGTTCCACTCGAGCAATGGCTTGTCTAGTGATGTCACTTGATGGTTTCCTCAGAGTATGGCCAATCCATCTCCATTTCTTCTTGCGTGTTTGTTTCACAATCGGTTCCTGGTTGGTTCGCTCATTGCCAGAGATCTCTGTTGCTGATCTTCTCTGGCCGGCCATCTGACCTTGAGTATTGAACGAATACAGCTGTTAATGAAGATACTCTTTATGACGCGCAGTGCAAGTCTCTGATCCGTATATTGAGTAGCACTGACTTCACATTGGAGTTGAAAATCCGGATCTTATTTTTGATGCTGAGTGTTGTTGACCTCCACACAGACTTGAGAATAGTGAAAGCTTGTCTTGCTTTTCCGATTCTTGCTTTGATATCCTTGTCAGTTTCGCCTGTAGTTGAAACGATGCTTCCCAGGTAGGTAAAGGAGGTTGTTTCTTTCAGGTTCCTTCCATTTATGCTGATTGTTGTCTGTTGGTGGTGTTGCCCAGGAATCTTCATCACCTCTGTCTTCTCCATGTTCACCTGAAGTCCTATCTTTGATGCTTCTTCTGCCAACTTGTTGCTTTTCGCTTGCATATCTTCCAGTTTGTGGGAAATCAGACATATATCATCGGCGAAGTCCACATCATCCAAGTTTTTTGTGTGAGTCCATTTTATGCCTGTTTCCTCATTGCCCACTGTCTGTCGCAATATCCAGTCTACTGCAATCAGAAAAATCATTGGCGATAGTAGGCAGCCAGCTTGTCTAACTCCTGTCCTCACTTCGAAGGATTTCGTAAATTTCCTGTTGTGGATTACTTGGCATGCGGAATTGTCGTACAGCTGTTGGATGAGATGTATAATTGTCGGCGGCACCCCGTAGTAGCGAAGTAGTTGTCAAAGCACCTCTCGATCGACGCTGTCGAAGGCCTCTTCAAAGTCGATGAAGTTGAGATAGAGAGGTGACTGCCATTCCAAACTTTGTTCAATGATGATCCGTAATGTGGCGATCTGATCAATGCATGACTTGTCCAGTCAATCCACGGGAAAATCTAAAATTTAATTAAATAATTAATATGACCCGTTGCACAAGAGGTGGCTCTCGTGACCCAAGTGGTCTAGTGGATAACGCTTTGGCGTTTGAAACTATGGGCACTGGGTTCAAGCCTCGGTGGGAACATCAGCACCACTCACTGGGGAGTGCAGGTACATCCAGATGATGAGTCTCAAATAGGACGAGATGTGCATCCAGGTAGACTCCACTGCTAGCTACCATCCACCAATTAAATACTCATTAGTTTTGCGAGTTGATCACGGACTGATATCAGTTCTCTAACTGATATCAGTCCGTGATCAACTCGTAAAACATAACTAATCCTTACAAACCAAACTATAGAAAACTCATTAGTTTCATGTTTGATATCGGTGTGATATCTGGCTACCCACTGAAGAGTGTGTGAGCACAACGATTCATCGTCTATTTTTTCCATGGCTATCAGACATAGTAAAAGACAGGATTATAAATGTCTTTGTTCTGTCGCTTGCATTCGATATAGTAAGGCGTTAAATAATAATGAAAAGATAAGTGAACAAATGAAGTTGGCAAAACTTCCTCAATTTAAGTGACAAAGATATGTGCTACACCTTTCAAATCATCGCCTAACTTGAAGAGCAGTGGTAGCTTAAATAGATTAGAAAAGGGTTAACGGTGCTCAGAGCAAGACTTAGCATCAGTTCACAAAGCCAGTAACTGTTGATATGAACCACATCAGAAGGTGTAGGTTGGCGCCTTTGGATTGTAATAATCAATGACTGAAATCTCCTGACATGACTCGCTCAGCTCTCAGGCAAATGGACAAGAAAAGTGTTGAATGTGACTAAGTAAAAGATAAAATTATGAAATATGTAACGGCTAGTATGAGACATATAGGAGACAGTTTAGCTACTTTTTTGTCAAGTACAAATTATTTAGAACCAATTGTTCGGTCCCATATTTTCCTTAAGTAATATACTCTCAGTAAAATTCAATTTTAAACACTAATCACAATCATTCGTATTTACTTTTCTTATTTATTCTAAATATTTAAAAAAAAATGCATCACTGGAGCATTTAATTCTGGTATTCTTGTTTTGCACGATACATAATACCATACCACCTGTGTATTTACTTTCACAATTGAATTCTAAGTATACTTGAATTTAAACATTGTTTATTTGAATTAATGATTCGTTCCTATGAGAGAAAAAAAGCAACTTCATCTGGTCGATACGGTCTGACTTTATTATTTCACTATTGTGGATATTTCATTGTAGGCCCTGAAAAGGAAATTGTCAGCGGAAATATTTCTGGTGTCATAATCTTTTTTCCTTAATCTTTATCTTTCTTTATATTTTTATTGAATGATGATGACGTGAGTCCATAAGCAACTCTGAAGTGATGACAAATATATTGGGGAGTTACAGGATTTTCATCATGAGCTGACATTAGTTAGAGAACCATTGGAAAACCTGGGAGTATTGGGGAGTGATTTTATGCGTGATGAAAGTTACTGATATAGGGAAATACAAATACCCGGAGTAACTGCAATGGATTGATGACTTGGTTAGCAGTTGAGTCTGGTAGTTGAGCGTGAGCATATTGAATATTTCATGAGAAATTCCCATTCGAACATTAATAGACAGAAGATCAGTAGTTCAGCGAAGAGTCTCTTTTCAGCGGCGAATTCATTTTCATAGCTGTACAATAGTTAATATATATGGTTGTTTTGTATGTGTGTGTACATTAAATTTGTCAAACGAAAATACAATTAGTAAGTTCAGATGAATTGGATGTTGATATAAGAGGATAATAACAAAAGTGATGAGTTGTCACAAACGATTGTTAAAGAAGAGTTACGTAATAACGTGAATAGTTTGATGAGAGAGTTGTGCTCAGGGTGTACATGGAAACAAAATAACATACGGAATTACGCAAGAGTTTTAATTAGTTAGAAAAATAAGCATACAAACAAAAGTTAAGTCAAATCAACAGAGTTGTTACCATGATAGTAGAAGTGGTTGAATAGTTTTCTTTTGTATGCCTAGTTCTGGTTCTTCCAACTGAATGGCTAGGGCTTCTGTAATGCAAAGAAGACGGAAACGCATTGTACAGCTATGAAAATGAATTCGCCGAAAAGAGACTCTTCACTGAACTACTGGTCTTCTGTCTATTAATACTGAATATTGCTGCTGTACACTTGTATAGTGGAGTAAAGTATATATATATATATTCAAGAGTTGCTTTGTAGGAATTTGATTTGTTTTTCAGATTTGACGACGGACTGATATTAGTTAGAGAACCATTGAAAACCAGGGAGTGCTAGACAGATGTTTCTTCCTAGTTTGGGACTCATCATCAGTATGCACTCACCAGCTGGCAAGCTCGTAGACCGTTCAGTGACTGGTCCAATGGGCCATTGAGTCGGGTTCCAGGGGTTGAATGGTCTACGAGCCTGCCTTGCAACTGGAAGATCCTGGGTTCGAAATCCGGTGAGTGCGTACTGATGATGAGTCCCAAACTAGGAAGAAACAGCTGTCTAGCACTCCCCGGTTTTCAATGGTTCTCTAACTGATATATTATATACATGTTAGTTCTGAAAAACCATTTTCTTAGTGTACAATTAAATACTAAGTGCTCTGAATTTTAATAAAGAAGTAATGTAATATACAGTATCAATCCTTTTAATGTACTTAGTAAGTTTAACAAAACATGGCACCTGAAAACAATTCGATAAAAACAAAACAAGCCGTAGAAATGCATGATTCCCCGAAGTGTTTCTCCCATCTTATTCATCATTCAACATGGGATACTGATGTACACTGGTTAAGCTAAATGTACGTGGTCAAGCACTTACAATATCTGGTATGCTGTCGTGTTACTCACCCTAGGTAAGTAGGCAGCCATCACCGCTTTACATATCTTATAAACATATATTTTGTATTTGGGACGATGAATTTTTTGGTATGGTTTGACTCTGATCTAAGTTGGACGAATTTTTCTTTGGAGTTGGGAGCTGTACACTTATATTTGCACACCAGTCATCAACATCCTTCAGCTTCTAAAAAGTTATTATTATGAGAACAATTCTAGCGACTTATCAGTCTCTGTCTGTACATAAAACTTTTGTCATTAGGGATGAGTAAATACTACTGGTAAATATTTGGACTATTTTTAGACTTCTCTGATTCACCTCTTATATTATATTCTTCCACACAAAGAATCATATGAAACTTTTAGTATATTGTTGATTAAATATGTTTTTTCCTACAAATTCCATTATTTTATTTATCTTCTTTGTGGATTGAGTGAAAAATAATGTATTTGTGTCATGTAAAAGTTTCTTTCTAGAAATTTCATGTACTTATTCTTGAGACTGTGTATCCATTCTGTAATCTCTCTCTCTCTCCCTATATATATATACCAAAATATTTCAGTAATACCAGTGTTCATAAAGCACTTTTATATTTACCCGAGTTCTCATGCGCTTTTACTCTCCCTAATTTTAACCCTGATTATTAGTATAGCGAACTATCTGTAGTCTTAAGTAAAATTTATGCATATCTGTCAGATATTGAATTCAAATAATTTATTATCTGAAGTCGTGACCAGTAGGGTGCAGCAGGTCGGGTGTGAGGACAAATACTCGCCGAAGACATTGGCTAGGGGTCGCGCTATGTCGTGAATTGGCAGAAGTTAGAATTCATGGAGCGGCCATTGGATCGGATCCCAGTGGCTCAATGGTCTACGAGCCAGCTTGCCTTGTAACCAGAACGTCCTGGATTCGAACCCTGGTGGTGGGTGCGTACTGCTGAAGAGTCCTAAACTAGGAAGAAACAGCTGTCCAGTTTTTCCAGGTTTTTCCAATGGTTCTCTAACCAATGTCAGCTCATGATGAAATCCTGTAACCAATCAACCAAATCCCTACAAACCAATACTTGAATTTATTATCTATTTAATTCCTTTCACATTCGGAGATTAAACATAGGGTTTCAGCTTTGGTAGGTTCTCTGACCTTACTCCCAACCTACCCTCTTTGTCAAGCTTACAATCTGCTAAGGGAGATAAAGGCACACACCGGCTGGGAATCGAACCCTAGACCATGTACACATGATTGGCGAGCATTTTTACAGCTGAACCACCGACGCACAATAAATTCAAATAAATTGGCTTAGAATTTGATACTGTCTACAAATCATAATTCTGCGACTTAGCTTCGATACGGAAATGCAGTAGTTAACTCGACTGAAAACTGAATACCGCATAGCAATTGCAAGTGGAACCTGATAATATCTCTTGTGACTAGAATATGCAGTCCCGAATCAGTAGAAGAGGAGATCACTCTTTTGAGGAAGACACTACTTGAGAATGGCTATCCACCACGCTTTATAGATAAACATATGAAGCTCAGAATCAACAAAGAACAACCCATCTCTGTGCCGAAGAAGATGCTGTACATGAATATGGCGTTCAAAGGCGACCTTCTGGTCGACATCTTAAAGATAAGAATGTCTAACGCCCTGGAAAGAACATTCCTTGCTGCTACATTACGATTGGTATTCTCAAGCCGCCAATTGTTCTTCAACAACTCCACACATAAACCATCCCATTGGACCAATTTACTTGCTCATGTGGAGCGAGATATATAGGTCGTCCAATGCGTGTTTAATCTAGAAGAGTGAAGGAGCATTATTCTGCATGACTAGAGTACGGTCACAATGGATCAATA
Organism: Trichobilharzia szidati; assembly: GCA_944472155.2. Taxonomy (NCBI): domain Eukaryota; kingdom Metazoa; phylum Platyhelminthes; class Trematoda; order Strigeidida; family Schistosomatidae; genus Trichobilharzia; species Trichobilharzia szidati. Next base: position 99,196,104 of record OX235274.1, on the reverse strand, counting down.
AAGAGTGCTATTATTGAACATATGGCGTCGGTGGCACAGCGGTTAGGACGCTCGCCGACCATGTGTAGGGTCCAAGGTTCGATCCTCGGCCGACGCACTCCTTTACCTCGCTAAGCCAGTAATAAGACTGGTAAAGAGGGAAGGTTGGGCATGAGGCCAGCAACCCCATCCCGTAAAAATAAACTCTGCTACAGAAACTTCAAGCCTCTAGTCTGAAGCCCTATGTTCCACTGGGAACGTGAAGGAATAAGGAAGAAGAAGAATTATTGAACATATAGTCAACATTGGTCACTCAATATGCACAGAGAATTCATTCAAAGTCATCTACAAAGTCAAAAGAAGCCTCACGAAAACAGTAAGCTTCCGCATATTGTGCATTGCCGAAGCCTTAGCTATCCGGATAGAAAACCCTGATTTATGCTCACACAGAAGAAACTTCTTCACCCCTTCCTTCTACCTTGAGTATAATTCCGAGTCCTACGAATTTTTTAATAATGTTTTGGTTTTTTGAATTTTTGTATGGCATCTTAGTAACATCTTCGCAACCAAACCTTTATTTACTCTTTCTACCTATTAAGTAATTCATTTTTCGGACACGTGTCTCCACTGACACCCTATTTCATATTACGCAACCCTTGTCAATACTTACCAATCTACACACACCCTAGTTACAATTCTGATAATTCATCACATTTTAGAAACATTTTGACGACGTAAACAGTAACCCTAAATAATTTTTCTTTATTTTTGTTTGATAATCCTAATGTACACACACGCACAAAATAATTATATATAAATGTGATTGTACAGCTAAGTGAATGAACTCGCCGAAAAAGAGACTCTTCACTGAACTTTGTTGTGCTGATAAATTGCCTTAACCAAATGGCTTTTGATCGTGGATTCAGGTTTTAGCCTCAAATTATGGTTAAGATTAGGCAAAATTAGGAAAATGCAACAGAACTACTGGTAACTAATATCAAATAAAAGTGAGTGTATTTCGAAACAACCTGGCAGTTATTCATTTGTGAAATTTGTTCAGTTTTTTGCACACTTCTCGATAATTATTAATACCATTAATAAAATGAAGGTTACGATGTTGCAGTTAGTATGCATCTCCCGCCAATTGATTTTTGTACCGAAATACTTGGTCTCAGTTAATATATCGGATGCTTCAACAATTTCTAGGGATTAATATGCTCTTATTTTTAGTGTTTGAAATGATGAGCGCGGAGTTCCACTCATAGTTGGAAATTCACTACTCACTATGGATGTAAGCACATCCAGCTATTATTATATTATTATTGTTGCCTTGGGTTCCTAGTGAAACATAGGGCTTCAACTGCACGTCTCCACTTGCTTCTGTCTTCTGATGTACTTTTCACTTGCATCCATGTTAGTCTATACTGTTTCAACTCTTCTTCACACGATCACCTCCATGTCACCCTTGCACCGACGAACCACTCACTGCTTCCCTTTCGGGTTCCACTCGAGTGATGGCCTGACGCGCGATGTCACCCAGTGGCCTCCTCAGTGAGTGTTCAATCCATCTCCACTTTCTCCTGCATATTTGTTGAGCGATTGGTTCTTGTTTTGCTTGTTCCCATAGTTTCTTGTTGGTGATTCTTTCCGGACATCTGATCTTCAGTATAGAACGAAGACAGTTGTTGATAAAGGTCTGAAACCTGTTGGAAATATTCTTTATGACCCGCCAAGTTTCTGATCCGTATAGAAGAACTGACTGACTTGACGTTTGTATTGAAAATCTGGATTTTGTTGTTGATGCTGAGTGACGAAGATTTCCAGATTGGTTTCAGGTTGATGAATGTGTTTCTCACCTTCCCGATTTTCGATTTGACATCCTCGTCCGTTCCTCCTGTGGTTGAGACAATGCTCACTAGATCAGTGAAGTGAATGAAGTAACCTCTTTCAAATCCCTCCCGTTGATGGTGATTGGCGCTGTATGTTGCTGCTGTTGTCGTTGTTGTTGGTTGGTTATTTTCATAACCTCCGTCTTGTCTATGTTCACCTGGAGTCCTGTCTTTGCTGCTTCTTCGACCAGTTTGTCGGTTTTCACTATTAAGTCTTCGATTTTGTTTGACATCAAACATAAATCATCCACGCGCGAAATCCAGGTCTTCTAGGTTCTTCACGTCGGTCGGTCCAGGACGTCCCTGTTTTCTCGTCTCCCACTGTCTGACGCATAATCCAGTCCACCACAATTAGGAATATCGTTGGTGATAATAAGCACCCAAATTGCTACAGGAACTTCAACATCCAGCTAACAAGTCCCAAATAGGACGAAACATGCATCCTGGTTGTTACTGCTAGTCGCCATCAGCCAGAATAACATAAGATTGCAGTGATTCCACCTTTTCCAGCGTTTGAATGACAGATTCTTTTTAGAGTTTATTTAGGATAGAAAAAATTTATAAATGTAGAATATCGAATATGCAGTAAAAAGATGTTCCCTTCAAATATTTGGTAAAAGATTTTCATAGCCTGATGAGGTTGACAGTTAATGGTGAAAAATGAAGTCGTCATTTGACATATATATATATATATATATATATAATTATATTTAAGCGTTAGGATTCTATTTCTAAATGAGTAGTCATTTAATTTATAAACTATTTAATGATTGGCACTTGCTAAACGTTTGTCTGTAGTACTCCTAGAAAGTTACTTCTACTGAAAGAAAATTTGACAATTGTTATCTGTCTTCCCACAGAACAAAAAAGCAGTTGATGTCTTTTTACAGTAAATTCATCGTGTTTGTATAACGCCAAAGAGGAATTACAGTGTACAACTAGCATTGGTACTAAAATTTTGGAGAAGGAAATATAACTTCCGGAAAAGAAACAGTTTTGGTGAAATTACCCTGTCAATAAATAACTTGCATTTATTTTAAAATTCACATCGTTTATCAGATAATAATTCTTTCTCACAGATTATTATAGCTTAACTTGACACAAAGCATTAAATTACAACGAACAGAGTGTCCTAATAAAATTCTCTTTTCAACGATAAATCTATGAAACTTACGTTAACAGATTTCTAGTGATAAAATATTTGGAAGAAGCATCGAAATTGTTTAGGAGAAGCATTTTATTTAAATAAGAGAAACAAAGGACAAAACGTCAATGGTTCAGTAGTTAGGATGGTCGCCAGCCACTCAGGAGGTTTAGATTCGAAACCTTGTCCAGTGTACTAACCAGCAGTAAGCTAGGGAAAGCTGGATGTAATACTACCAATCTGCAGATGATATAGTCCTTCTAGGTGAAGACGTTAACAAAATAGAACAGAGTCTTCTGAACACTTAGAGCAGTAATCTTCGAATATTTGGCATGCGATTCGCTCTCGTCAAATGTAAGATGATGCTACAGGATTGGATGGTTTATTTGCGAAGCTTTCATTGCCCGACTTACTAGGCAACATCTTCAGCGCATACTTCAATTTCAAGTGAGCTTTCAGATTTCTCTATGAGTTTATTAGTCATCTCTCCTGGTGGCCTTGAAAGTGATTTGTTGTTTTTGTGTGTTTCCACACCCTCTAGGCTACTTGCATCGGCACTGATTGTTTCCTTGACCTGAATTTTGACCCACACACGCAAAAGGAAACAATCAGTGCTAATGCAAGTGGCCTAGAGGGTGTGGAAATACACAAAAACAACAAATCACTTTCAAGGCCACCAGGAGAGATGACTAATAAACTCGTGGAGAAATCTGAAAGCTCACTTGAAATTGAAGTATGCGCTGAAGATGTTGCCTAGTAAGTCGGGCAATGAAAGCTTCGCAAATAAACGATCCAGCTCAGAGAGCACAACTACATCAAAATCACCTATCATATCTAATTGGAAGTATATTTGAGTTTGTGATTTTCTCTCATATAGAATCTTAGGTAGCAAAACAATATCCTATAATTCATACTATGTCAGTTGTGTCAAATTTCATGAATTAAAAGTCAATCCGAACGAAGAATATTCTTTTCAATAAATTCTCCTCTTCAGGTCCTTACCGCGTCAGTGGCACAGCGGTTAGGACTCTCGCCGATCATGCACATGGTCCGGAGTTCGATCCCTTACCGACGCACACCTGATATCTATGGTCGGCCTGCAAACTTGGGCTACCGATATCACATGCTGAAAATTCCATACCTGTACCAAAAATACGGTGTGAAATCAAGCTGTAATCAAAAATTAATTGTAAAATATTTGTTGCCGTTACCATAATGATAGCCAGTTATGCGGTGGATACACTTTTTAACGTAGAATAATAGATTAGTTATGGGGTGTCAAAATAAATAGCAGTATTTCTGGGACCAACTTGCTAGGCTGAAATCGATTACAAAATATTGTGAAATAGTAGACGATGGTGGTGATTAGTCATAACAAATTCGTAGAATTTGGGGTAGGAAAAATTAACAAGTCAGTTCAAAGTTATAAAAGGTGTCAGTTGAGTGGCTAGTACAATGTAGTGTATAATATAGTGTGAAATAACCAATATATTGAGAAAAGAGATAATATCACTAATAATAAGTCCGGATAGTATCAATGGAAAATTCGATAGTATTGAGAGAAAGTTAGCACGAAGGGCATAAATTATGACGAATAATCATAATAATAATAGTAATAATAAGCAAAGGAAAAAGAACTAAGAGGGTTAAGGGGGAGAAGCACTCTTGGTGAGAAAAAGAATCATCAATCCAAGTTTGGCCACGTTAGGAACAGCTTCTGGATGTGTTCTTTTTGGCATAAAGTTCCGGTTTATTATTATTATTATTGTTTCCATTAATTCCTAGAGGAACATAGGGATTCAGCCGCACGTCTCCATTGCGTTCGGTTCTCTGCTAGAGTCTTCACCTCGCTCCATGTCTGCCCACACGTTTTCATCTCCTCTTCACATGACCTCCTCCAAGTCACCCCATCCTTGCACTGACGACCAACTCGCCGCTTCCCTTTCGGACTGGTTCCACTCGAGCAATGGCTTGTCTAGTGATGTCACTTGATGGCTTCCTCAGAGTATGGCCAACCGATCTCCATTTCTTCCTGCATATTTGTTTCACAATCGGTTCCTGCTGGGTTGGTTCGCTCCCAGAGATCCCTGCTGCTGATCTTTTCTGGCCGGCCATCTGATCTTGAGTATTGAGCGAAGACAGCTGTTAATGAAGGTCTGTAGATTGACTGAGGTTCTCTTTATGACGCGCTGTCCAAGTCTCTGATCCGGTTAAGTTGATTTTATTGCAACATCTTCAGCTATGTGTAGGAGATGTAAGCGGATTGTACGTGATAACGACTTCGGTAACGTGGTAAACGGACTGAAGTACACTCTACATACATTTTTATAAAGAAAGCCTCTCAACAGTTGGTGATCAATTAAAATATAACGTTTCACTGACTAAGTACATCAATCACTTGAATGAATACTTCAAAAATACGACACAAATTGTTCTGGAATTAAATTGTACATCTGATGAACTATAATACCACTACTAATAAAGAAATTTAAAATGTTTTGTATTCACATGTATCGAATTAAACTCACCTTTCAATACCAATTTCAATCGGTAAACAGTGTTGACATTTAACACACACGAAAAACTTCTAATACCGAATACCAGTAAGATATAAAATCTAAGTTTCTCGACGAAAATTAACCTAATGTCACAAATAAATTGTGACTTGCTGAATCACAGAATGAAAAAAACAAGCTGTTGCCAGTATTTTCACACACTAACTCCTAACATATACCACAAGAAATCATCTCAACAAAAACAACAACAACTCAGTCTTTCAAGCCACAAAATGCATAAAGTTTTGAATAACCATCATTGATTTCTATAAAATTACCATATTCCATATTTTTGGTACCTATTTTTTTCCATAAATTACTAATTTACTAGAAATATATACGTATATGCATATACGAAACACAAAAATGTGTATCAGTCATAAATTAGAAGTACATTTTACAGTACTAATTGTTTGTTTATCTGAATATATTTTCAACCAAAAACTGATCAACAAAACATCCGGTTATTCGTATTTTTAGCAGATAAACAAATATATTCACTCTCTCCTATAAGATTGACAGTGATGTAAAAGAGTTCTAGAAATTTGAAAGATATGTACGTGTACTATAGTACAATGACATCTATTTTTAAAAGATTAATTTAATTGCATCTAGATACTATCCATGAATATGTTTGTGATATAAATGAATGGTATACGAGCCAGCTTGCCTTGTAACCGGAAGGTCCTGAGTTCGAACCCCAGCGGATGATTCCCAAACTAGAATGAAACAGCTGTCCAGCACTCCCTGCTGGTTTTCAATGGTTCTCTAACTGATATCAATCCGTGGTCAAACTCGTAAAAACAAAACTAATCCTTACAAACCAACTATAGAAAATAAATGGAATAAAAATCTTGCTGGTAGTAGGATTCAAACGAGTAGTCCTCGCTAGCCCTGTCTGTGATATCTTCTACTTCAGGTAGATAACACAGTTACTATTATCTGTTTAACACTATTAAGGCTTTCTGACCACCTGTGTCTTCTTCCAAGATCTGTAATCACACTAAGTTGCATAGTCTCGTCAAATTCAAGTTAATACTGATTTTTTATGAGCTACTGATAGTTACTTATTTTCCTAATCCTATTTGTTATACCTCAAAGATTAGCATCTGTACATGTACAGAAAATAAAATCAAACAGCCCCTCCCCTAACTATATGCAGACTCTATCAGTTTCTCAGGTTCGATCCACGGCCGACGCACTCCTTTACCTCACCAAACCAGTAATAAAAAGCCGGTAAAGAGGAAAGGTTGGGCATGAGGCTAGCAACCCCATCCTGTAAAAGTAAACATTGCTACAGAAACTTCAAGCCACTAGCTTGAAGCCCTATGTTCCACTGGGGAACGTGAAGGAAAAAAAAACGGACACAGTAGACTGTTTATTGACGGGAGCTTAAGAAAACACATCACTGTTATCCTACTTATGGTATAAACGGAGACAATAGTTATGAATTGAGAATTCAAAAGAAATAGCATAGTATAAGTATTGAAGAGTTGTATTATGAGAAATATCAAATAGGCATTGTGCTGTATATATAGGAAAGTAGGTTACTTAAACTGGTGTGTAATTCAACAACAGGTAGAAAAGAAACTACCGCATCTGTCCAATTCTATGTTTATCTGTTGTTTCACTTGAGCCTGTGGAGCTAATAAAAGTAATCAACATATATGAACTAAGATCAAGATTTGACCAAATAATTCCAAAATGATTGAGCGCCGAATGAGAGGTAGATATTTGTAAAATAAATTAAAATTCCAAAATCTTAGCGAAATTGAAATGATTAATTTCAACCTTTAGTTCGTCAATCTGGTCCGAACTTCTTCAGGGATATTAATCGAAATTAACATAACAGAGGTTTAAATCTAAAAAGACATCTCTTGTTTTTAAAACACTTTGTCCAATCATATGAGTCATGAAACAGGTATCAACATGTATAATAAACAAAATTCTATGAACTGTGATCAAAATTTGACCTCAGACAATCAAAAGTTAGTCCGCTTTTGTTAAACAGTGGTGTGAACATGGGCAGTAATTTTCCTCGAAATATTACCAATAACAAAACTTATCATTGTGTGTAAAACATTGAAATATAATTATACTTTATTTGATCTATTCTACAATGCTCATAAGATTACGTTCGACTATAAGTTCATGGTCGTAGATAACTGAATATGAAAATATACGTGTTTATGAAGTATACAATGGTGTGTATATGGGTAAACAGTTGTAAAACATTCGTTAGCTACTCCATAAGAAGATATAGACAATTGGGAATTTTGACCAGGTATAATTAATTAGTGATACAAATCCATTCTTTTATTCATTAATCAGGATTTGCCATGCATCAGCTAAAATCACACCTTCACGTCTGTTCAAACCGTCGGGGTTCACCCATATTTGTAGGGCTTCCGCAGTCAGTCTTTCTTTATACGAACCAAAACCTTTCTGTAGAACCTTAGTCCTATCAATGTCAATTTTGTGTCTCGCTTCTATCGAATGCGATGCAATCGCTGATCTGTTTTCTAGCTTCTCTAAGTCTGTGGAGGCCTTTGGAATCACCTTTAGACATTGTTTATGCTCTTTCACTCTTATATTTACCTGTCTGGAAGATTCTCCTGCATATACGGCGTCACAGTCCCCACAATTGATCTGGTACACACAATTCTGTTGGTTTTCTTCTTCTATTTTATCCTTAACCTTCACCAGTGATGAGTGTAAGGTGTTAGTTGCACGAAAATACACTCTTATGTTATGATTGTTAAGGATTCGCTTTATCTCATCGGATGTTTCTTTGCGGTAAGGAATCACCGCTGTACTAACCCAATTCTTAGCAACACGTTTCGATCCATCCTTATCTTCACATTTTAAATATCTTTTTATGAAGGCTTTAGGATAATTATTTGATTCAAGAGTGGATTGAACCAATTTTAGTTCCTTGCTAATCTCTTCCTTCTCAGTAACTAGACTTTTGGCTCTGTTGATCAGATTCTTGGCCACAGTTACTTTGGTGGTAAAGAGGTGTTATGTTAATTATGTTAATTTCGGTTAATTTCCCTGAAGAAGTTCGGACCAGATTGCCGAACGAAACGTTGGAATTAATCATTTCAGTTTCGCTGAGATTTTACAAATATAATTTTGTTCAAATATCCACTTCTCACTCGGTGTCCATTTGTTTTGGAACTATTCTGTTATATCTTGATAACAGTTCGTGTAAATTTATTAATTTTAAGTAGCTCCACAGGCGCAAGTGTAACAACGGAGACACATATAAATGTACAGAAGCGGTAGTTTCTTCTCCACGTATTGCTGAATTACACTCCAGTTGGAATTGATATAAGAATAAAACTTGGCACTGTGGTAGAGTGTAATTCCATTATGGAAATTTATTTTGATAAGTTCACAGTGTTATACAGTAATATTTACAGTATCGTAAATATTACTGTATAACACTGTGAGACTTTATCATATAATCCAGTTGGAATAACCTGCTTGCAAATAGAAACAGTGCAAAGCCTATTTGATGTATCTCGTAATACAACTCTTCAATACTTTTACTATGCTATTTCTTTTGAATTCTGAATTTATAACTATTGTCTCCTTTGATTCCACAACTAGGACAGGAGTGATGTGTTTCCTTACGTTCCTGTCAATAAACAGTCTACTGTGTCCGTTATTTAAGAGTGCTTTAGAAGAGCATGCCAATGATCATGTCCTTTGACTAAATCGTTTCACCACTGGAGCGTAGAGATTGGGTAATACTTCCAATTGTCACTAGAAGTATCCAATTATTGAATTATCTGGAGGATATCTGTTCTCGATAGATCGACATGTATGATTAACCATAATTTCCACTTTTTAACATATTATCTAAGAAATGCAATTTAAAAATCATCTTTTCTTGGTAACTAGGGTAGTTTTCACAAAGCTTAAATGTGTCAACCACATTTCTTTATGTCAATAAAGACTCGGTTATACTTCTTCCAGTGGACAGTTTTCTAAGCTCAACACGAATACAGCTAGGATTGACATTACTGGAGATCCTTTCGCAAATCTTTTTTCTGATTACATATTTAAATCTAAGTTGCATGGTCAGTCTTTTCAAGTAAATAGTCAGTAGTCAAATGTTTATGTTGTTAAATTCGATATAATTACCTAGGTAACAAATGGTTTTCATTAATAATTCATTCGTAAACAGAAAATAAGTATGTTTTCATGAGTTTGACCACGGATTGATATCAGTTAGAGAACCATTAAAACCAGCATGGAGTACTGGACAGATTTTCTTCCTAGTTTGGGACTCATCTGCAGTACTCACCCACTGGGGTTCAAATCCAGGATCTTCCGGTTACAAGGCAAGCTGGTATGCCATTCAACCACTGAGACCCGATTCATTGGCCCATGAATTCTAACTTCTACCAATTCGTGAGAAAATAAATACCCATTGAAATTATGTGCATCCCTGTTACGCTGATCTTCTCACTCCTACCAAGGAAGTTGAAGAGTGTGAAATCCTGTGCTTGCCTAGATTAAATTACGCATGTTATCTAGACTATATATAATTCAGCATATCCTATGTGGGATGTACAGCACATCATTTCAAGCACGTGTAGAAGAGCATACAGTTGTGATATGTTTTTTTATTGTCCTAACTTTCTTTCTTACCTTTCACATTATATGTGTTTTTCTAGAGAAAATTTGGTATTTGTGAAATTCACTTTAAATTAATGTGAATCTCTAGGGTATTTTTCTCCCTTATCTTAGCTACTCATGATGCATTGCAAAATAAAGATCCCTATTGTTTTTCTCATCTTGTCCTTTTTTATAATAATTTATTAAAACCTCAAAAGTAAGTTGTGGAGAAATAAATGCACTTGTTACTTGTTGTTTTAGTGCTATCTGTATGGAAATTGTTCCTTCTGTTTGTTTCCACATTCACTAACAGTTGAGATAAAGTCTCACTTAGTGAAGATTGGTTACACATATGAAATTCTATAGTGCCATTTATAAAGCGTCTTCTGGTGACGTGCACTGAAACGGTTGTTGTTCAATTCTTTATCAACTAAATAAATGACATTTTGTCTGAGAATAAGCCCCAAGCTGAGATGTTAACCTTTTCTGAACAAATAACACTAATTTTCTTCCTGGATTCATGGCTTAATGTTTTGGTGAAGGAACGCTGAAGTTCAAATCCTTAAAAACGATAAGCCTTTCTAAACAAGCCTTACCTATGTAGTCTAAATACTGAAGCCTTGTGTAGCATTTGCCAGTTTATTCCATCTCTGACGTAGACTTTATGTTCAGCTATCGATCAAGGAACGTGTGTACTACTCAGCAGTTCACTCCGTCTTCCTAGCTGTCTTTGGTCATAGGTGTCGACGTTCTATCTCCCATGTTATGCAGTATAATAGGATGAGTGATACTGAGGTTAGGCGTTGAGTGTTAGATAAAGAGGGAATATCAATCGATGAAGTCGGGAAACTGCTTCAGTTGTCGCCGCTCGGACACGTGTAATGTATGCTATGCCATCTCCTTCCTCATCAAACAATGTTAACTTATATAGGATTAGGCTGGAAAAGATATAAGGGTGGCTAAATCAAAACCTGTCATCATTCTATGAATTCACTGACTGTTAGTTTGAACCAGCCACGTAGGATGGCAACGAGTACCTGGTTGGGGTACTTAGGATGCTGAGAACCAATGCATTGAAACTATTGTTGATATGGCTCAAAGTAATTCTCAGTGTCTCAGATGCATTCACTTCTTGTAATCTGCTATACCCAATAAATCCTACTGTATCTCCATATTTCTATTCTCTCCCCCTTTTAACTTGTGCTTATAAACGTTCTTCTGAATCTCTTTCTTGCCTACGTTTGTGAACTACATGGAGAGTACCAACATGACTTGACGCATTTTTGTTGAAACCAGTCAGGTAGTCTAAACAGAAAGCTGTTTTTTGATTGAACACTAGTCAGTAACTAGTGTAATGTGTCTAGTCCTATCTTCGGTGCAGACTGAATTCTATCAGTCAAGCTTGCAATTTGGCCACCATGCTAGGTGGCTCGCCATTACGGTGCACTGTGAATTGTTGGTATTAGATGGTTGCAGGCAATATACAGGAAGCCTTGGACCTAGGTTTCATGCTAGTTGGCACTCATCAGCAAGGCGTATCTGCAACCTTGAAGGAACTCATGTCCCTTCTGAGATTCGAACCCGCGTCACCCAGTTCTGCAGCAATGGCGAACCACCTAGCATGGTGGCCACATTGCAAGCTTGACTGATAGAATTCAGTCTGCAGCGAAGATAGGACTAGACACATTACACTAGTTACTGACTAGTGTGCAATCAAAAATGTCCAATACAGTCCTACAGGAGGTCAATCGCAAGCCTGAATAGCTCAGTGGTAACGTCTCTGAGTGCAGCACTGGGAGACGCGGGTTCGAATCTCAGAAGGGATATGAGTTCCTTCAAGGTTGCAGATACGCCTTGCTGATGAGTGCCAACTAGCATGAAACCTAGGTTCAAGGCTTTCTGTCGATTGCCTGCAACCATCTACTACCAAGAAAGCTGTTTTTATCAAGTGATAATATTACGTCTTCACTTAATCATGAAATGAAACATTGTCACCGAAATCAAAATGTTCTCAAGCAACCACAATCTATCCTGTGTATCAAATCAGTATATGAGTTTGATCGAAAATATGCCATGCCTCTAGCTGGAAGGTTATTTCTGAATAAATCCTCCATGTTAGTCATAACCTGGAGTGTTGTATTAACTCTGTGAAAAAAAGTTCATGAAGACTAATTTAATTTTGTATTTTGTTTCAGTTTAATTTGATAAAAACAAGCCCAGTGAAATGACAATTATGTTTTTAAGAGTTGATTTGTAGGGGGATTTGATTTGTTTTTCAAGTTTGACGGTGGATTGATATCATTTAGAGAACCATTGAAACCAGCATGGAGTACTGGACAGCTTTTTCTTCCTAGTTTGAGACTCATCGACAGTACACATCCACCGAGTTTCAAAATATTTTGTTCTATCATTAGATAAATGTCTGATTTCCCACAAAATGGAAGATATGCAAGCGAAAAGCAACAAGTTGGCAGAAGAAACATCCAGAGAAGATAGGCCTTCAGGTGAACATAGAGAAGACAGAGGTGATGAAAATTCCTGGGCAACAGCAACAACAACAACAGACAACAATCAGCATAAATGGGAGGAACCTGAAAGAAACAACCTCCTTTAACTTCCTGGGAAGCATCGTTTCAACTACAGGCGCAGAGAACTGACGAGGATATCAAAGCAAGAATCGGGAAAGCAAGAGAAGCTTTCACTACTCTCAAGTCTGTATGGAGGTCAACAGCACTCAGCATCAAAAATAAGATCCGGATTTTCACCTTCAATGTGAAGTCAGTGCTACTCACTATACGGATCAGAGACCTGGCGTGTCATAAAGAGCATCTCAAACAAACTACAGACCTTCATTAACAGTTGTCTTCGCTCAATACTCAAGATCAGATGGCCAGAAATGATCAGCAACAGAGATCTCTGGGAGCGAACCAACACAGCAGGAACCGATTGTGAAACAAATAGGCAGGAAGAAATGGAGATGGATTGGCTGGCCATACTCTGAGGAAACCATCAAGTGACATCACTAGACAAGCCATTGCTCGAGTGGAACCCGACTGAATGGGAAGCGGCGAGTTGGTCGTCAGTGCGAGGGTGACTTGGAGGAGGTCATGTGAAGAGGAGATGGAAACGTGTGGGCAGACTTGGAGCCAGGTGAAGACTCTAGCAGAGAACCGAACGCAATGGAGACGCACGGCTGAAACCCTATGTTCCTCTAGGAATTAAAGGAAACAATAATATAATAATAAACTTTCTTGATTTTAAAAATTATTTCTGCCACAGAAATGAACCTTTGTCACAAAAAGGTAGGCATATATAGAGTGTTTAACTTTTACATTACTTTTCAACTACAACGGATCAATGGATATGTCTTAAAATGTATGCCACATTTAAATGAAGGGATAAATGGAAAAAAAGTGTGATAACATCATAATGTGAAGAAAAGCTTACTCTAGTATGACCATATTATTCGGCAATAAATAGATCATGTCTACTACATCCTGTCATCGAAACTGTATGGATCCATCATCAGTTGGTAAAAATAAGTAAATTTGTAACCTCCTTAACAATAAGATGAATATATTTCAGAATCTGCAACAGAAGGTCAGAACATGTCATACTTGTTTTGTATGATAATATTCTTAAACTAAACAATCCATTTTGATAGTTAATCTCAACAGTTGAACATTTAATTTGACACATTGAATGCATACATTTGAAACTAATCATATCACCATCGTAGGGCGAGGATAAACGCTATCGCAAATTATTCTTGCACATAGTATGAGTTATCGTGTTCATGCCTATAGAGGCGTTATAAGCGTCTATTTTTGTGAAAATAGGGGTAAATTAAATTAGTTTTAGGCGTCTGCAGTCGAAAAGGAACGATATTTTCTTGTATAATATTCTTAATAATGAGCAAAAGTGTCTTGATATCCTAGATGAATTATTACGAAGAAAGACATCGATTTAGAGAAATTATTCATAGAAATTACTCTTATTTTTGATTTGGAGCCTTATTATTAATTATTTATTTTATTCCTTTACGTCCCCAGTGGAACATATGACTTCAAACTGGACACTTGAAGCATCGGTAGCAGTGGTGTTTATTTATTTTACAGGGTAGGGTTGCTAGCCTCATGCCCAACCTTCCCTCTCTACCAGTCTTACTACTGACTTAGTGAGATAAAGGAGTGCGTCGGTCAGCGATCGAATCCCGAAAAACCTGTGTGGTTGGCGAGCATCCTACGGCTGTGCCACTGACGCACTCTGACTACAGGCAATGGTTAATTTCACAGCAGTTATTCTATGAGATTCAGGCTTTTGATAGAGTGTAAGCTGACAGACATAAATTAGACATCCGTTCTGAGGAGCTTAAGGTTTTGATATTTTCATCTGCGATGGATGAAAGCGTTCATCACACATTGAAGAAATCATATGGTGAGTGAGACAAGCGGCTACATTATGTGTGTGATAATGTCCATTCTGATGAAGTACATAGTTGCAATTGTTCAGCTAAAGATGTGACACTAGAAGAATTTACACTGTCACATGGAATTTTGGGAAGGTAGTAACTGCTAACTGTATCAAATGTCATCAACTTATCTTGATATCAGTGTGCATTGGGACAAGAAGAACACTTGGATGGTCCTATTGAAATGTGACACTGCTTACAATTAGTATTACCTTTCTGTCGAAAAGTAGCTTGCAGCTGCATCCTACCACTAATACACCTGTTACGTTACACTTCTGCATATACAGTCACCATCATATGGGAGATCTTCATCTCCTTATCCAATGAATCCTGTAAATAATATAAGTGAAAGTCAAAGACGATTAGGTAAGTTGTCTTTTTTCTCTTTGATTCATTGCGATTTAAAATGTACTCTCTAAGGATATTACATGGGTTGGAAGAAGTCGGCACGAAGCTTACGGCCTATGTCGTTACTTCCTAGTGACCAGTGTAGACATTACAACCATAGAGGAGGTTAGTCAATTAATCCGAATAGCTCAACGAGTAATATCTCTAACTGTAGCAAGGGGTGACCATGTTTTGGGAGACGTTAGTTCTTCCAAAAACTCAGGCACTCAATGCTAGCGAGTACCAACAAGCATCAAAAAGTAGATCCCATTTCTCCCTATCTAGCTTGATCACTGACTGACAGAAAGGACAAGGCACATTGTGTTGTTTACACCCTGATGACCAATCAGTGTAATTGGTGTACACTTTTGAAAGCTATTCATCAAAACTGTACTGTTAAGTGATGTTTTTTTTTGTGAAAGGTCATAAAAAATGCAAATAATGAAGGTTAAATATTTATGTCAATTGGTAAGAAAATATATTGAACTATATACCAGTAACGAAATTTGTTCTCCCACAATCTCCTCCATATCACCTTCGGAACAACGTACAACTCATCGTTTCACATCCTCGTTCTACTTGAACGAGAATCTGGTCCACCATTTAGCAGAATGGCCTCCTCATAGTATGTGCGATCCACCTAGATTTTCTTTGGTAAATGTGTTGAGCAATAAGCTAGTGACTGGTTTAATTAGACTTTAAAGTTTCCCATCGATTGATTGGACCGAAGTGCTCGGTCTCAGAGTGCAATGTCGACTTCTTGTGCAGATGATTCTACGATGTCTGGGCATGTAATTGGATGTGGTCCCAGGGGTTGAAAATGGTCGATGAGCTGGCTTTGTAATCAGAAGGTCCTGGGTTTGAACACTTTTTTGAGTGTGTACTTCTAAAGAGTGCTAAAGTAGAACAAAACAGCTGTCTAGCCAGTACTACCTGATGTTCTTCCAATGTTTGTTGTCTAACTGATGTCCACTCATGATCAAACCTGAAACTACACACTATGAAATGACAGCATCATTCAGAGAAATAAAGATAAAATCTCTCATGATTTCATCATGAACTGAAGAGCTGTTTCGTCCTAGTTTGGGACTCTTCAGTCATGTTATATCAGCCCTAATAGTCACTTATTTTCAGATCACTAAGGTATTCTGAACTACTTCAGGAATTATCCGTGGCTATGAAGTACACGGAAGTTGCACTTATGACTCATGTTTTTTGACCATTTATTATTAAACAGCTTATCTAGAGGGACTTTGTGATGTTCAGGTTAAAATGCTTGAGCATATGCAGTTACTGCACACTATGATTCTTGAGGGGACAGCAGATTAAAATGAACACGAAATCAAGCTTCCTATCAAATCAATAGAAACATTGCAAACTGCGGATCAGAAACTTCGCCTCGGGAAATACAGTGAACAGATAGAAATCAGTGTTACTCCAGTTTCCATAGTTACTATTTTTTAAATGTGTGAACCATCTGTCAAATTTCAGAATGACGCCAAAACATGTATTCACCATTTGCTAAGTGCTATACTTGACATGAGGAACAATATATGCGATAGTGAAAACCATAGAAGAATACCGTAATGAGAATGAACATTTTTCAGAAAAGGTAGACAAATAAAGTGTTCAAGTTTTATGTTACTTCCTAACTGTAACGGATTCAGCAATACACTTTATTCATTTATTTACAGAAGTCTGGTTACGTCAGTCAACCCGGTCACAGCAATTCAACACCGGCGAAATAATTACGACAAACAATTGTGTACAGACATTTGCTTGTTATTATTTTTCATTAAATATACCTAACATCCTGCGTACCATACTTTTCTCATCCTATTTGAGGGAAAATAACTTTTTCATCATGACGAAATGGGGGCTTGACTTAGCAATGAGTCCTGAGAAAGTAATTGGTGGCATAATTCAATGTAAATGAAAAAGTGCTACAGTTGCTGTAGCTCCATCTACTCAATTATTCGTCTCATGTAAATATCACGTAGAATTATACGTTAACACTGGTAATCATTTGGATTGACGTCACGCTTCAAGTGAAATAATAGTAATGTACTACATTTGAATACACTTAATCTATGACGAAATCATACTCTACCGCACTGTCTACGTTCTATTTGATATATACACAGGTGACACATCAATACTGATTGCGCCTGCATGATTATTTACTTCCCACACCTGGCGAAACCGGAAACAATACAAAACTTTCTTTTCTTATACCGAACCACACCACTGGCAGAACAGAAGAAAAGCCCGGCAGAACTTCTGATGGGTCGAATGCTACGAACTTATCACCCCTCCATGTTACCATCTTCGTCACATCAACGAGGAAATAGTCTGAAGTATTACCGCAAGGGTGATGCCGTCTATGTGCGCGATTATCGACCGAGGAACAGGAAATGGGCTGAAGGCTTGATAGAATGTCGACATGGAACTCTAATGTACAAGGTTAAAGTTGGAGATGAATGGTGGATAAGACATAAAAATCAGATACGACGTCGATATTCCACATCCCAAGAACATAAATTGCCACTGGATTACTACTGGAAACTTTCAAATTACCACCAGTCAAACCAGAAACAAAACAAGAGATGCTACCCAGCCGACGATCCCAGCGCAAACGAACACAAACAGTTCATTTTCAAATCCACCCTAAGGAAAAAAGATACTAAACTGTTTGCAAGATTCTTTTTAAAAGGGGGAGGTGATATATACACAGGTGACACATCAATATTGATTGCGCCTGCATGATTATTGATTTTTTGCACTCGCATTTAATTACTGAATTCCCATGGTTTGTTAATATTTTTTAAATGTGACATTGATTTTCCTAACTGTATAAATACGGAGTTTTTGTTTAACATTTCGACTGTTGTAGAGATAGTAAAAGCTCTCGTATCAACGTCCAGTCTTCTTTCTTTGCCTTGCGTGCCCGGCGGTATTGTTGTTTTTGTTGACGTGCGATTAGGACAGATTAGCCAGCACATTAAGTTAGATTCGCTCGTAGTCTACCAGGTCATAATATTCATACATAACACTATTCTTATATTTCGAATACATTTTATCATTTATTTTTTTAATTATTGGTCCCTACAGATTTACCTATGTCTAGGAGACGTAATCCCCTAACTTTGGGCAGATGTTTAGGCTTGACTAAAGTCCTTATAAGACATCACCTATATTAATCGATAGTGTTTATATAGGACTACACTTACACATAGTAACGAGTTCATATCTTAGGGAGTACCAGTTTAGCATGCCTTACTCCCACCGCAAGTATATTAAGTAGAATACAAGCATATTAGATAGAAAGTTTTATTTCAATGCAATGCAGATAAGTTTATTTACATATACTGACCTAGCACAGTCCAAGACAAAAGTCTTCATTTTGGTAGTATCTCCCATTATTCGATGGAAACTGTCAAGTATCCAAATCGCGTCACGTCTAAAATCGTCTTCAATTCAACCAAACAGAATTGTAGGCCTACATCCAAATTTATCGGGTATCACAAACTGTAACAAAGAATATGTGCATGATTATAATTGAATGAGTGGAATTACCTTCCCTTGTTATTGTATGTAGAATCAATTCCTACAACTGATTGTGCAAATCTATCTGGTGAAAAATCGCAAAACACTCCTCAGTGGATTCCGAGTGTCTTCGTCCGAATGCGACTACATCAGCTTCCCATTGAATTTAACTATCTGAGAGACCTCATTAAGACTCGACACTCCCAAAAGTGATACAGATTAAATTCACCGTCGCTAAGCAATCATAATAATTGAATTACATAAAACAGGCATTTATATGATTAACACACATGATCATATATGACTTTAGTATTTTAAAAATACAGTTATCATGGTTTATACTTCTTCTGAAATATGGATCACATCAATGGTACGGAAAATATCATGAAAATCACGCATATACAATTAATATCATTAGCTGCTAGTAATTGTGCCATCGAGTCATACGTACTACAAGAATATATTTAACAAAACTTAGTTAGTGGTTTGTTGGACAAAAATATTAGAAAGAAACATACACGCTAGATAAAATTTCCATAAAGTTGTCTCACTACAATGTAATATCTCTCATCTACTGATTTTTCTTCTGAAGGTGAACGTAATGTGTGCAAAATATGGACACTGTTAATTATTTTGTAAGGTTCACACTTTCTGAAGTCTTGCAATGTGTTCGAACCTTCTTACATCTGTGCTGCTCCCACTCGCACTGATTACCTGCGATGAACTTCTAAAAAAAGGCTTTGTTAGCGAAGCACATTATTGCTACAGCTTGTCACAGTCAATTCTCAAGAAAAACATAATATAAGACTACGTGAGTGCGAAATATCTACTGAGAAAATAGTGGACGTATAATCATAACTCCAGAAATGCATTGGGACCCACGAGACCGTAGTCACTGATAAATACCAAAACGCCTAACTAGTCTCAGGAGGGGCTACAACGAAAAAAGCTTTGTGTTTGTATAAAAAAGGTAAAACAATGTTAGAATAGTGTTACATTTATAGTCATCACAGTTGTTTGCAAACCACACACAACAGAACCATGCAAGACAGTACCTACTGTAGTGCCAATGGTCATGCAATGATCTGAAATAGAGAGCAAAGTGCACGTTAGCAGGGTAATCACACAATTCTCGCATGCTATTAGGAACGAAGACTCAAGGTCAAGGATTGTATTTACAACCAGTCATAAAACAATTGGATTAGAGGGGAAGGGTTTTCCTGTTGGTCATCCGTTACGTCGTCTTGGGAGGCCAGTCCCTGCACGTCACTCAGCTAACCTGAAATTAAACAAGCATACAGTTTAAACATAGGAAAACCGCCTGACTTACCACGCCACCGTTCTAACCAATGAAAAACAAGAAAACCAGAAGTGAGGTAAATTTAAAACACGATAGCGTTTATCCTCACCCAACATCGTACGTGATTTCCAGTTTAACAAATTGAAAAGGGAAATGATATGAAAGACAATAATGACTGCAATATTCATGTGGTTGCTTAGTGAATAAACAAATGTGCACATACAATGTAAGTAACACACTCCTAATAATACAACTTTGAATAAAGAATGAACGAACATATTTGTAGGATAATACGAGCTCGTTTTATTTCGTAGGCTCTCTTCAACTGCGCACATCTTAAACAAATCACTTATAAGTTACGAAACTTTTGAACATATATTTTACAATGATTTAAAGTTATAGATAGAAAGTACAAACAACATAATTTCAAAGATGATGTAAGTAGACTATCATTTAGTGTTAAAAGAGTAACTATTTATAAAGTTATTAGACAAAAGGATAGAGTTCAGATTTCTTTTGGAAACAAGGATGGACTAGAGACAAAATACAAGATAGAACAACTGAGTTAATTTACTCATATTATGGTGGAGAATTCAGGAGGATGCAGGTGATTAGTGAAGTAAAATTACACAACAGATAGATTAATTTAATTCAATAGATTTAGAAACTTAATAGTGAATGAAAATGAGTGGAATGTTACACCTTAAAACAAAACATGAACAAAACAATTACGGTTACCATGGTAGTGAGAGATTAGTCACACTCTCATTCTGGGTCGAAAGTCTTTTGATGGCAATGACTTCTGCAAATGCTCAGAAATTTTTAACGTATAATTGATTTACTGAGGATGTACACAGTTGAAGAGAATCCACTAAAATAAAACGAGCTCGTATTATCCCGCAAATATATGTGTTCTCTCCTTATTCAAACTAACTAAGAGAACCGGCTGTATGAAAAATATACAACAAGAAATCAGAACATTTCCAATGAAAATTTATCAAATGAATGATTGAAACTGAACTGACTTAATGTAATTAAAAATTATAAAGTGGATTGTTATACACAACCCGGTGTAGTTATTCGATTCCGCTTCTAACATAGATAAACAAAACAAAAATGTAGGTAAGTGGACAAGTTGATTGATTATTATGGAATTTTCTATCGAATAAATTTGCGGCAAAACTGGATAATTTTGACACACATTGAAATGTTTTAGATTTATTTCAGATTAGTTAAGGATGTTGACGTCAATTACATATGTCAAACGAGAAGACCGGGATCAATTAGATTAACAGAATGTATGATATAGAATGACTGATCCTACTAAGTTAAATAATCTAGAAAACAATCTCGGACATTACAATACATTCACTTGGATATCATCACACAACCGGGTGAAAATATTGGAAAGCAATTTAATTAGGTATAGAGAAGTAAGTCATAGAGTCTTTATTCAAGTATTGGCCCTTTTCAGGTAGGTAGTTACCTGGAGTTCTAGTGTGAAGTCGTGACCAGTAGGGTTGCAGCAGGTTGGATGTGAGGACAAATACTCGCCGAAGACATTGGCTAGCGGTCGCGCTAAATCGTGAATTGTCAAAAGTTGGAATTCGTGGGCCGTTGGATTGGGTCCCAGTGGCTTAATGGTCTACGAGCTAGCTCACCTTGTAACCAGATAGTCCTGGGTTCGAACCCATGTGGCGGGTGCGTACTGTGAAGAGTCCCAAACTAGGACAAAACAGCTGTCCAGTACTCTCACGTTTTCCAATGGTTCTCTAACCAATGTCAGCTCATGATGAAATCCTGTAATCATAGAATCTTTGTTTGTCTAGTCAACACCCTGAATACATGCAATCTAAATGGCGCAGCACCTATCCTGGATGTATGGAAAATTGGAATGAAAATCAGGCGGGAGTAAGGCTATTTAAACGAAGTTATCAAGCCATATGAATACACTGTGATATGTTTCTGAGCAATACATTTCGCTCGAAAGTTCATCCAGTTATTGGTACTGTATTACTGAATGCTATATCAAGCGTATGTCGGTGGCACAGCGGTTAGGACGCTCGCGACATCCATGTCCGGTTCAATCAATGTCGAAACTTCAAGCTTCTAGCTTGAAGCCCTATGTTCCATTGGGAAGGTGAAGGAATAAAAAAATATCAAGCAAACTTATATAATATGGCATTATATTATTACCACAATGCCCGATTTCTACACTCACATTAGAATATTTAATTAGTGAAAATAAAGTACCTTTACTACTAGTGTTTCTAATATAAACCATTTGTTTGATGTGCAGTCACGACCTGACAAAGACTAGCACTGAAGATCACCAAATCTCGCAGTAAACATGTTATTACTCTACGGCTACAGTGGAAACCAGTTATCTGTGTTTGAGACTTTTTGCAGTGAAACATTAATCAAAAGCTGTCTAACACTACTGGTGAATGATTTTTCTTGGACCCAACTGTATGAACCCCACCAATAAGGATTTCTGATTAGAAATTGGGAAAATCTATCGTAAAGTCATTCACTGAAAATAATGAACTCATGTTGCATTGTTGATTTTTTTTTATAGATTTAATTGATTTCATGTCAGATTTTGTAACAATCTGACATCAGTACAGTGAAAAGTAAACTTATCAGCTGAAGCACGCGACCAAAAGGGTCTTAACTTTATGCTCTTATGGAGTTTTTCTAAAACAAGTGTTTCTACTTGAAATCATGTTGAAACTCATGTAAAGGCAGAACTAAATTAGGATTAGGACTCTGAAACTGTGGTGAGAGCTGTCTACTAGCCAAGTGGTGGACAGTAATTGAGGTCAATGTTTATGTATCAAATATTAGTCATGTTGTGGTGAGAGATGGTTGCTGGCCAAATTGGTTGACAGTAATTGAGGTCAAAGGTCAAGGTGGACAGGCGGTTACAGTTAACATATAGATGAACTGACACAGCCAAAAGAGATGCAAGGTTAACTTTGTGTGAGAAACAACCAATCAACAGACTGTATTTTCTACTAACATTGACCTACAATAATGTACATAAAAATCTATAAATACGTGTTGATTTTTTGTAATAAACGATCTGTTGCCTGGCCCTTGTCTTCTGTTGTTACATTTGGTGTCGCTGCCTACCGACAAATGGAAAGCCTATGCCCTGCAGTTTTTGATGGAGACATATGGATCTTCGGGCAGGACTTCGAGGCTTCTTCGCAGTTGAGTGGCGTTCAAGATCTGTCAGCGATGAGGCTGCTACTTGGGACGCTGCTGGGAGGTCGGGAGAAAGCAGCATATGGAAGTGTGAGGCGAAATACCTACGAATGTGCGACAGGGTCAGGCAAACAGTTTCCAAAGTGGGAAGGACCATATATGGTCACGTTGAGATGGGGTTCCGCAGACACAATCGCAATGGTAAACACCGTTAAACAAGTGGACATCCGCAAGCGCCGAGATTCCAGACAGCAAGACAACAGAGCAAAGTCCCAAGAACCGAGAGGACCGAGCCGACTTCAGTCCAAACTATTTGACGGGGGGACGAGTGTGGTGAGAGCTGTCTACTAGCCAAGTGGTGGACAGTAATTGAGGTCAATGTTTATGTATCAAATATTAGTCATGTTGTGGTGAGAGATGGTTGCTGGCCAAATTGGTTGACAGTAATTGAGGTCAAAGGTCAAGGTGGACAGGCGGTTACAGTTAACATATAGATGAACTGACACAGCCAAAAGAGATGCAAGGTTAACTTTGTGTGAGAAACAACCAATCAACAGACTGTATTTTCTACTAACATTGACCTACAATAATGTACATAAAAATCTATAAATACGTGTTGATTTTTCGTAATAAACGATCTGTTGCCTGGCCCTTGTCTTCTGTTGTTACAAAACCACTAAATTCTCTGTGGAAGTTGTAAAAGTAACAGCAGTTGAGCTGATAGAACTGTATTCCCTGACTATAGAATAGATTTAAGGCTGCAAGTTGCATTTAGATGAACGGGAACTTTACAGTAAGGAAACCACTAATACGGTCACTGTGTAGTTTAAAGATTGAGCATTTACAAAAATGTCATCTTAATAAAATTTTGCTCCTTAAAAATCGAATCATCAATGAATGCATTGCTTTCTAGATTACGACAGGTGATACTATAATACAAATAGACGACTTTTTCCGTCTGACAGTCTGAAATGAAATAACATCAGGAGATGTTACAACCCAGTCCTTATCTTTAAGAGTTCGCACATGCATTTTAAGGTCTCTTTTTTTAAAAGTACTGAGATTCATATGGTTCGAATATGTTTTCATGTTGTTCTGGGCTAGTATTATAGATCAGACAATAACCAGCATAGATACTTGTCACTTTTTTGTCTTTCTTCAGTGACATTGTAATAATGGTAGTTCAACTTTTTAAGGATAGTGGATCCGGCGTTCGATTTCTTACGGAGTTATCTGGATACTTTTTAAATGCTTCTTGTAGACTGCATTAAATTATTCAAGTGCTGGTTTGTAGGGATTTGATTAGTTTCAGGATTTCATCATGAGCTGACATCTGATAGAGAACCACTGGAAAAAAACTTGGGAGTATTGGACGGCTGTTTTGCCCTCCAGTGTGAAGTCAGTGCTACTATACGGATCAGAGACTTGCACTGCGCGGCATAAAGAGCATCTCAAACAAACTACAGACCTTCATTAACAGCTGTCTTCGCTCAATACCACTCAAGATCAGATGACCGGCCAGAAAAGATCAGCAACAGAGATCTCTGGCAGCGAACCAACCAGGAACCGATTGTGCATCAAATAGGCAGGAAGAAATGGAGGTGGATTGGACTGGCTATACTCTGAGGAAGCCATCAAGTGACATCACTAGACAAGCCATCACTCGAGTGGAACTCGAAAGGGAAGCGGCAAGTTGGTCGTCAGTGCAAGGGTGACTTGGAGGAGGTCATGTGAAGAGGAGATGAAAGCATGTGGGCAGACATGGAGCCAGGTGAAGACTCTAGCAGAGAACAGAACGCAATGGAGACGCACGGCTGAAGCCCTATGTTCCTGTAGGAATTAAAGGATACAATAATAATAGTAATTGGACGGCTGTTTTGCCCTAGTTTGGCACTCCTCATCTGTATGCACCCATTTCGGTTCGAATTCAGGACCTCCTGACTACAAGGTGAGCTCGTAAACCATTAAGCCACTGAGACTCGATCCAACGGCCCACGAATTTCAACTTCTGCCAATTCACGATATAACGCAATCACTGGTTAATATCGTCGGTGCGTATTTGTCCTCATACCCATCTTGCCGTACGCCACCGGCCACGACTTCTTACTAGAACCCAGGTAACTGTTTAACTCAATAGAGCTGGTCACTAGTAAACATCAGATTGATATTAAAGTGTTGGTTGTTAGTTGCAGTTTAAGTATTTTTTCTGTCACTGTTAGATCAATATTTATTTTTGTTTATTTATTTTATTCCTTTACATTCCCAGTGGGACACAGGGCCTCAAGCTCTGGAGTTTCGGTAGCAGTGGTTTCATTTTTACGGGTTGGGGCTGCTAGCCTCACGCCCAACATTCCCTCTTCACTGGGATACTACCAGCTCAGTGAGGTTTTAGAGTGCACCGGCCGAGGATCGAACCTCGGGACACGTGCATGGTTGGCCACCACATTCTACCGCTGAACCGATGACTCACATTGTTCAGGGTGATCAAGAATGCCCTGATCCCGAGCGGAGGCTCACCATTGCACGTCGATAGGTTGAAACTCGCGATGGACCCTAATTCTGTGCGCTCGGCGGGGGGGGGTAGGAGTAGGTTTGTCAGGTGAATAGTTCCAGACTACGTTTTGGGGGTGAAATTATTACTCACGAGTATCTGGATATCTACTGACCATTATCTCCAGTACAAATGAGTCATGCTCCAAGAAAAAGGAATGCTTACAGAGTAATCTTTCTTTTTGCATAATATCTTGAAAGAGTTCATATTGCCTGAAACCGAAATGTTAGTAAATTACTGAAAAACAAAGAGAATTCATTAAAAATTGTAGGTGAAGTTTGTTTGAATTTATGGTGATATTTACATCCAAATCTGACCGATTATTAAGAATTACTCGTAAAGATAACTAGTCTGTTTTATTCTTACTATTGATTCAGAGAATCAATTAACACTTAAATCAGCAACGTGCCACTGATTTGATTTATCTTACTTTGCTGGTAACACTAAGCATTGCGAAAACAAAAGGTTCTTTCAAAATATACTCTGTCGTTATGATGACGTAATATATATCTATCATACAACAACAATTTTAAATCAGACATAGCTATTTATATACTTTCCTTTGCATAGAAGCTTTCACTTACCGCTCTGAACACTTTGATATCACATGATGGAAACTAGTCTGAATATTCACTACCAGCTTCACTGTACACAATAAAAGCATCTTTTAAATAATACAGCAGAATTTTAGCTCAGGTGGGGGTGATTTTAACTTGGTTGTGTTCTTCGAGCTCGTCCAGAAGAACAATGAAAGCTTCGCAATTAAATCAACAAGCTCAAAAAACACCACCAAATGAGAAAATACCTTTACTGAACGAACGATTCTTTCGTAACTTTGGAAGTACTAAATATTATTATCATTGTTTCCTTTAATTCTTAGAGGAACATAGGGCTTCAGCCGTGCGTCTCCATTGCGTTCGGTTCTCTGCTAGAGTCTTCACCTGGCTCCATGTCTGCCCACACGTTTTCATCTCCTCTTCACATGACCTCCTCCAAGTCACCCTCGCACTGACGACCAACTCGCCGCTTCCCTTTCGGGTTCCACTCGAGTGATGGCTTGTCTAGTGATGTCACTTGATGGCTTCCTCAGAGTATGGCCAGCCAATCCATCTCCATTTCTTCCTGCCTATTTGTTGCACAATCGGTTCCTGGTTGGTTCGCTCCCAGAGATCCCTGTTGCTGATCTTTTCTGATCGGCCATCTGATCTTGAGTATTGAGCGAAGACAGCTGTTAATGAAGGTCTGTAGTTTGTTTGAGATGCTCTTTATGACGCTCAGTGCAAGTCTCTGATCCGTATAGTAAGTAGCACTGACTTCACATTGGAGTTGAAAATCCGGATTTTATTTTTGATGCTGAGTGCTGTTGACCTCCACACAGACTTGAGAGTAGTGAAAGCTTGTTTTGCTTTCCCGATCCTTGCTTTGATATCCTCATCAGTTCCGTCCACCTGTATTTGAAATGATGCTTCCCAGGTCGGTAGGTAAAGGAGGTTGTTTCTTTCAGGTTCCTTCCATTTATGCTTATTGTTGTCTGTTGTTGCTGTTGGTGTTGTCCAGGAATCTTCATCACCTCTGGAAGTACTAATGAATGTAATTAAAAATCCATTTTAGCCAGTGGCTGAATTCATATTTCGGTGTTTTTCGCGAATCTTGGATTAACTGATAGGATGCTTCCGTAGAATGAATGGTGAAAATAAGTTGCTTATCATTAGCGTAAAGACAGATCATTCTTTCAATAACGAAATGAATCATTAGGAAATTCCAGATATTTCAGTAAAATGTAAACTTCTCTTCCTCTAATAGTAATGAAATAAGGTGATATTTTGTCATTTATCGGTTCTCCGTACAGACATGAGGTGTTAACGCATTTCGGGTGACCACTAAAATGAAATCATTGGAATTATTTATAGTATGAATAGAGATATAAATAATAATCAACATTCCAAATTTATCGTAATAAAAGCAGGAATTCTCCACAGAATTTTTTCAAGGTCTCTAGAGAATTAATTAATCACCCAGTCCTAAGCGAAATCATGAAGTTAGTAATGGAAGGCAGGAAGCTTCATTAGTACTGGTGCTTAAAAAGGTGTATGTTACGTATACCTAGCGTTTTATTATTATGTATCATCAGAAGCAATGTTCGGTTGAGAATAAAATAGATGAACGGGTAAAATCAGATATAACACCAGTTCATTAGTTAACCAACCGATAGTCTCAGCAGAGTAGGGGACTGTAAGTTGCTTATCTGAAGTTCATTTAAATGACGAACGATTACAGATGAAAATTCTCGAAGGTGTATACGGAGATGCAGATACATTCAAAACTTATTTCCATCTTTTGTACCATGCCGTATTACTTAATTCACCTCATGTTGCCGCCTTTCATCTTAGGCACTTTATTTTTGCTTTTGTATAGGTTTCAGTTCTTTTCTACTTTCCTTATCTGGTATGAAACTCGATACTTAGCACTCATGTGCTTTAGTGTTAGGTCCTATGTTGGTAACGTCTATCTGAACATTTCTATTTGTTCCTCTCTATCGAATTAAATGTGTCTTGTGCGGCAACTTGGTGAATTTCATCGAGAATACTATGATTCAACTGTTTCTACTTATTGTATAAAGTGTGAAAATGAAAATCTCTTCGAACGAAATGCTTTGACCACAAATTATGTAGTCTATGTTACCATTAATAGCTCTTACCCCTTAAAATGTTTAAAGTCTACACATTTTTGAAGCTCAACTTTAAATGTGACTTCATTACACTGTACTATGGCATGTACTATGGCGCCTGCTTGACTATTTGCATGTGGCTCGCTCCTTCATTGTGTTATCATTAAGCACACTCCTCAAGCTTGCTATCCCAACATGTCGACAGATAAGTTGTACAATATTACTACGTGTTACCTTTAGTTTTTCACTTGTTATATAAACATAATTCATATCAGGGCACACAACAGTGCATAAGCACTTTACCTGGACTTCATTCATCAGTACATTGACGGTAGGTACAGTAGTGATCAGGGTTAACCAAGGAAAGCAAGTTTAGTCGGTGCTGACGTTAAGGAATTATTCCGGAGGTGTTTAAATATGGGGGTGACATACTAGTATATAGTTTAACTAAGGTACTAGGTAACGTCTGGGAATCAGACGTTACTCTTTCAGACTGGGGTAAGTCACTTATTATACCAATATTCAAGAAGGGAGACAAGTCCTCATGCGATAATCATAGGGGAATCAGCATGACGAACATAGTCTCTAAAATCCTAGGCTCAGTAATCATGAACAGATTAAGCCGAACTCGGGAAGAACAAACGAGGGAAAATCAAGCAGGCTTTAGGCCAGGTAGAGGGTGCATAGATCATATCTTCACTCTCCGACAAATCCTAGAACATAGACACACTTATAGGCGTCCAACAATTGCCATATTTCTTGACTTGATGGCGGCCTTCGACTCCGTGGATCGAAAGGTACTATGGCAATGTTTGATTGTGAAGGGAGTGCCAAGAAAGTACATTGCACTAATCAAGGCACTCTACTCAAACTCACGTAAACGTGTAAGGGCTTATGGGGAATTATCACCTGAATTGATAACAACCAGTGGTGTCCGTCAGGAATGTCCACTTTCCCCATTCCTGTTTAACTCCATCATAGATATGCTAATGGAAGTGTCCTTAACTGAACTTAACGACTTAGGAATCGACTTGTTACCAGGGAATAGTCTTATGAACTTAGAATATGCAGACGACATAGTGCTGTTAGGGGAGGATGCTGACAAAATGCAGAGTCTTCTGAACACCTTGAGCAGCAATCTTCGTATGTTTGGCATGCGATTCGCCCCTGTGAAATGTAAGATGCTGCTACAGGACTGGACTACGTCAACTCCTAGCTTAGTGGTAGGGAGTGAAGTGATAGAACATGTTGACCACTTCACCTATTTGGGAAGTTGTATCAGCACCAACGGATTGATTGGTGACGAAATCACAGCACGGATCCAGAAAGCTCGGGCTGCTTTCGCTAACTTACACCGTCTCTGGCGTAGGCGTGACATTCGGCTATCAACCAAGGGACGTGTGTACTGCTCAGCAGTTCGCTCCGTCCTTCTCTATGGCTCTGAAACATGGCCAATTCGAGTTGAAGATATGAAAAGGTTGACTGTTTTTGACCACATATGTTTACGATCTCTTTCTCACGTTAGGTGGCATAATAAGGTAAGTAATGTTGACGTTAGGCGAATAGTGTTGGGCAAGGAGAGAAAATCAATCGAAGAGGCTATAAAGTTACATAGATTGAGATGGCTAGGTCACGTGCTGCGCATGCCTAGCCATCACCTTCCCTAACGGGCATTACTAGCTGTTATAGGTGCAGGTTGGAAAAGAGTAAGTGATGGCCAAACAAAAACATGGCCTCATCAATCCATGAAATCCCTGACAGTTAAACTGAGTCAGGTAGGGAGATGCAGACTTCCGGGTTGGGGCCTTCGGGACTCTAAGAATCAATGGCTGGAGACAATAGGTGACATGGCTCAAAATCGTTGTCAATGGCTTCCGCAGATGTATTCAGTCTCTGTAATCTTTCATATTCCTTTCTACCATTACTCATTCTGTTTCACTCTTATACTTGTCAAAACTCTATTGATTCTCTTCACTCATTTTCTTGTCTACCTTTGTGTGCTATTTGGAACGTGGCAACTGGAACTGCTGCACTTTGGTGCCAAGTTCTATGTTGAATCCAGACAGACAGACAGAGATCGGCTTAGGCACTTACAACATCAACGAATATTACTCAATTCACATTAAGTAGCATTCTACCACTTAAAATTACAAACAACATGTGATCTCTGAGTTTCGCTTCTTTGCATCATCAGACACTACTACTAAGAAATATAGTGGGTTTAATTTCGCATCATCCTGGTAACTAGATGTCTCTGTTTTGTTTCTGCGTTTCTCTTTTTGGTTGCGTCACCATTTTTGTTTATCACTCACTAAGCGTAACTCATTATTAATCTTCCAGTTTACTTAATTGTTTGTTTACGTAACAAACTTTATTTTTAATTCCAATTTGTTTTCACTCCCATCCTTTTCTGTCGAACTTTCCCATCAGACTGAGCATCAATAAAACCTGGTGGTTAGCTGATCAATTATTTTGTATTAATATCTCTCATGTTCCATTATTTCTGAAGTAAGCTTTATATATTTACATTTATAATAACTTGTGTTACTTTAGGCTGCTAGCAGCTGACGAAAATCTGTGAAATAGAAAAGATAAACTCTCTGTATCCTGAATATTTATTGCTAACTTGAAAAGACGAAAAGCTGCATTAATGTCTACTCAACTGTACAACAGAATAGGTTGAAAAACTATTATTTTACTCCCAACTATGATGTTATTCACATAATATGGACATGAACATTGGGCATCCTAAGAGTTAAATTTGATAAATATCAAAATTGCTAATAAATTGATTTTGTATGTATGGAACTAATGAAATAAAGAATCGCTTACATACACAAGTAGATGAATGTAATGATAAACCTGTTAGTCACATATCAAATTAGGTATATTTCGTCAACAATAATTGTAAGCAATCAATAACTTCTTTCCAGTATATTTTAGGCTGCAAAACGTTTACATTTTAATATTCGTATATATATATATATATATATATAACAATAATTTTGCATACGTTGATGAAAATCACCCTGGATAAGACAAAAGTAAGGCGGTCTGTTTAAATCACTGGGCTACTGGGGTGCTTTGCAACAAAATGCTTTATTTTATTTTATTTTTTTTGATTAAAGCTTGATTCTACACCGTATTATTGGTACAAGTATGGAATTTTCAGCATGTGATATCGGTAGCCTAAATTTAGCAGGCCGACCAATTGATATCAGGTGTGCGTCAGCTGGGGATCGAACCCCGGACCATGTGCATGGTTGGCGAGAGTCCTAACCGATGTGCCACGGACGCTATTGTTTTAATCGTTCAATTATATTAAACGTCATACACATGAACTCGCGCGCTATGCAATTTTTAACATAATGATGACGTACATCAGGTTATCACTTTACATTTAAATCCTGTATGAAGAAAAAAGTATTTTGGAACTGAATGCACTGAAAATTTTTGTACCTGATGTTCGCATATTGTCTGAAATAAAGCTTTATTGTAATTTTTTCAAAAGTCAGCGTTTTCGGAGAGTGAAAGAAAGTTCAATAAAAAGAGGGAAGTGAAAAGCAGTAAAATGACTGATGTACTCTTAAAGACAAAGAAATGAAAAGAGAATAAAAACTGTAAAAATTTAACACCTACTTTTATAGAAAAGTCATTGTCAGTGAAATAAAATTCCATCATTCACAACAAATAGTTTATTTTATGTAATATCTATAGTAGGAAGGAATAAAGTGTTGTCAAGATCTGTTTGTATTGTTGTGTTGAGTACTCAATATAACCTAGAAAAATTGATCTTCAGATCAACTGCTAGTGATCATTAAGTCGTTTTTTTGGTGTTTGATTAGTTAGTAGGAAACTAGTTTACGTCAGGGTATGAAAAATTGACAAAACCTGGAAAATGTATAATGCAATATTTCAAACTAATGGCTGAATCATGATATATTCAACTTGAAATCTGACGATTATCAGTTAATTCTAACTATGGCTAAAAGAAATGACCACTGATCAGTGTTTCCTATGTCTAAATGTGTCTCAAGTCTTTTGACCTGCCTTTTTTCCACAAATTAATTAAAGAAGTATGTATTCGGATTAGATAAATAAATGTCTTGAACAAAATAAATGTACTTCTCACTACTTGTGTATGTCGGTGGCACAGCGGTAGGAGGCGCGTCAATCACGTATGTGGTTCGGGGTTCGATCCCCAGCCGATGCATTTCTTTACCTCTCTAAACCAGTAGTAAGACTGGTAAGGAGGGGAGGTTGGGTATGGGGCTAACAACTCCATCCCATAAAAATAAACACCACTGCTACAGAGACTTCAAACCACTAGGAATGTGAAGGAATAAAAAAATCACTACTTGAACCTTTTGATAAACTCATTCGGGTTTTCAAGTATTACAAATTCCCGGTCATTAAAAGTGGTTTAATAAGCAGTTGTTTCCAAGTAAAATGATGAAATATGCTTATGGTAAATTCTCTTTAGTAAAAATCAATATTGACCAGTGCTTGTCTTATATTGTAGTTCAGTTTTAAATAAGTAAACTTGAAATTTTCGGTAGATTTACAGGGAATTCAGAAGCCACGAAAATATCACAAAATTCCTCTCTTCTTGAATTCACACTTATGAATAAGAGTTAAGATTTGGATATTCCACAGTGAAAATGTTAGGCTGTCAAATGGTGTTTGAAAGCTTAGTCGATGAAATCCACAAATTAAGTACCCAAAAAACCCTTGAAAATGTTTTGGTTCACGAGGTCTATTGGATCTTGTCACCATGATAGATTAAACATGGAAATTGTTTAGTTATTGTCAACAAATGGTTGATTTTAAATTCTTTCCATTCATTAATTATAACAATGATAATGCTAACCATCATGTAGCTGGCAGTTTTTAAATCTAACCTCGAAACTTATGTGTCATAGAGTGTTGCTCAAACATTTCACAACAAGAATCCAATTATCTGAACCCTACTGTTTCTGTTTATCACACATGAAATAACATTTGTTTTAATAAGTGAAAATAGCCATGCTATAATGACATTTGTATATTACTACTTTCAGACTTTAATAATACTTACCCAGTAGTAGATTAAATTTTAGAAATAATTCATAACTTTTATTTGCATCTTAGTATTCACAGTTAACTTAACCTGAATTTTCTGGTCCCGATCCCTGACGACGTCATGCTTACTGCTAAGTATTCCCAAACTAGCACAAAGCACCTGTCTAATACTCCCTGATTTTCAGTAGTTCTGTAAGTGATGCTACCGACTGCTTAGTAGCACTCTATTCTGAAAAACTTGCAGAAATTAGAATTTATGAGTTATTGAATTCCCATCCTGTTGTTTAGTAATTTCGAGCTCGCTTAGCAACCTCAAGGTCACAGTTTCATAATGTAAAGTTAAGTAGTTATATATGTACTATGTCAGTAATAAGATCCTGTAGGGCCCATCAAACAAAATAGTTTAGTTTATCCAGCACCAAGCAGGGATAGTAAGATCAAATACAGAGGTCACAGTATTAGTGTGGGGTCAATCAGATTAACAGAGCGTAGAATCTTAGTGAAATCTACATTACTAGACCCTGATAAAAAAGAGAAATCTAGAAAAAAGCTCAGCTATAACACTACATACACTTACACACAATCACATAATAGGTTGGGACAAGAAGACAATCTTAAAATCCAACGTAATGGGGTGGAGAAGGAGAGATTAATAACTGCAGCTTCATTTATTGAATCAACTGGGAATACGTGCAATAGGAATGATGTAACACCTATCCCAGATATCTGAAAAATTCCACTACTCTTACAACAGGTGGGAGGGAAGAAAGAGGGTTATAAAAATCAAGTTCCAGTTGATACAACTGACACAGTTATGAACAGTAAAATGTGTTCGAAATATATATGGTTTAGTAAATGATACTGTTTCACTGTGTGATGTGACCAATAATCAATTGAATGCGGAATTACATGTGACCAAAGTGCCTAAGTTTTACTGATATATTAACACTAACATATTCCTCAAATCAAGTAATCTTAAACCTCTAACAAAATAAAACAGAAATTTACGACATAGTGGAAAATCTCTTGCGCCGAAGTACTTTTAATTTGTTTTGATAACTTCTCTGGAATAGTGAAGTAAATGCATAAACTCGAAATGAAAATAAAATCCTATCTTTTACTAAATCATAGTTTCGTCTGTTTGGTCTGTAATTCCCAGACAGTTTAGTTTATTGTCTTAAATTCTTTATTATTCATCTTTAAAAGTTGTTGTCCAATAATTATATATTGATTAGTCATATGATTCGCCCTGGTGTTTCTTCTACCTGTCAATAAATAGCCAGTAAATTTAAGAAAAACACCGTCGTGACATGGTATGCATGTCTCTTAATAAGGAAGAAAAAAATACTAATTGGAATACTATGATTGGGCGAAAATCTTATAACTGACTATAACTCCTCACTGAAAGAATTAAGATATATATATATATATATATATATATATAACAAGGAATTTAATTTAATTTGTACTGTGATAAGTGTTTTTACTTTAAGTTGTAGGTATAATGATGACTTCAGTTTCTATGAGCTTGGACATTCATGTCCAGACTTTCTGACATTACCTTAAAGATGTTTTTATGTGGAATAATTTATGATTGCTGACATTCTCTGAGATTACCTTGGATTGGCATACTGATGTTGATATAAAAGATGGTGATTGGGAGAGGCAAAATTTAGGGAACATTATTTAACATTATCGGTTTCCAGGCTGTAGGTGTTACGAACTTCCTGGAATAATTTGAGCGCCGAGTCAGATTGATTCATTATAAATTATTTAAATTAATCCCAGCGTGTTAAGAAAATCAAAACAAGATTTTTCTGAACGTTTCGCTGTGTAAGCCACAGCTTCTTCAGCAGATGTATTCGGATTTTTATTAATCATCATCATGACATGGTTTTAATGACTATAAAATTAAAACTAAAACAGAACCGCAGACAAATAAGCCCTCGAATCAGATATGACCTAGAGAAACTTAGGGACCCAAACATAGCAGAAATGTTTAAGGCAAATGTAGGGGGCAAGTTCGCTGCACTTACCTTGATTCACGACAATATCGATTCACTCACTGAAACCATTAAAACAGTGCTGCATGAATCAGCAACAGAAGTTCTGGGTAACAAAAGAAAGAAAATCAAACCATGGGTCACAGACGATATTTTAAACCTGTGTGATACAAGAAGAGAACTAAAAAAGAAGAAAGGACTTAATTCCCAGTACAGGGAAGAGTATAGAACAGTAGACAAAGAAATACGCTCCAAAATGAAGAGGGCAAAAGAGGGCTGGATTACTGAACAATGTAATATCATCGATAATAGCTTAAGGGGAGGCAACAATAAAAAAGCATTCGAAACACTGAGTAAGCTGACCAATACGAAACTGAATAGAGCAACCGTAATTGAGGATGGTAAAGGCACCCTCTTAACAGAAGAAGCAGATATCCTTAGAAGGTGGACAGAATACTGTAAGGGACTCTACAATCATAAAATAAGCCCTAATTATAGCCTAATAAACAATTCATGCTGGGACAATAGGGAGATCGGTGATTCACCCATACTAGAGTCAGAAGTAGAGGAAGCAATAAAATCACTTAAGGGAGATAAATCACCAGGAATTGACAACATACCGGCAGAACTAATTAAACATGGTGGACCACAAACAGTTAAATGGCTGAAAGCAGCCTGTCAAAAAATCTGGCAAGAAAAAAAATGGCCTAAAGAATGGACTCAGTCACTAATCATTCCAATATTTAAGAAAGGGGACGCAAAGCAGTGCGAGAATTACAGAACAATAAGTTTAATCAGCCACCCAAGTAAAGTCATGCTGAAAGTAATATTGAACAGACTCAAAAAGAAAGTAGAGGAAATACTCTCAGAAGAACAGGCCGGATTCAGGCCGGGCAGAAGCACTGCTGAACAAATTTTTAACATAAGGGTATTAAACGAAAAATGTCTACAACACCAAAAAATGCTAGTACACAACTTTATCGATTTTAAGAAGGCCTTTGACCGTGTGTGGCACGAAGGCTTATGGCAAGTCATGAATAACTACAATATAGATAAAAACATAATTGAGGTTATTAAGTCTTTATATAACAAATCTAGTAGTGCAGTATCTCTAAATAATCAAACTGGCGAGTTCTTCAGAACAACTATAGGAGTACGCCAAGGGTGCATTCTCTCACCAGTCCTCTTTAATTTATTCCTCGAACATATTATGACACAAACCCTACATGACTTTACACCGACACCTAGTATAAACGGAAGACCAATTTCCAACCTCAGATTTGCTGATGATATAGCCCTCATTGGGGAAAACATTGATCAAGTTCAGGACCTCACCTCAAGACTTGATGTTGCAACCAAATCTGTGGGCATGGAAATCAGCACAGAAAAAAGCAAAATACTCATTAACGGAGGAAACAACTCAGATAGATGTATCAGACTTGATGGACATGTATTAGAAGAGGTTGAGACTTTCAAATACCTTGGGTCTACCCTAACAAAAGATGGAAGGTCCACTAAGGAAATAAAAATTCGACTAAACCTAGCCTCTGCCACCATGTCCAAGTTAGGGAAAATATGGAAGAGCAACATCAGCGTCTCAGCAAAAATGAAACTCTACTCGTCACTGGTCCTCTCTGTATTCCTATATGGATGTGAGAGCTGGACCCTGAATGCAGAGACAGAAAGAAGAATACAAGCCTTCGAAAACAAAAGCTATAGAGGGATCCTAGGAATAAGTTACCTTGAAAGGAAAACTAATAAATATGTCTTACACCAGGTCCATAGACTGGCAGGAAAACAGGAACCACTCCTTTCAATCGTAAAGAAACGGAAACTACAATGGTTCGGCCACACGGTAAGACATGACACATTGTCCAAAACGGTTCTACAAGGCACAGTAGGAGGAGCACGAAAGAGAGGTCGACCGAATAAGAGCTGGCTTGACAACATAAAAGAGTGGACTGAAATGCCCTTGGATACGCTACAGAAAATAGCATTAAACCGAGAAGAATGGCGAAGACTGATAGCGCGAACTGTCATAGCACCCCCACGACGAAAGTCAAGGGACTGATGATGATGATGATGATGATGATGATGATGATGATGATGATGATGATGATGATGATGATGATGATGATGATGATGATGATGATGATGATGATGATGATGATGATGATGATGATGATGATGATGATGATGATGATGATGATGATGATGATGATGATGATGATGATGATGATGATGATGATGATGATGATGATGATGATGATGATGATGATGATGATGATGATGATGATGATGATGATGATGATGATGATGATGATGATGATGATGATGATGATGATGATGATGATGATGATGATGATGATGATGATGATGATGATGATGATGATGATGATGATGATGATGATGATGATGATGATGATGATGATGATGATGATGATGATGATGATGATGATGATGATGATGATCAATATATATAGGCAAAAATTTAACATACATTAAAGTCAGTTATTTAACATTTCTGGTCATGCACCTTCCCTAAACCCCAAAAGTACCGTTTGGTTTTACTTTATGCTCACTGGTAAATCGCAGTGTTTGCGTTTGTAGTGGTAGGTGATTCCCTAGAATTATTAGCCACAGCATTAATCACCAACCAAACATTGGATGCCGACCATCACTGTTTAAGTCAACTTGTTTAACTGAAGGCTTACAGTCCACGCCATTCGGCACGCCGTTGTGTTACGTTCGTTCGTTCGTTAGCTAGTGCACGATGCCTAGTTAGTTAAGCAATCATCTCGCACTCCAATTTGGTCCCGAAATATACTTCGTAATTTAGACGATGAATTCTGGTGTTTTGTTTCGCCTTTGGTCTTCGCGGAACGAATACTATAGAAGGGGTGGGTATTAGATCTTGCGTTAGTATACTTCGTACTATCCATTAACGTAAACACCCTCAGCCTCTATAGATTTATTGAGGAAAGTAAAGAACTAATAGGATTTACGCGTATGCTATTGGAGTCAGTTTGAGTGCGCATCAAGTGGTGCAATTCGATCATTCATTTTATTAAAGCTAATGTAATACCCTAGATTGTCTTATCTGGAAATAACAACCTGTTCTATTTCTTCTAATGTGCTACATTTAGAAGTGGTAAGAGAAGACCAAAGGGGCGTCCAGGGTAATAATTAAAAACGGACAGTCGCCTATCACTAATTGGCATGATAACTGCGTAAAATCTATGGTGACTTTAGTGAAATGATGACCTGTTTAGCAGATGAGTCTTGTAACCTAACTAGTTGTTGGTTATTCATTTTGTTTCACGGTTCCGTCTTCTAATATTTTAGTAGAACTGACTTGGTCATTTTCCTCTGAACATACTGCTTGAACATACAGCAGATAGGCTTAAGTGTGAATTAGGTCTTAAATAAACGTACCGAAAGATAATCAAATTTTTATTATAGAGTTATCTACTGCTTTTCATTTTAAGGTGGTTCAGTGTTAAAGTTACCAAGAATTTAGGTTTATGCAGAGAGGATGGTTTTGAAAGTAGATTTCATCACCATCCGACAGCATTTATCGAACCAGTGTAAACTAGAGAACTCTAGACAAATGTTTCCTCGCAGTTTGTGATTAATCAATACCTCATATTGACCGTATTCGACAAAATCAAATCTACGACTATTTGTTTAAATTAATATGCATTTCCTATTGATTGATTATTAATGAACATATAAGTCAGCGAAGAGACCTCTTTTCGTAACTTCACTTCAGGAACGTACAGTTATTTAAGGGGGTATATATATATATAACATTAATTAGCATCAGAGGTCAGAGATTGTTGTCAGTTAGTAACAAAGTGAATCAAAATGTATGAGTAGTAACAATATTTGAAAGATTGAGAATGATCTTACGTAACTAGGAGGGTTGATAATAATTAATTAAGTGATGAATAATCCCTTGGAAAGAACTGATAAGAAACAAGAGGGCAAATGACTGAAGATAACTTAGAAAACATAATGAATAATGGAGTTTATAATACAGTTATTCAAAAGTATATTATTATTTATTTTATTTCTATGCGTTCGCAGTGGAACATAGGGCTTCACATCGAAGCTTTGAAGTCTCGGTAGCAGTGGTGTTTATTTATACGGGATGGGGTTGCTAGCCCCATGCCCCTCCTTTCCTCTCTATCAGTTTAATTACTGGATTAGCGAGAGAGGTTTGGGAGTGCGTCTGCCGGGGATTGAACCCCGAACCACATACGCGATTTGCGTGCCTCCTACCACTGTGCCACCGATGCACTACTATTAAGGAGTAGCTCTATAATAAACTCTATGGAGTCCTTCCTGTTATTCATTGTGTTTTTCAAGTTACTTCCAGTCATTTGTTCTCTTGTTTCTTATTAGTTACTTCCAAGGGATTATTCATCAATTTCATACATTTATTCCCCTTAATGAATTTGAATAAAGCAAGAACTGTAGTTTTGCAGAATAAAGTGGTACCATCATTTATGTCGTTGGCTTCTCATCAGCTACTCACAGTCCAAATTCATTATTAAATATATCTACGGAAACAATTTTAACATACTTGCACAGAGTTCATTTTAAACAAAAATCAATCTATCAATATATGCATACACTAATAATATATATATACATGTAATATTAAACACTATTCTGAACAATAATGATCATACACAATGGAAACTTTCGGCATTACGTAATCAGAAGAAAGAGAGATGAAAATATACAGTTACCAGGTAAGGCAAGGAAAGACAAATAACCGCTTCTTCCTGAAGGCATAAATCAGGTTTCAGGAGCTTGATGCAGATGGCTTCAGCAAACTTGAAGAGAACTGAACTCTTTTGCCCATTCATAATTTTGAATGATCTTGCGACGTTGACCTCATGACCCGTGTCAAGGACATGCCTGGCGATGGCATTGTCTAAAGCATTTGTTCCCTTTAGACACAGGGTTTTGATATGTGTTCAGAAAATCGTAGATATGCTCTTCTTTCTGTTCTTCAAATGTATCTGCTCACTCAGATACATGTAAATTTGTACATACAGTTGGAGTTAACATGAGAAGGGTATCTTTCGATTTTCGATTGCACCAAAGAGCAAGTTGTTCGATAGACGGGAACGAGCTTAGCTGCAGGTTAGGCTATGGCTAGGGACATACCCAGCCTTCTGTTGATCATCGCTGCAATGTTTTCACCTTTATAATCAAGCTGAAAAAAGATTGGCTTTTTACCCACTGTGACTTGTTTTACATCTGAGACTTCAGATCTTCCATACTTGTTGATGAACTTTGGAGGGTACCCATTGCTCTTCAATGTCTTTTCAAGAAACTCAAATTCTTCCTCTAGTTTCTCTATAGAGCATATTCTCCTCGCTCTATAGTACAGAGTCTTGACTAGACCACGTTTAAAGCTATTTGGACAAAAGCTATTAAAATGTAAGTATTGTCCTTTCCATGTGGGCTTTCGATAAATTGACTTCTGAAGACTACCGTCTCCTAGGCGTTGCATGGCAATGTCGAGGAAGTGGAACTTTTTTTAATTTTCATGTTCCATAGTAAACTCAATAGTGGTATGTGCGTCACTGAATAATCTGAGTAAGTGTGAAGCATGACTTTGATTGTTGTACACTACAAAAGTGTCATCGACATATTGACAGTAGGAAGTTGTTTCGTCGATTGCATGCTTCAACTTTGTTTTTTTTAAGGTTGGACATGAATATATCTGCTAAAACAGGGCTAAGTGGACGGCCCATAGCTACATCATCTATTTGGAGGTAAAGAATGTTGTCAAATTGGAATTGCACATCCATGGTAGATATACTTAATAATGACTTTGGCCTGTAAAGAGCTGATGAGAAAGCAAAGAAATAAATAATGATACCACTTTATTCCGTAAAAACTGTAGTTCTTGCTTTATTCAGATTATTCACCACTTGTCTAATTATTATCAACCCTCCTAGTTATTCAAGAAGAAAATCTTTGCGTTCGCTTCAGCAAGCTTGACGGACAAACGAAGAAACTTGTTCAGTCCCTTTACCGTCGAACGATCCTTGCTTCTCTTTAAATCACGGAATATACACATTGGGTCATAGGAGTTAATAAAAAGACAATTGCAGCGAAGAAAATTTTCTTTTCGACGAAGTCATCATCTAGGCTGTACATTCGTGTATTTATATCAAATGGATAGGAAAGTTCCAGAATAATTTCTGGTTAGGGGTCAAATTAATAAAAAATTACAATTAGGAATTAAAATGACATAACAAACAGGGGGGATGGGTAAAACTCGAACAAAGTAGCATTATAATAACTAAGAAGATTGACATTGTGCAATTGGGGGTTAGAAATGTAGAAATAACAAAATATACAGGATGTTTGGATAAAAAACTAATATGATGATTAATTGTTGATGCAATCAGGGATTAAATATGTAGAAATAGTAAAATGACAAAATAAACAGGAAGAGTGGGTATGAAAATATGGTAGTGTAAACAGGGTTTAAGAAAACTTAAAATAACATGAATAAACAGGAAGTTTAGATAAGAAAGGTGATGAGATTGTCATTACTAAAAAAATTTTACCTGTTTATGATGGCCATGGTAAGGAGAGGGGTTGGACGTAATTCTTTTGGATACAAAGTGTGGGTTTGAGCTTTTGGATAGCTAGCGCCTCAGCTATGCCCAGATGTCTTGATTTGATTCCCTTTGATAGGTTTGATTGAATCTTGTATATTACTTTGAAGGATTTTTCGAAAGGCGCTGAAGAAGAACTGCGTAATCTTCGAAAAACCTTGATGGAAAACGGTTTCCCGCCCAGGTTCATAGACAGAAATCTCAAATCTAAGACTAAGACTTCAGAACAAGTCCAATCCGTTCCAAAGAAAACACTTCTGCTTAATCTAGAATTCAAAGGTGATATCGAAGCAGAAATCCTTCGCAAACGTCTCTGCAAATCTCTAAGGAAAACATACTTCGCCGCGAGCCTACGACTGACGTTTTCTTGCAAGAAACTGTTCAGCCAGAACGTGAAAGACAAGCCGTCGCATTGGGCCACCTCAACGTGCATATACCAGTTTACTTGCTCTTGTGGAGCTGAGTACATCGGCCGTACCATGCGCCAACTTGAAAAACGCGCTCGCGAACACTACCCAGCCTGGCTAGTAAAAGGAGACCGAAAACGTGTATACAGTTCAGTCACAGAACATCTGGTCAACTCAGGACATTCAGCGCCTTTCGAAAAATCCTTCAAAGTAATATACAAGATTCAATCAAACCTATCAAAGGGAATCAAATCAAGACATCTGGGCATAGCTGAGGCGCTAGCTATCCAAAAGCTCAAACCCACACTTTGTATCCAAAAGAATTACGTCCAACCCCTCTCCTTACCATGGCCATCATAAACAGGTAAAATTTTTTTAGTAATGACAATCTCATCACCTTTCTTATCTAAACTTCCTGTTTATTCATGTTATTTTAAGTTTTCTTAAACCCTGTTTACACTACCATATTTTCATACCCACTCTTCCTGTTTATTTTGTCATTTTACTATTTCTACATATTTAATCCCTGATTGCATCAACAATTAATCATCATATTAGTTTTTTATCCAAACATCCTGTATATTTTGTTATTTCTACATTTCTAACCCCCAATTGCACAATGTCAATCTTCTTAGTTATTATAATGCTACTTTGTTCGAGTTTTACCCATCCCCCCTGTTTGTTATGTCATTTTAATTCCTAATTGTAATTTTTTATTAATTTGACCCCTAACCAGAAATTATTCTGGAACTTTCCTATCCATTTGATATAAATACACGAATGTACAGCCTAGATGATGACTTCGTCGAAAAGAAAATTTTCTTCGCTGCAATTGTCTTTTTATTACCTCCCAGTTATGTAAGATCATTCTCAATTTTTCAAACATTGTTATTACTCACACATTTTGATTCACTCTGTTACCAGCTGACAACAATTGCTGGTCTCTGATGCTAATTAATGTTATATATATATATATATATATATATATATATATATATATACCCTAAATAACTGTGCAGCTCTGAAGTGGATTTGCAAAAAGAAATCTTTCTGCTAATTTATATATTCTTAATCACATTACATGGATTTTTTCATATGTTGCTAGATTATATTGAAAAGAAATGTTCGGCGTCTGTCGAACTGCTAGCTGTTACTACGAAAACTTGAGGGATGTTTGACGATTAACATGATGTTACTCATCTAATGATGTCTAGCAGTGGAATCCGGGATTCACTGGTTGTGATATTCATGACTTGTCAGATGGTTGTCTGCACCTCAACTGAGACTAATATCTTGGACCTAGATTCTCTTACAATACCATAGTTAATAAATTCTAACTCCTGTTAAACTGTGGAATAATGCAAATCATTGGTGCGCACTGCTGAAGATTCACAAATGAGGAATAAACAACTATTCAGTGCTGCCCACATTTTATTGTTTCTTTAAGTAATATTGTAACGACAGAAGACAAGGGCCAGGCAACAGATCCTTTATTGAGAAAATCAACAAATATTTATAGATTTTTTGGGACATTATTATTCGTTATTTTAGCAGAGAAGCCACATCTTCTGATTGGTTGTTTTCTTGCTGAAGGCTATTCTGTACTGCTTGTGACCGTTGTTTACAAAGCTATCCATATATCTGCGAATCGTATTTGCGCACGCTAAGTCTGCTGTGATTGGCTGTTGAGTTCCTCAAGGTTAGGCTTTGTTTTTGTTTTTTCTCATGACCCCGATTCGGGACGTAAACACTGACGTAAATTATTGTTTACAATTTTGGCTTGCAGACAGCTTTCACCATAATATCTGTTGGCGACGTGATCTACCTTGAAACCACAATAAATTTGCTTTCAAATTAGCAAATGTGACCCGAATATTTTGTTTTCTAAAATATGAACATTCGTAATCCAATTCATGTATTAAATAAATATGATACAGCATAATCTTGCACACTTATTCTAAGAGTATGGATTTATGAACAAGTTTAATCCCTTCGTCATGAAGAATGATCACAGTGCCGTATGAATGGAAATAAAATACTTCAACTAGTTTCAGTAAATGTTATGTCTATTTGAATTGGTGTTTCTTATATTTA
This sequence comes from Trichobilharzia szidati, assembly GCA_944472155.2. NCBI lineage: Eukaryota > Metazoa > Platyhelminthes > Trematoda > Strigeidida > Schistosomatidae > Trichobilharzia > Trichobilharzia szidati. The sequence goes on along the minus strand of OX235274.1, from coordinate 99,151,560 downwards.
CTGTGAGGAATGTAACACCTAGTAATTAAGGCAAACATTCGCAGCCGATGTTGTAGATTAAGGCTGTCTATTGAATGGCTTTTGTAACCATTTTCAAAGTAAACTATCGCAGCTGTTGGTTGACAAGTATTTTCACACAATAAGGAGTTTAATAGGTAAATGATATTCCTTTGTTTTGTCAGCAAGTTTGGCTTTGAAATGAAATAACGTGATTTGTGCCGAATGAAGACTATTGTGACTAAACCTCAATTCAAACAGTTATAGTGTAAAGGAAGAAAACGAAAGACTTGGTAACGTTATCTCTATATAGCAAAATTTTCTACACCTTATCTTCAAATCACCTTTTGCACCGATCTTCTGTGTTGTGCTACTTCTACCCCTACCTTCATATTGTGTTTCTTTGTCTTCCTTTCAAGTCTCCCATTTACCTCCACAACGCTGTATCATTTGCTTTCTCTGGCATTAAATCTCCCTCCCTGCTATTTGATGCTTGTGTGCCGATGAACGTCTCTTTATATACTACTGGTAAATCTTATCAGTAGCACACGCCGCAGTGGATATACGGATAGCTAATCTGGCAGTTAGTAAGAAACCAGAATAGGTTTGAGAAATTTCAACAGCACATATACTTATAAATTCCCTACTTGGCTATATTTAGTAAAGAATTTCTTTACAATGAACTTTGATTATGTAAGTCTGAAGGTGCTGATTCAGAATTTTCTCAGTTTTAAGTCTCCAAATTTCGTCTTAAAATAATCATAGTTGTGATGATTTTAAGTGAAGATTGTTGTACTCTATCTGAATAAACATTCGCATGAGATTTCCTTGCTGGTTTTTTCGTGTATTAACAACTGTCCGATCAAAAAATACGTGACTGCTTCCATGGGATCTGTCCCTCTTGTTTACAGAGGGACGAAGTGACAAATTAAAGTAAAAGTCTGTACAGGGATACAGAGATACTACATTAAACAAAAATAAGTTTGACGAAGGGAATATTTAACTAAGAATATGTAAGAATATTCAGAATTTGCAACATAATAGGAACTGAATACATCACCACTGGGAGTTACGTTACAAAACCTCTCCTACTATTGACCTTTGGAATTCGAAGGACCGCAGCTAAACAACTAACACATAGCAACTTGGCTCAGATAAGTATTCAGTAGCTTCCTACGCACCAGATTTAATCTCCTATTACGAGGCAAAAACATGTAAGAGAAATGACTTCATTTGTTCTACAGATATTCCTGCTGCATAAAATCTAGACATGGATTTGTAGTGCACCTTGAATGTTTAGACATTTGTTTTAACGTATACAAGTACAAACTGGCGCCAACGCCAGACTGGTTGCGCTCTTTGCTCAGGGAATGGACAGTTGCATTCTCTGAGTCGGTTGTACAACCTTTCAAACTAGATAAGTTATTATACCGTTTTCCAAAATTGTCTTGACTTCTTTTTGTGTCCAAATATACTGCTCGAAAGAGCACATTACTATTTATCGGTCTTTTTAATTTGCGCCTTGTCATCAGTACTTACAATAAAGGTAGAGTATTGATTTATCGAACACCAGAGAAACTTCATTTATTAGAGTTGTAATCGTTTAGCTTATCTACAGCATTGCTAGCACTGCAGAGATTTTTCGTTAATGGAAAGACAATGCCTAGATACCATACATCAAAAAACTCTTCAAATATTCAGTTAAATATAGAAACTGCCATTCTTAGTAAGATAGCAGAGTAATGCTGATTCATTCGAAACAAATTTATGTAACATAAATGATAATTTACCTATGTCTTCAAAACTGGTGTTTGCCTGATGAGCCAAGAGTACATGTATTATTATTACACCATGTTAAGATGTTCTCTGGCATGTTACATACTTTAGCTTACATTTTACATCAAGTTAGGTGACGGTTCCGCTTGGATTTTGATCGCGAATCGACTTCAGGTAGCGGACCACTGAGAACTAGGGAGTACTGGACAGCTGTTTTGTCCTCCTTTGGGAATGTTCAATACTACGCAAGCAAAACTTAACCGGGCACCAAACCCAGGACCCTCAGGTGACAAGGCGAATTCGGATGCCATCCAACCACAGGGACAGAACTCCATTGCTCATCAATTCTGAGTTCTGCTAATTCGCGATACAGCACGACAGCCAGCCAATGTCATCTGTTAGTATCTGTCCACACGACAAAATTGGTGGACTGCATTGACCACGACTTCCCACTAGTGAGTCACCAGTGAACACTAGATTAATTCTGAAATTCATGAATAATCCCCATCCCGATATTAATGAAAGCATTAGTAAAACGAACTACGTGTTTTGTTTTCATAAATTTTCAAATGTTGGTATGTCACAATTTGATTGATTTCACCTTTAGTCACGAGCTGACTTCATCTGAAGAGTCAGTGGAAACCAGGGGGAACTGGACAGCTGTTTCGTACTGGGTTAGATCCCTGGTGAGGCCATGGGTTCGTACTGATGAAAAGTCCTAGACAGGGACGAAATAGCTTTTCGGCGCTCCCTGGTTTTTAATCGTTTTCTAATAGAAGCCATTTCATGATCAAAATTGAAGTTAATCAAAATTCAACAAACCAACACTTGAAAATTAACCTCTTCATTATTTATTATGTCGTTCTTCATTGTCGTCATTTGTCATTTCATTACGGTCAAAATCATGCATAAACTTCCTATTATCCACATTCAGTAATTCTAACTCACACTCATAAATCAAACAAGAACAAACACCTGAGCGGTATACACACTGTTTCGTAGGCGGCGAGCTATTCACAGAAGCTACAGATGAGGCTAACTGGAAAATAATTTTTGTACCTAGCTGGAATTTTACCAGCAACACGCCGTCTGATTTTGTTCAGCTTCATGAAAGAGTAATACGGTTAACACAATCAACCATTTAAAACCCTATCCATAAGACAGTAGTAGTCTATTTAGACTTCCCATACACAATCACAACATATTGAGTCATAAGAAAAAGCCACAAACAGCGAAGAAAATTTTCTTTTCGACGATTCATTTTCATGAGCTGTACAGTCGTAATTATAATTAACAAAGAAATCTTTAGATCAATCAGATACTGGTAAATTTTGTCCTTGGAAAATTGTATCACATAATGTAAGGTGTAAGAAGGGATGACTAATTGTAAGTTAGAAAGGAGACAGAAGTTGGCATGACGTAATTAGTGTGAGATGGTGAATAATCAATAATCTCGTGTAAAATGGACAGGAACTAGTGGAAAGGCTATAAAGTGTTTTTGTATAAAATATATATGAAAAGCAATGTTATTAACAAACAGTAATAGAGTGGTAATAAGATGTGGATGATGGGGACAAAAATGATAATAAAAGTATTAATGAAATAAAATAATAATGGTAATAATAGTGGACTTACATAATAGAAGAAAGAAGCAAAGTTGTGATAAGAACTTTACTCTGGCCATGGTAAGGCAAGAGAATGTATGTATCGCTTTTGTATGCAGAGGTCCGGTTTTAGATCTCGAATAGCTAATGCTTCAGCTATGTACAGATGGCGAATCCAAAGTCCCTTTGTACGATATTGAGGGACTCTGTGTAACACTGTGAAGCATTCATGTGGGGGTACTCGATGTCCAGAGATGACAAGGTGTTCGAGGATCCAGCTGTTGCTATTCTTCTTTTCTCCTCTGGCTAACCAAGCTGGGCAGTGTTCCAGAATACGTTTTTGGACTTGACGTTGCGTACGGCCAATATACTTTGCTCCACGCGAGCAAGTAAAACGATAAATACACACTGAGGTGGCCAAAAGCGGTATCTTGTCCTTAGCGTTAGACTGGATTAACTGTCTGCAGGAGAATGTGATACGTAGATTAGCTGCTGGAAATGTCTTCTTCAGACATTTAGAAAGGCGGTCTCTGAGAATTTCCGCTGCGACATCACCTTTGAATTCTAGGTTCATGAAGAGAGTCTTCTTAGGAACCATGTTTGACACCGGAGGCTTCTCCTTCATGTTTTTGTCAATAAATCTTGGTGGATACCCATTCTCTAGTAGGGTTTTACGTAACAAATTTAGTTCTTTCTCCACCATGTCTTCCGAGCAGATTTTTCTAATCCTTGAGCATAACGTACGTACCAGGTTTCTCTTTCGGATTAGTGGGACGAAGCTCTGGAAGTTGATAAACTGTCCAGTCCATGTTGGCATGCGGTATATTGATCTTTGGATCGTATAGTCGTGTCGTCTGGTGAGTAGTACAACAAGGAATGGAAATGAGTTGCTCGATTCTCTTTCTAAGGTGAAACTTATTGAAGGATGCGCTGCCTTAGTGCTGCACCTATTCCACATTCAATAGCATGTGTAGATACTGTCGTGGTGCTCTATTTGACCAAACTAGCGTACACGTATATCCTATTACTTCTTTGCGTTTATCGTTGTATCTTAATGTTGTGATTACTCGACATCCACAACATAAATCAAAAGGCACTTGAGAAGGACTACGAACGTGTATTACCGCAGTGATCAAAATTTAAAAGTTGACCGATTACAAATGTATCAATTTTTAACACGCAATCTTTAGAGTGATAAACAAATCAAAGTCCAATTACATAGTGAAAGTATACTACGATGATCAGTGATAAAATGGGTCACTACAATACCATGAACTATTTCCTAGGTGCATACATTTTCAACGTCATTTTGTTGTAGTTCCAAAGCTGTTTAATACTGCCGAATACCTGCTGAGAATCTTTCGACCGAATAAACTGTGACTCACCTAATGGTCTAATAAAGATAACAATTCATATTTCCTATAAGCAGGTAAGTTCACATGAAATTCATGGCATTTCTACAGGCACGACCAAATGTGATATGAATTACAGTCACGATGCGTTGATGGATTGACACTGTTTCAACTGTTTAGATGGCCGAATTATAATATAAGCTATCAGAACAGATCAAAATAACTGTTACAGTGTACAGCCGTCACTGACGTTGAGTGGTAACCCAAACTCTGTTTCGTTCTCTGTGGATGAGTGCACTCAACTGAGGAATAACCAATATGTGTGTAAGTGTTATGTTCACGCTTGAGTGAAAGCTACTTTAGGGAGAAAAAGTCGTCGTGAGAGACTACAAAGTGGAATGAAACAAGTAACGGTAATATATCAATTAAAATGTATTTACAGAAGATGTACAAGGAGGAGCTATACAGTCGTTGGAATGGCAATGTGCATTTGCAGCATGCAATGCTAAACATATTGGCCTTACTATCGATACTATGTTATTTTCAATGATAATACAACTTTCCACAAACAAAACAATTTTTGTCTTCAACAGAACCAGGAGGCAAGGAATACAAATGAGAGGAGTAAGTTTCAGCCCAATCAAATGTTTACAGTTAAGATGTGGTGCTCAGTTGACAGTCAATATGAAGTATATAAGTGATAGTCTAGTCAGGAGTGGTTTATAAGACCCGAAAAGGGAGAACATTAGGACATGCTGACTCATAAGGTGTCTGTATAAGGCCCACGGGATAGCATCTTGACAAGAAGCTGAGTAAATTGGTAGACGTTAGAGGTGGAAACACTATTTGTTAACCATATCTAAACAATAATAGTTGTTTTTTGAGATCAAGATCTTGTAGCGGTAAATAATTCCCCAAAATTATTGACCACAGCAGTCATCACTCAACATTGGATGCTGACCCTCAATGTTTAAGTTGGCTAGTTTAGCTGAAGGCTTTCGGTCAAGCATCCACACCATTTGGTACTCCATCGTGTCACGTGCGTGCACGAGCACTAGCTAGTCAAGCACTCGATACGGTTTACTATTTGGTCCCGAAATATATCATGTACTTTGGACGACTAAATCTGGTCTTTTGCTTTGTATTTGGTACACGAGAAACGAATACTTTAGAAGTTGTTGGTACAAGATCTTGCGTTAGTATACTCCGCACAATTCGCGAATGTCGATACCGTCAACCTCCAAAAGGATATTCTTAGCAGGATTGTCTTTATAAATGCATTTATATATAGGTTATAGCAAAGGACCAGAAGAATAAAAGTTTTAGAAAGTGTAAATTACAGAATTGTACAGTGGTAGAGCAAAGTAAGTCATTCTATGTACAGCGAGGCTGTCGTCTCAAAGCTTTTAATAAACTGACTATAAAAGTTTGCTCTTCTTGAGAACTAGCTCATCCTTCTCTACCTACTGGAGAAGGCAGTGGTCTTTTATCAACAACATTTTCTCAGTTGGATATTTTATCTCACTTTCTCCTAATTTATGTCCCAACAGCGTAGCATCCCTTTTAGCAACTTGAAATGTTTTCTCGTCTATGGTGGTTCAAATTCTTCAGTGAGTTTCGAAAAGGCTCCTGTTTCTGCCACATGGTCGCTTTCCGTCTGAAAACATACGATTACATCATAGTTGCATGCTCTCAAGCCCCTCAGGTTTTTAAGTATAAACGCCATTAGTCGTCTAAAGGCATTTGGTGCACCTGCCGATCCTAACTGCAAGCGCCCAAACCTAAAATACCCGCACCCAACAGTGAACGTTGTCCTAATGCGTTGCCTTGTTTTATCGGTATTTGCCAACACCCTGACTGGGAGTCTAGAAATACGGACAGACTAGCATTTTGTAGACTATCCAGGGTTTCTTCTAAAGTTGGAGTGACAGTGGATTTCGATTCTGTCGAGCTGATCAGATCCTAAAAGCCAATACAAAATCTATGCCTCACGTTGCTGTTTTCACCAAAAGCACTGCAGAGCCGTACGGACTGCCAGCTTCTTCAATAACATCTTCTGATAACGCCTCTTGAACTCGTCGCTCAGTCTCTTTTTTTGACTGGGACAGAACACTTCAAGTTGCAAATGTTATCTTTCTCCAGCCGTTCACTGAGATTTTATGACTCATTAACACGATACCCTTAAGGATTTCCATCCTCGGTGGGTGGATGCTAGTATTCTGCATCCATATTCAGAATTTTCGATGCATCTACCCCTACACTCCCATTTCATGCATGCTGATGGGTCTGAATTTTGTAATCACAATTCATTTCATCTTATTAATCACCGCATTTGTCACGAAGAGCCTGTCCCTATGAATGTTCCCCGTAATTGAGGCATGACAGTTAGTGAAAAGGTTACTTTGGCATCGCCGGTGTGAACGATGCAGTCTAGCCAGTTTGCGATTTTTAACACATCCACCTACTGTCTGTATCGTTGATGCACATCGTCTGACTATCTGGTGCTGATTTTTAGCTACTTGTGAGACCACCACCCCTGAATCTATTATACATACCACTTCTTGGCCTCTCTCTCTCAGTTAATAATGCGCCACATCTCTCTTAATTGTCCCTGCTACTTTTGGTCTAATCAGTTAAGAATAACTCATTATGTTGTCTCAAACTACCTCATATCCGCCGCTTCAAGCAGTATTTCTGCCTGTGTTCAGATTTGCTGCATGCACCGTCGATCTGTCCTGACACTTATCCGTAGCGCATTGTTTGCCAATTGAGACGCCTAAATCTGTCATTAATAGTTCCACCAATTACTTTGAGGTCTTCCTCCTGCTTGGAAACTCCATGCAATCGTCAACTACCTCTACTTGACCTATCAGTAGCTTCCGCAGGATAGCTGTTTCCTATCTTGGACGCTAAGCGCCCACTAGCTCAAAAAAAGATTAGAAGTCCCAAAAAAGAACCTCAGTTTGTCCCACTCTTCGAAAGCTCTAGTTGTAAACGAATGTGAAGATTGAACGTTTGAACTTTGGCCGTGGTCGCCTTCGGCGGGCAACTCGAAGGCGCGAATGATTCAGTCGTGTACAAGTTGGAAGAAGATGAAGGAATACGAATAAAGTAAAACACATTCTTTGTTTATAGACTTTGTACAGAGTATTGATTTTAACTGCCGAAGAATACAACTTCCTATCAGTCCTTGTGTTTTGGAGTTAAAGTCGGTAATCGTACCTAGTATAGTTGTCAATTCCGAGCATCTTCGCAAATAATAGGAACTTAGGGTTAAGTTTCTTGGCACTAGTCTATGGGATTTTCGTTTAGTTTTAGGCAAAACACCAGGTGTAACAGCACACGCGGTAGTATTTAATAGCGGCATTGTTTGTTGTACAGCTGATGTACACACAGGGCGAAATACGTATACTTAATGTTGATGTGTTCATTTGTGCATTTTCTCCAAATTCTACCTCTTTTGCCTCCCTTTCACGTCCCCATGCTGTTTCATCAAGGTCTGCCCAAATCACTGGGCTACCGGGATTTCCATCCGTCAAAATGTCAAGACCCTTCTTCACTTATTATTTTAATCGTGTAGTTATATTAAATGACCAATACATGAACTGGTGCGCATATTTGATTGGTTTCCTACTATACGTTGTGCAGTTCATGAAGGAATTTGAGCGGAAATATACGGAATTGATTTTTACGTACAACAGATTATTGCCTAACATGCAAGCTCTTCGTGAAGAGGAAATATCTTAGGTCTAAATACGTTGAAAATTTCTCCAGCCTCTGTTCACGTGTTGTCCGAAATAAAGATTTGCTATCATTATATCCCACCCCTTCACCTTAAAATTAATCAATATTGCTGTAGAGGATATCACACAAAATATACCGCCCAAATCATTGTCAGTAGTACCCATTACACTAACATTTATGACCACACCCTCTACGACCAGGCGTTGTTACGATAACTGTCGATCAAAGTAATAAACTCTGGCATTTGATTCAAAATTGCGGCCATTTGTAGGATACCAGGAAGAAAGTCTGCCTTCCAAGAATCTACTGAGATTTGAAGAAGTGGTTGATATACTTACCGAGTTAAAGAATGGAGACTCATTGGAGAGGAACCCACCAATGACTTGTAAAGGAGCTGCAAGTGAAACCAGTTATATAACACCATATCAATAAAAAAATGTTTAGATAATATCAGGAATATGGAGAAGGACAACTTTTTCCACACTTTTCTTCACCTATTACTAAGGTTTGACTCAATTTCTTTCCTTTCGCCTACATTTTCCGAGTTAATGCAGTTGGTACCTTTACGATGAGTAATGGGCTCATTCCACTTTGAACTTCCGTCCCTTAATTTTGTTCGACCTTGGAGTCTAACGTCATGGACACCATCTTATTGAAATGATCACACGATTGTAAGCCCTGTTTCTCAAAGTCAGCGGTGGTCAGCGATAAGGACCTCTTCATAGCAGCAAAGAATTCTACAAGACTATCGGCTTACAGTCTCCATCATTCAATGTTGGATGTTAACCTTCACTGTTTAAGTTAACTGGTTAAGCTGAAGGTTAGCAGTCAAGCATCCGTCCCATTAGGCACGCCCTCATTTTAAGTTCGTTTGTTCCCGCATGCACTGTAGCTAATTAAGTGAATATTATCGCCCTGCTTTTCTAATTCCGAAACAAATTTTGCACTTCGGACGGTCAATTTGTTGTTTCTCCTTGGCTTCTGAACGATTGTCTGGTCCACACAGGATGAGGGCGTTAGGAGATGGACAATATATAATTGCCTTATCATGTAGGTCTGGTCGTCAACATCCTTCATCCTCTAAAACGCAACTCATCAGCCCTCCGTAAATGAAGTGCTATACTCAAGGCCGTCTAGACCACGGGCTATGACTTTGACAGCTCCCACGTCAATATGCGGTGACAGACTCTTTCAGATAAATCCTACCACTCCCATTACGTGTCAAAGTTATCCCTACGAAGTGTGAAGTAAATGTGCTAGTGTCTGGCCATTTAGGCTGTAACACTGTGCATAAAAGGCTAATCCCTAAAGGTCATGAAATACTGTTTCTGAATATTTGGTGCAGTATTCGAAAGTAGGAAATGGAGTACGAACCCATTGTGATTACTAACAGCTCAGCGATGACATAAATTACACAGCTGTAATCCAAATTCATATTTACGCTCTTACTACCTATTGCACGTGAGAGTTCATGCAACATATACTCACTCATCCTATCAATTATGACAATATTCTCAAGGCTGTATCTTCATGTGGACCGTCCTTATCGTTGTTTTTTCATCACTGCTGTTGCCATTAATTTTTCCAACTTGTCACCACTGACTGAAATCAACATCTACTTGTAGAGTTTTTATTTCTATAAAATATTCCTCTTAGAAGGCTGGGCACTGGTGAGGCATATAGGATGGTTATTCTGACACAACACGTGCTATTCAAGACTGCCGCCTGCAACATTCTTACTAGTGAAAACCGGAAGGCAGACACGTTTGGCCTAAACTCTAAAAATCCATGCAAATAACATATGTTACATCTCGAGGAACCGCGCCCATAATAGCAGTGAAATGTTCCGAATAATGCCCCCATTCATTGGCCGAGGTTGTAGGCTCCAGGAAAACTCCGGCACCAGTGGTTTCGCCTGACTAACTTGTGTATTGCAAGGCGTCTCTCAAATATCCAGACCGAAAAGATCTCTGGTTCCGGAAGACTGTACCTAATGCTCGAAACACTATGCACATTGATCAACATGGAACAACAGAAAACACAAATGCAATCCGTCTAGGTATCTTTCCATTGATAAATAGATAGAAATACAGTTAACTATCATGGAAGTCTGTAAATATACAGTGATACTGTAACAACAGAAGACAGTGGCCAGGCAACAGATCGTTTATTAAGGAAAATCAACACATACTTATAGATTTTAATGTACATTATTGTAGATTATTGTTAGCAGAAAATATTGTCTTTTGATTGGTTGTTTCTCACAGAAAGTTAACCTTGCATCTCTTTGTGGCTGTGTCAGATCATCCATGTGTTAACTGTATCCGCCTACTCAAAGCCTTTGTTCCCATTTTCTCACCACTAATATTGGGGACATAAACATTGACGTAAATTACTGTCTACCAACTTTGGCTAGCAGCCAGCTCTCACTACAATACTTCTGAGCGTATTTCTTCAGTCTTATGCCCGCCAGTTTACGACTAAGCGATGATAACCTCCTCGTCTTCCACTGAATGGAGACCATTATGAATAAACAAACGATTCAGTGTTCACCAGCATCGTCAATGTCTGAGTTGAGGCTGATTTTTTCGCTAATTCCCCTTCAGTAGTTCTTCATGAGCACTGAAACTGGAAGGTTAATTCAAAAAGGGAAGAAAATATTCGGGCAATATTGTTTCTATTAGCACTGGCTATCCATGACTTTAAGATAAGTTTGCCATCAACCGGGTAACCTTTCCGGACAAGCGAATCTGACATATCGTAGTAATAGTTTGGGGCTTAAATACACAGGCCAGGAGTTTACACTCAAAGATGAGTCGTCGGTTTAGAAATGCAGAGTAGGTTATTGCAGGTCAAATAATGAGGGCCATCTTATGCAGCCCTGCACAAATCAGAACTTATTTTTTGCGCTTTTTGCTATACTCGACTACCAAGCACAGCTCCGGGCTATTGGCAGCAAAAGAGAAGTGTTGGTGGGGCGGTCTGTTTCTCAGACTGTAAGAGGATTAACACCCTAAGGAGAACCCTGATACACTAGGCAGTGCACCTGAAAAGGATTTTGGGTGACCTACAGCATCACTATTCAGAATGAGTAATCAAAGAGTTTTTTCAATTCGAACATGTTCGAAATAATGGGTCTATTATCTTATGTATTATCACACCTATGTCTAACACAGTACTATAGAAAAGTTGTGAATCCCACCTACTTATGGACGTTAGATACTGATTCGTATTTATTCGTTTAGATATAAATAAATAAATAAATTTATTCTCATAGTACAGTACATGCGGGACGCCAGTTTACAGGCATCATCAAATTGTTACAGAAATAGAACCATATAATTCAATCACAATTTACAGGCAGTAGCAAGATATGCTTTACATGTTCGCTGGAGATTATACATACACTTGATAAATGTTAATCCCAGTAGTATAAAACAGCCTTTTCACTTATATACAATCACTTCTGTGCTAAGTTGGGAAAATCTGCTAGATTGTCAGTGAGTGAAACACAACAGGAAATACAGGAGTATTGTCTTCGCATTAACAAAAAAACCAGGTCTTTGGTGGATGTTTCCTACGAACAGGTGCAACTAATATTATGCATAATTGTTGCGAATTCGCCTAACGTCTCTGACCTATTCAGGACCAAGTACCAGTTATGACTGATGTCATTGACTTGTGGATATTAGACTATACACACTTTGAGGGACATTTTCATAATGGTCGGAGCCTTCCAAATATAGCATTGAGACTCATTTCATTAAAGCCCCACAAATATACCTTTTGCTTGTGTTTCTAATGAAAATAATTCCTTAATTGGTGGTAACTGTAACCATTCTGTTTATATGTGGAAATAGAAAGTAAACAAAGACAAGAATCGCGACTTTCGCTAAATTTAATGAGCCCCCACCCCGAAGAAAAAACAATCAGGCGACTATCACCTGGGCTACATCTGGTCAGATGATCTTTGTATCTAGAGTATGGTTTTATCTCTAGTTGGCAGACAGGTAGATTTTATATACTGATATAGGTTCATGCATGTTGTACGGTTCTCGCCTGCCAACATTAAGGAGGACAATACTATCCGTAGGGCTACTGAAGTGTGAAGAAGGTTTAAGACTGTGCCGCCATATACTCCTCAAGATAACTGCTCTGTTGCCTGGCCCTTGTCTTCTGTCGTTGCAATGTATTCCATGAAATCCGTTGGTTACTCTACTTGGATGACTTCCAGCTCGCTTCTGGTTGGCTTCAACGAAAATGAATGCTCATAGCTGTTGTGCGGTCATCTTCCCTGCTGGACCTGAGATCTGGCCACACCACCCACTGACTCTGTTGCCTTGCCCGCATAACTTGGTAACCGGAATGCTCTTCATACCATCACAACAAGTGAAGGGAGAATATAACTCTCACTGCTGCTCGGGGATGTATTTACTAACGATGGCATTGCCTTCGTTGGTTCTGGTGTTGAAGGAAACATGGGGTATCAAAGAAACTCATCAATTCAATTTGCTTTCGGTCATTTCACCTTCAACAATCGATATGTTTATCTGTAGTGGTGAGAAGCTAAGATTCCGGACGACTGGATTTTTAGGGAGGTGAGAACAGGTCACTGCACTGTGTATCTCTATACCACCTTGATGTTATCGTCACCCTGATACATCCTCCAGTAGTCGTCGGTGCTATACTCTTGTTCCATTAGTGTTAGGTATGAGGGCTGAATTATGTTTAACACAGGATGCCATGGGAACAATGAGATGATTATTTGAGATTCTATCTTTTTCAGGAAATCAGGTTGCTAGGATATCATCGTGCAATATCTGGTCACTGGAAATCACTTACAACAGTTTGAGAACAGAACGTTTAACTTTTTCTCACATCCTCCTAGCATGTGGAGGACACCATATGCCCACTTATCTCGCGCTTCTTACACACTTTTACACGTCTTCGTAATTCATAAGCTGGCACAACAAAGTTATACTGGAGTTTTTCTGCTTCTTTTTGGACACATCCAAGGCATTAGGAAGGCACCAGTTTTCAGGACCGCATCTGTAGACTCGTTAATATACATATATCCTTTCTTTCACTGCCTCTTCCATGATGAACCGCTTGGAGTAGTAAGTAGTTAACTCCTACGAGAGGAAAGCTAAACGAACCTCCTCAAGCTCAACAATCAGGAAGAGCTCCCATCGCTTGCTGATTTAAGTTAGCTTCAGACATCTATGCCGTGTGCATTTCCCATCAATCGTCTACTTTAACTACTGCCTTTACCTCGCCAATACTATCCGCGTACAGTGGCTGACACTCGCGGAGTAGCTGTATTTCCTTCCATTCGGCCGTGGGTGTGCAAACCATGGTCAGGCAAAATACGTGTGGTATTTGGATTCCCACACAGTGTGGTCACTAATTGGAACTCCATAACAGTAATGTTGTAACGAAAGAAGACAAGGGCCAGGCGACAGGTCGTTTATCGAGAAAATCAACAGATATTTAAAGATTTCTATGTATATTATTATTCGTTATAATTGGCAGACAATCAGAGTCTTCTCATTGGTTGCTTCCTTTCTGAAATTTATGGCGTCATCTCTTTGCGGCCATTTCTTTGAAGGTCAGAGCATATATCTGCTAATCGTATCCGCCCACACTCAGTCTGCTGTGATTGGTTGTTGAGTTCCTCAACGTCAGGCTTTCTTCTTGTTCTTTTCTCATGACTCCGATTTGGGCCGTAAAAATTGACGTAAATTGCTGTCTACCAATCTGGCTAGCAGACAGCTCTCACCACAATGTGATATCAGCCCAATCTATGTAGGCCTACAGAAACAAATTAGATCCATATGGAGACAATTACTGCAAGGATAAATGCAGACCACCAAAGCCTACCATTCTTTATCATCTGAATCTGATTCCTAGGTCATAGCCATTTCAACTTATGGTTGCTTATTAATATAATATATATATTTCACATAAATTAAGCATCAACATGGTTAACATACCGTTTGTACAGGCATGACCTAACTGTAAAGGGAGCTTGATATAATATATAACTGCTTAGCTTATTCCTCACATGTACTTTTGAGATGTGACAAGTCTGTGATAGAGTCAGCTACACTGATCGAAAGAGTGACAATACCTTTATATTATTCCGCCTAGTTAACTGGCTCACTGGTATTGCACACGGTCCCACGGTGGGGCTAGCAACCCCACACCACTAAATCTCTCAGACTTCTAGAGACGCTTCAACACACAAATGTATTGAAAATACAAAAACTTCAAATAACAACAATCTTATTCTTCTCTCGAATCGGAGAGGCGAAATGACACATAGGGCTGGTGAAAGCTCTCGGGAAACTAGTCAACCAGTGTGTCTACTCTCGATGAAAGCTTGGGTTAGAATGGGTACGTGGAATGCCCGTACAATTTACGAGACTTGGGAGGCTGTCCAGGTAGCAAAGAGATGAAGATATGGCTTAGAAGTGGAATGGATGTGGACTGACAGCATTCTCAACGGGAGAGTCAATAATCTAGTCTGGTCATCCAGAGGACAATCACGAACACACTGATGCAGTGAGTGGCTATCATGATGTCACCAGTGGCAGCCAAAGCCTTAATGCAGTGGGAACCAATTTCATCCAGGATCATGACAGCACGATTCAACTCAAAAGGAAGAAAGGTAACAATTATCCAATGCTATGCACAATGTTACTAACAACGCGGAACAAGAGATAAAGGAAGATTTCTATGGACAACTGCAAAAAGTAATGGACAATATCCCAAATGGTGACACCGTAAAGTCTCCCTATGGGCGATATGAGTTCCAAACTGGTAGTAGACAATACGGAAGGAGAATTCACCACTGGTCGAGAGGCCCTCACTAGGCAAAATGAATGAGAACAGAGAACTCTTCGCAGACTTCTGTGACTTCAATGATTTGATAATCGGAGGCAGCGCGTACAAGCACAAGGATATACACAAAGCAACATGGATTTCGCCTGACGGACGCAACATAAAGCAGATAGACTTCATCTCAATGCTGCTCAAGGTGAAGGTACAATCCATGGAAACAAATGGGGACAGACCACAATTCAAGTTCAACATTCAGAATCTGAAGGAGAAAACTTAAAGGGATGCCTTCGTTACAGATCAGATCAGAGCTAAGTCGCACACACTACGTGGCATCACTGAGGAAACTTGTGTGGAAGAACATTGAAACTCTCTGAAAGCGATATTTAAGGAAACATGTACAACTGTTCTTGGAAGAAGGAAGAGACAAGACAAGGAATGGCCATCAACGGATACCTGGAAGCTAATAGAGGAGAGGAGGATGGTGAAGGAGAAGATGACCCAATGCAAAGATGGGCGACAGAAGGAGAAGCTGAGTTCACTGTACGCGGCACTGAATAAAGAAGTAAAGAAGAGTATTAGAAAGGACAAAGGACAATTCTACGACATACTAGCCTGCAACTGAAGCAGAACAGGCAAGTCGCAGGCAAAAGAGACCTCAGAACATTATATCAGATTATCAGGTCTCTATCCAGGAAGAGATCAACCCAGATGATGAAACCAATAAAAGATGTTCGAGGGAACCTGATCACCAAATAGGAAAGACAAGCCAAATAATGGACTGATCACATTAAAGGACTCTTGAATCGACCGCCACTGGCAACTCGCCCAGAAATGCAACACCAGCAGCACACCCGGGAATGACAGTGGACACCACTCCTTCAACGAAAGAAGAAATCCTGAATGCGATCAACCTACTGAAGTCCAATCGGGGAGGCAGCAGGAACAGACGGCACTCCTCCCGAAGCCCTGAAGACGGCCCCAGAGATTATGGCAGATTTTCTCACTCCGTTACTGCCAAAAGTTTGGTGAGAAGGAAGGGTGTCTACTGATTGGAAGAAGGGCTACCTCGTCACACCCACCACCAAAGAAGGGTGACTTAGGCCTCACTCTGCAAGAACTGGCGTGGAATAAGGCTATTGTCTATGCCAAGCAAAACACTAAGTCACATCATCCTGGAGAGAACAAAGGATGCATTGAATACAGTACTCCACCGGCATGGAACAAGCTGGATTCAGGAAAGGCAGTTGCAATTCTACGCATCGTCTTCACAGAACATAGCATAGAATGGCAATCAAACCTCTTTCTACCTCAACATCTTTCATCGACTTCGAAAAGGTCTCCGACAGACAGCGTAGACAGAGAAGCAATTTGAAAACTACTTCAACACTACGGCGTACCTCAAGTCTTTGTCAACCTCATCCAACAGCTGGCTATATGACAATGCCATATGCCAGGTGATCCACAATGGGAAAACTCAGCGAGGCGTTTGAAGTGCATACAGGTGTAGGACAAGCTGGCTGCCTATTATCACCGATGATATTTTTAATCGTGGTGGACTGGATTATGCATCAGACTGTTGGGGGCGAGGAGTCAGAAATACGCAGGAAAACCGATAAGAAGACTCTACAAGATCTGGATTTCGCAGATGATATGTGTTTAATGTCACACAAACCCGAAGACTTGCAGGCGAGAACTAACAAACTGAATGAAGAGGCTGGCAGCGAAAACAGGACTGCAGGTGAACATAGAGAAGACGGAGGTGATGAAAATAACCAATCAACAACGACAACAACAACCATCACCAATCACCAACAACGAGAGAGGTTTGACAGAGGTTGTCTCCTTCACTTATCTAGGAAGCATCGTTTCAACTACAGGTGGAACGGACGAAGATGTCAAAGCCAGCCAGCCAGAATCGGAATGGTAAGATACCCCTTCGTCAAACTGAAACCAGTTTGAAATCTTCCGTACTCAGAATAAGGAACAAGATTCTCATTTTCAACACCAATGTGAAGTCGATCCTTCTATGCGGGTGAGAAACTTGCACTGTATGTCAGTCACGAAAAGGACTGCCAACAGATCAGTGCAGACTTTCATCAACAGCTGCTCGCTTCGCTGGCTCCATACTGAAGATCAGATGGCTGGCCAGAAAGAGTAAGCAACATGAAACTATGGGAACAAACCAACCAAGAGCCGATCGCTCAAAATCATTTAGGAGAAAGTGGAGATGGATCGGTCATACATTGAGGAGGCCGCCGAATGACATCGCACGTCAGGCCATTACTCGAGTGGAATCCAAATGGGAAGCGATGAGTGGGTCGTCAGTGCGAGGGTGACATGAAGGAGATCGTGTGAGGAAGAGATGAGAGAGTTTGGCCAATCGTGGACCCAGCTGAAGAGGACGACAGGAAACAGAACAAAGTGGAGGGGCTTTGTTGAAGCCCTGTGTTCCACTCGGAAAGCAAAGGAATAATAATAATGATTAATTTGTCAATTGTCACTCCATCTCCTGTGATATTTGCGGAGAGCTACCAAATAAGTTAATACAAAGCTCACTGAAAGCATGAAGTCATCTTCTTAGACGAATAAGATAGGGAGAATGAATCATCTAGTTTGCAGTGTCTTGGATCAGATTCATTGAGTATTGAACGGCGATCATTATGAAGTACGTACGCTACTGCGTGGTGAATCTCGCTGGCTTCGATAGCTCACTGTCTCTGCATTCTCATCAACACCGTCCGCCAAGATAAATTTCCATCATGCCGAAGTGCATAAAAATGGATCGTTTTCGATACATAAGCTCTGAAGCTTGGCGAGCCTTAACTGCTGTAAGTAATTCAGAGATTCGGTAATATCCTTTTGTTGTAGATAGAAATGGGTCTCAAAAATCATGAAGTTGTTCCTCCTGAGTTGGCACTCAAAATCTCGCATATTAAACGCAGTTGTGCAGGTTTCATTCGCTTAGTTCAAGAGCACTTAATTCCATATAGTTTGGTTGCTTATGAAACAGATAATAGACATTGTAAGTGGATTCTGTGATGATCATGATCTTATTTGAAAGCTACTTTTACAGCCAATTAGTGATTTTTTTCTTAAATCACTGACTGTCCGTAACTGTTGCTAGCAGTGATATTCGCGATACTGAGGACTAACTGTTCTTTCTTTGGTTGTAGCAACAAAAGGATATCGCCTTACTAACATGGGATACGATTACCTTGCTTTAAATCAGTTTTTCAAATCCGAACAGCTGAGTAGCTTGGGTACAATGGTCGGTGCAGGAAAGGAGTCAGACGTCTACATAGGCACTGCCGGTGGACGCTGTGGTCAGACTTCAGATGAATCAGAGGGCCCTTCAGAAGGGCTTCCGCTAGAAGGGGACTTAGTTATTGTAAAGTTTCACAGGCTTGGAAGGACATCTTTCAGAAAAGTGAAGAACAAAAGGGAATATCATCAACACAGAAATAAGTGCTCTTGGCTGTATTTGGATAGATTAGCGTCCAAACGAGAATTCGAGATGATGCAGGTAACTGGGTCATTTTAATTAATTGCATTCCATAGGGTCTTTATAATAATGGTGTTCCTGTTCCTATGCCATATGCACATAATCGGAATGCTGTATTAATGTCTTATGTGAAAGAAAGTTCGCCGTTATACAGGCTACTTCCAGTTGTTTTGAGTTCTAACGAATCTGCTATCGCACGGGCTTTGTATTACCAAGCGAAGGATATCCTAGAAAAAATAGCTGGTCTGGGCCTTATTCATGGGGATTTCAATGAATTCAATTTGATGGTTACCGGTTTGGACTCGACACCTAATGAGAAAGGGGATAGCAACCCGAAACTTGTCCTTATTGATTTTCCACAAATGATCAGTCGTGACCATAAATTAGCTAAGAGGTCAGTGTTTCTAATTTTCTTCGTATTGATGCATTATTTATATATTTCTTATCTCATACAAAACGCTCGCAAATATAATAGGAAATGGTGTTACAAATGGTTTTCGAAAGAACAACTTACAACCATCTCTAAGGTGCTGATAACACCTCCACATGTTTTCATTCTGTTGTCACAATACTTTTATTTCCAATTCTCTTGATATCCGTACTTGAACAAGTTTGCTTTTTAAGTGAATTAAAACTTCAGTGAGGTACATTTGGCAGGTATTGATAATCGATGCTTACTTTCATAGTTATCCACTTTCTCTGCATATATACTAATTTAGGTTATTTTTCGCGGACAGATGTAAGGTTAACTGATCATATAGGCATTTTGTTTGCTTAACATTGCTGAAATGAAGTCATCTGGTGTACGGATGAATTGGTTCATGTATTCTGAAGTAATGTCTATGCTGATACGGCATAATTAAAACTGAAGAGTAGGATCGAAACTGGACAGTAATCTGTGAAATCATTAAATACTACTGAGTTTGTTGTGGGAGATGCAGGTATTGTAATCAGTAGTTAAGGCATGATATGAACACTCTAAGATTCCGAAAGGCGTTGCAGAATTACTCGTGTTGGTACATGCGTTAGTATTTTATTCTCTTCTAAAGCTTGAAAATCTTCATGTGAAAATTGTTTGATTTTTACAATTTGTTCTCTATTTCATAGTTTTCGTGTAACTATTGATAACAGCGTAAATGAGGTATTTTCCGCTTTGTTGATTTCGTTTATGTTGTGTTCATACTAGTCTCACTAACTCTCCCGACAAACACCTAAAATACAACCATCCTTATACAAGAAAATTGAGAATATTTCTTATATTTCAAGCGCATGACAGTGTTTTGATTATTTTAGAGTTATTCCGTACTCTAAATTTGCCAGGAACTTAGAGTAATCAACTATGACTGCTTGTTCGTCGGCCAGAATAAAGAAATCACATTTGTGCCACTGCTCTAGTTGTGTTGCCAGAAATAACCGTAATATATAATAACAGTCGATTCTTTTAAAATGCCTGCTTAACATGTATTAGGATGAAGATTGTTGAACTAACTGCAATGAAGCGTAAAATTGAGGAGAAGTGCATCCCACAATTCAAATCTAAAAGATGAGAAGCGCTCATTGTGCAGGTTCCATTGATTATCTCGAGAACTTGACTTTTGATCATTGGCTTCAGGTTTCAACAATCATCGCCGTCCAGTGTCTTCCTCATATCCAACTTGTTGAGTTTCATTGTCACGAATTTTCAGTCAAACTCTCCTGAATTCCTCACTGTTGAGTTTCCATTGCAGCATTCCTAAAGTAGAGATAAAAACCCAGATTCGTAACAAAATTAATAAGACGATTAATAACTACATGTCAGCTCTAAGCATTCCCTTTTAGTTTACTACAGCAAACATAAATAAATACAATAATATTCACTACAATAGTGGAATTCATTGAGTGGAAGCTTCTGTCGTCTAAACAACTGATCACAAGATATAAGGGTAAAGGCATTTGCAGATGACCAAAAATACCAAGAGCATTTTGTTCTAATCTTTTTGCTTCCGCAGTGTTAAGGTACACTTTTTGTCTGTTCTTTCTTATAGTATTTATGAACGCGATGTAGAGGGCGTTGTTAGCTTTTTCAGTCGATATTTTGAAATTCCATCGGATGATTTGCCGTCTTCCCTTGATACGATTAAGTGAGTTTAATCTTAGTAAGTTTTTGGTTACCACTATTGATTAAAACATCATCTGTGCATTTGGCTAAGAATTTATAGGTTGAGGTAACTATAGACACTTGTCATTTATTTCATTAGCACTCTATTTGTGTATCACTGATATTAGCACCAGTCTGTTTTTGATTTTGTTTTGATAAGACATTTCACAAGTGTGAATAAACACGCGAATCGGTTCTAAAACTATCAGGCCAATTAGCAATTGTTTCTCAGCAAAAACAGCAGTCGTTTGCTTTCTGTGACAACTATTAGCATCTAAATAATATATATTTTATCTACCTGTCATTTTGCTTTGTCAACGTCTAACAACATCAATTTACTGTGCATCTAACACTCTAGCATAAACTGTTAGAAGTGCTTTCCTGTGAGTTATCTTATCTCCACCTTCTTACACCTGTGCGTTTCGAGCATTCAGTTTGATTGATCACCTTTATCTTTTTTTTAATTTATTCGTTTCCAAAGTGAGATCATAATATTTTAGGTTGCTTATTAGTTACCCCTTCTTCCTTGTATTTGGCTACAGAAGCGCCACAGTTGAGGATTGTATTCATTATTGTTTTGGTCATAATGTTATTTACGTACAGCTGATAACGAACCATAATAAATTTGATTCTCAATACTATTACAAGTTTAGGATTTTAAGTACATCACTCAGTGTGGTGTAATTATCATCGTTTGCATATAATATGCAGCAATATAATAATAATGAGACATCTCAGTTTTCACAAGTAATTCGACATTATGACTTGTAGACCACTTTTACGAGTTAGCAAGTGTAAGTGATAACCTGAATGTTACTTTCCAAAGTGACTGTACAGTAAGTATTCATTTATGCGTGAATCTCTATGTACTTAGCTATTAAATCTATCAGACTTACATGTTGTAAAAGGTGCCTCAGCCTAGTGGTTCATCTGATTACTGGTAGTCAATGAGGAGTTAACTTAATACATGACATAAGGACGAAATAAAGAAATGATAATAATGAATACAACCATTCTTTAACTCTGCTGGAATAATCTCTTATCCACAGTATGTTTCAGCACTATAGTAGTAGCACCCTATGGTAAATGCATAGGGTCGTTGGACTTTTCGTTGGTCTTGGTGTTATGTTGCACATGAACGAAACTCATTGAAGAAAATATAATAAAAGACTAACAGTAAACCAAATTTGGTTTCTAGTTGCTTATGATAATATCCTGAAAAAAATACAAAGACTTCTCATTAAAAGTGCTGCTTCACTGATTCTTCTTAAAAAAGGCTGATATTGCGTGGAAATACTACTCAAAAGTAACCAACTATCCTCTTTAGGATGCATTCACAATACAGATAGCTATTGTAGTCATTTCTATCCATACCCTTTGACGTAGATGAATTCCACGGAAGATTTTTGGTGTAGTCCGAAGAATACATTTTGAGCTACAAACTCATTTCAGTATTATTTCATTTGTATTATAAGTTACCAGACCGTAGGTATTCCAAACGTCCTAGAATTATTCGACCACCAAGCCAGATTGATTCAAAATAAATAATTCAAACTAATCCCAGTATGTTTAAGAAGAATCGAAACGAGATTTTTCTGAACGTTTCGCTGTGTAAGCCACAGCTTCTTCAGAAGATTTATTCGGATTTTATTATTCACCAAAATATATAGTCAAAAATTATTTTCACATAAATTGAAGTCATTTTTTCGAAGGTCACTTGACCATAGACATTTGTACCAATAGAAATATGTTAGCAGTCATCACATATCTGTAATGACTGATGTCAACATTTTATTGTGTATATTTTTTCTGTATGAGTGCGTGTGTATGTTATTTGTCATATGGAAAACACGTCAATTCACATGTGATGAACATGATAATACATTTTTTTTAAAAGTCATGGAGGTTCATAGAGGTTTTTGTTGTTTTTTTCATCTTTATTGCTTCATCACAGCTTGCTATATAGGTGATAAGTCTATCCCTTCCTTCCTTCTTACTGCATTCGATGTGGTTAAAATGTGCAAGGCTTCAGAGGTCAACCTTTCTTCATGCGAATGAAATCCTCTTCCAAGAATTTCGACATTTGTCGAAATCAATCTCATGTCCGCTGTCTATCGCATGCATTGCTATAGCCGATATTTTTTCTAGACTTTTTAATTCTACTTCATTTCTAGGTGGACGTTTCGTGCATAGTCTATGCTCAATCACTCTGACCTTCACCTGCCTACTGCTTTCCCCTATGTAGCATGCATCACATTTTGAACACATTATCTTGTAGACACAATTACTTTGTGACATTTTGGGAACCATATCTTTGACATGCACCAGTGCTTCCTTCAGAGAATTAGAAGGTTTGACATAGACTTTAATATTATATGAAGCAAATAGTCTTTGAAGTTGTTCAGCTGTGTCCTTTCGATATGGGATGGCTATCATCGATAGCTGAGATTTCTCAATTTTCGGTTTTCCCTTATGCTCCTTTTTATTGATAATATTATCTAGTAGCTTTTCCGGATAACCATTTCCAATCAAAATCTGTTTTATGTTGGATATCTCGTTCTCCATATCGTCATTATCTGTTATAATGTTTCTAGCTCTGTTAACGAGATTTAAACCTACTGAAACTTTCATTCCTATTGGATGATCTGATTGGAAATTCAAATACTTGTCGGAATGTGTCAGTTTTCTGCATATTGTAAACTTTAGTTTCTCGTCAGTTTGTCTTTTTACAAGACAATCAAGAAAGTTTAGAGTTCCCTCAGCCGATTCTACTTCATTAGTAAACTCTATATATTCTGAGATTAAGTTAATTTCTGTTAGAAAGTTTTCTTTTTCAGCTTTCTTTATGATGATAAATGTGTCATCTACATATCTGTACCATATTCTAGGATGACAACTAAAACTTGTCAATGCTTTCTTTTCTAGGGCTTTCATATATAGGTTTGCTACAATTGGAGATGCTGGTGAACCCATTACAACTCCATTTGTTTGACAGTATAGTTTGTCTTTAAAAGTAAAATATGTAGATTCCAAACAAAGTTTTAAGTATTTTATAACTTCATCTATTGATAATAAAGATTTAGTTAATACTTCTTGATTGTTTTCAAGTTCATATTTCATAATATCGAGTGAATCACAAATAGGAATACTAGTAAATAAAGAAACCACATCAAAACTTGCCATAATTTCGTCTTCTTCAATAATTATGTCCATTACTTTTTTTGATGTTCGAAGGAATATTGTATTGAAGTGGTTTCAGTATTCTTGATATGTATTTTGATAAAGTATGTGTTACTGAATTGGTAAAATCAGTTAGTGGTCTTAAAGGAACATCCACTTTATGTATTTTCGGCCTTCCATAAAATCTCGCGGCCATGTTTGTCTTGGGAGCTATTGAAAACCAAACTGAGTTCCCTAGTTTTGGTTTCAATTCTCTAAGTATATTGCATACTTGGGCTTTTACTTTGTTCATTGTACTAGACATTTTGTTTACTGGTACTAATGTGTAAGGCCCTGCTTCGATATGCTCCATGGCTTTTTTGTCATAGTCGTCTTTATTGAGAATTACAGTGATATTGCCTTTGTCAGCTTTAGTTATAACAATAGATTTATCTGATCTTAATGTTTTTAATGCATGACGTTCGGCCTTCGACAAATTTGAAATGCCCTGCTTTTGATTCGATAGGATACATCCAACCTTCTGACGTAATTCATTAGCTTCATCATCAGTTAAAAGATTTAATATAGGTTCCATGATGGGAGCTAATTCTATCGCTGTCAGTGGTTTTCGAGTTATGTTAAAGTTTAGTCCTTTTTCAAGTAGTGCTGTTTCATGTACATTGAGTTCTCTATCTGATAAGTTGCATACTGTTCTTGTGTTTGTCTGTACATTTGACTTATTTGCTCTGGCGTATGCTGCTTTCGGATTTATAAGTTTTTCAAACTTTCGAATTTGTCTTTGTTTCGTAGCATTGAAATGAGCGGACTTTCGATCTTCGAATAATTGGGTAATTGTAGTTAGATGATCTTTGGATATAAGAATATTCAGACAATCATCAATATTGTTAATTCGATATTGATAATGTTGCATTACTAATGTACATTTGTGTGTCCTTTCTTGAAGGAAAACGCGAGATGCTACAATAGATGCTTTTATAGATCGCTGAGATTTTTCCGGAACTCTTATTAAGGGATTTCGGAATGATATCGCTTTTTAAACATCGTAAATTGAATATACGGTGATTGTACCAGTTTGAATGAAATTTTGATAATTTATTCCGATTTTTAATAAGATTATAGGTTTCCAGGCCGTAGGTGTTACGAACTTCCTGGAATAATATTCAATTTATGTATATTCAATTTACGATGTTTAAAAAACGATATCATTCCGAAATCCCTTATAATAAGAGTTCCGGAAAAATCTCAGCGATCTATGAAAGCATCTATTGTAGCATCTCGCGTTTTCCTTCGAGAAAGGATACACAAATGTACATTAGTAATGCAACATTATCAATATCGAATTAACAATATTGATGATTGTCTGAATATTCTTATATCCAAAGATCATCTAACTACAATTACCCAATTATTCGAAGATCGAAAGTCCGCTCATTTCAATGCTACGAAACAAAGACAAATTCGAAAGTTTGAAAAACTTATAAATCCGAAAGCAGCATACGCCAGAGCAAATAAGTCAAATGTACAGACAAACACAAGAACAGTATGCAACTTATCAGATAGAGAACTCAATGTACATGAAACAGCACTACTTGAAAAAGGACTAAACTTTAACATAACTCGAAAACCACTGACAGCGATAGAATTAGCTCCCATCATGGAACCTATATTAAATCTTTTAACTGATGATGAAGCTAATGAATTACGTCAGAAGGTTGTGGATGTATCCTATCGAATCAAAAGCAGGGCATTTCAAATTTGTCGAAGGCCGAACGTCATGCATTAAAAACATTAAGATAAGATAAATCTATTGTTATAACTAAAGCTGACAAAGGCGATATCACTGTAATTCTCAATAAAGACGACTATGACAAAAAAGCCATGGAGCATATCGAAGCAGGGCCTTACACATTAGTACCAGTAAACAAAATGTCTAGTACAATGAACAAAGTAAAAGCCCAAGTATGCAATATACTTAGAGAATTGAAACCAAAACTAGGGAATTCAGTTTGGTTTTCAATAGCTCCCAAGACAAACATGGCCGCGAGATTTTATGGAAGGCCGAAAATACATAAAGTAGATGTTCCTTTAAGACCAATAATTGATTTTACCAATTCAGTAACATATACTTTATCAAAATACATATCAAGAATACTGAAACCACTTCAATACAATATTCCTTCGAACATCAAAAAAAGTAATGGACATAATTATTGAAGAAGACGAAATTATGGCAAGTTTTGATGTGGTTTCTTTATTTACTAGTATTCCTATTTGTGATTCACTCGATATTATGAAATATGAACTTGAAAACAATCAAGAAGTATTAACTAAATCTTTATTATCAATAGATGAAGTTATAAAATACTTAAAACTTTGTTTGGAATCTACATATTTTACTTTTAAAGACAAACTATACTGTCAAACAAATGGAGTTGTAATGGGTTCACCAGCATCTCCAATTGTAGCAAACCTATATACGAAAGCCCTAGAAAAGAAAGCATACACAAGTTTTAGTTGTCATCCTAGAATATGGTACAGATATGTAGATGACACATTTATCATCATAAAGAAAGCTGAAAAAGAAAACTTTCTAACAGAAATTAACTTAATCTCAGAATATATAGAGTTTACTAATGAAGTAGAATCGGCTGAGGGAACTCTAAACTTTCTTGATTGTCTTGTAAAAAGACAAACTGACGAGAAACTAAAGTTTACAATATGCAGAAAACTGACACATTCCGACAAGTATTTGAATTTCCAATCAGATCATCCAACAGGAATGAAAGTTTCAGTAGGTTTAAATCTCGTTAACAGAGCTAGAAACATTATAACAGATAATGACGATATGGAGAACGAGATATCCAACATAAAACAGATTTTGATTGGAAATGGTTATCCGGAAAAGCTACTAGATAATATTATCAATAAAAAGGAGCATAAGGGAAAACCGAAAATTGAGAAATCT
Source organism: Trichobilharzia szidati (assembly GCA_944472155.2). NCBI lineage: Eukaryota > Metazoa > Platyhelminthes > Trematoda > Strigeidida > Schistosomatidae > Trichobilharzia > Trichobilharzia szidati. The sequence goes on along the minus strand of OX235274.1, from coordinate 99,124,460 downwards.
CAGCTATCGATGATAGCCATCCCATATCGAAAGGACACAGCTGAACAACTTCAAAGACTATTTGCTTCATATAATATTAAAGTCTATGTCAAACCCTCTAATTCTCTGAAGAAAGCGCTGGTGCATGTCAAAGATATGGTTCCCAAAATGTCACAAGTAATTGTGTCTACAAGATAATGTGTTCAAAATGTGGTGCATGCTACATAGGGGAAAGCAGTAGGCAGGTGAAGGTCAGAGTGATTGAGCATAGACTATGCACGAAACGTCCACCTGGAAATGAAGTAGAATTAAAAAGTCTAGAAAAAATATCGGCTATAGCAATGCATGCGATAGACAGCGGACATGAGATTGATTTCGACAAATGTCGAAATTCTTGGAAGGATTTCATTCGCATGAAGAAAGGTTGACCTCTGAAGCCTTGCACATGTTAACCACATCGAATGCAGTAAGAAGGAAGGAAGGGATAGACTTATCACCTATATAGCAAGCTGTGATGAAGCAATAAAGATGAAAAAAACAACAAAAACCTCTATCAACCTCCATGACTTTTAAAAAAGATGTATTATCATGTTCATCACATGTGAATTGACGTGTTTTCCATATGACAAATAACATACACACGCACTCATACAGAAAAAATATACACAATAAAATGTTGACATCAGTCATTACAGATATGTGATGACTGCTTACATATTTCTATTGGTACAAATGTCTATGGTCAAGTGACCTAAAAAATGACTTCAATTTATGTGAAAATAATTTTTGACTATATATTTTGGTGAATAATAAAATCCGAATAAATCTTCTGAAGAAGCTGTGGCTTACACAGCGAAACGTTCAGAAATGTCTCGTTTCCTTTCTTGTCAAACACGCAGGGATTATTTCGAATGATTGTTTATGTGTTTTATTTGTGGCTGTCTGGTTAAATGTACGGATTTGCAAACGGGTTTTGTTTTGTTAACAAGTTGGGAGATTGGGAAAGTTTCCTAGACCGCATTAGATTGAAGTATCATCTGTGCAACAATGTCTACTCTAGAAGTGAAAATTTTTGTTTCACTATTTTTTTCCTGATTGGTTCACGCGCTACTGGTTTTGTAAGTTTTTATGACAGGTTTTGGTCGTGGCCGTTATTGTTTAACTCTATTTGCGGCTTCAAGTGATGACCTTCCACATAAACAAAGCCGCGAATGAGTGAAAATTAATGAAGAAACGAGAATAAGTACGTCTGTCATATTTGTTTTTCAAGCGTTGGTTTGCAGGGATTTCATTATTTTCAGGATATCATTCAAAGCTGACATCGTCTAGAGAACCTTTTGAAAACCTGCCGGAAGTACTGGACAGCTGTGTCGTTCTAGCTTGGCACTCCTCATCAGTACGCACCAACCACCAGGGTTCGAATCTAGGACCTTCCGTTTACAAGGCGAACTCGTAGACCATTAAGCGACTTGAACTCTATCCAATGACCAGTCCATAAATTCCAACTTCTGCCAAGTCAGTATGCAGCGCGACCACTAGCGAATGTCATCGGTGACGAGTATTCGCTCTCACACCGAACTCGCTTTTATTTGTTGTTTTTATTTGTACCACTTACGATCTTATGTTTTATAGGATATTTCAACCACTTGAGCCATGTACCATAGATTACTTGAGTGAACAGTCTTTGGCTTCATGGATTGCTCTTACTAGTTGGTTCGGTAACAGTTTGTCCTTTCATATTTAATCTCCATGTAATACAGGTACTTCGTTCACTGTGATTGTAATCGTATCTCGGTGCAAAGTGGTTACTTTTTTATCTTACTTTTGCTAAATTCATGCTAAATATTCTGGTTCAATGAATGAATTGTCCTGCGTTTTGCAGTTGTACTTTGCTAATGATACTATCTCGTTTTAGTTTAGCAATAAATAGCACCTAATGTGTGGATAACAAGCAATAGTAGGTGTCGTTATCTTAAATGATAGCCTCAGTCCTAGTAGAGTGCATTTACGTGTTACACAGCCTATGAATTCAAGATGTGACGAATAAATATTGAAAGCGTGTGTCTTTGTATAAAGTTTTGGTGGTCTTTACGAGTTTCATGTAAGAATGAGTAAGCATGCTTTGTCTACTGTCAGTCAAAACAGGTATCCAGATTTTCATTCAATGAAAATACATACGCTTTACACCAATGATTGCGATTCACACATGATCTGGACATATTATGTTTTGTTTAGTGTATTCAGAGAGTATGTAAAGATGAACATTTTAGTGTCTTTTTTTGTTTTGATGAACAGACGTACTAGCGATATCGACGTACAGTTGAAAGCTCCAGGCTATATTTCCCGCAATAATAATAATAACCATCGTCGAGCGCGGCACACAGTTGACGATTCGCTGTTGGGCACTGTCGCTCGACTACAGTTGTCATCATCAGAAGAAGAAAGCGAAAGCGAAAACGGTGAATCCGAGTTGGACAATACTGATTCCGCTACAGATGAAGAATCAAAATCTGAAAGTGATAACGAACAGAAATCTGAGACTGAAGAAGAGTCAGAGTCCGAAAGTGATGAAGAATGCGATACAGATAGTGTGAAACATTCGAATACACAAAATGATACTGATGTGCGAATTATGAAGACTAAAACCGTACGTTTATTTTACTCTGGCAGTTGAGATTATTTAAATGATCCCTTTGAATTTCCTGTCTGTAATAATAATAGTAATAATTTACTTTATTCTAAAAACAGTACTTATAATACAGAATGGAATTCTCAGCATTTGTCACAATATTGCATCTGATTTACTCAAAATGTATATAAAATTAAAAATTAATCGGAGGAATTTGTCCACATTTACGACATAAAATATTAGATATAATAATAATAAATAATAATAACAGTGAGTTTGTTTCAAACGGTATTGTCGATTCAGTTTGGAAACTTTAGCATGTTATAGATTATTGGGTCTAATGTTCTGTTGATATGGTATAGTGAGGTGAAATACAAAGTTAACAGTCATAATACAGCTTAAAATTATGTTCACACTTATGAAAAATAAAATAAACAAAGTGAAAAATTGAGAGGATTATAAGTATAAGAAATACATAAACAATAAAGTATGATGCTTTATGGTTGAAGGAAATGGTCTATTTAGTGGTGCTAAGAAGGTTAGTTAGTTCATTTCTGACACTATTTTCATCACATAGAGTACGTGCTAAATATGGTATAGTGGAATTTTCATACTTAGACGTACGTGCATAAAGTCTTCTGAAAAGACTCATTGTTTTACCTGAGGAGACACAAGGTTGGAGCTGCTGGTAGAGTGGGTGCTCAGAGTCTGACAAAATTCCTCTAGCGAAACTGTTGCATGACATCAAATGCCTATCGGTGACAATGCCAACGATATGGCCCAATGGGATGCCACTCGTCCTACTGACAGTCTTCAGAGTCCTATGAAGTATGACATAGTCCCTTTTTAGCAATCCAGGAAAGAATAATGGTGAACAGTAAAGAAGAATGGGTAAAATAAACGAGTTGATAAACTGTAAGAGGAGTGGTTGAGTTATGCCCGAGTGCTTTAACTTTTTAATGTAAAAAGTCAAACGAAATATTCTCTTAGAAATCGCTAAGACATGAGAAGACCAAGATAGGTCAGAAGAAAGAATTAATCCAAGATACTTAACTTCAGACTTGCTTTCTATATCAGTATCACTTAGACCTAGAAAAGCTCTAGTTTAGGAGGATGTCATCTTATTTGAGTTGCTTGAGTCGGCTGGCTCGTACATAGTTTGTAATCAGTTTGTAATGGTTGCCTTGGAATAAAATCTAATGGTTCACTAAAGAGAACCTGACGCAATAGCCATCAAGGCTCTTAGGGGTAATTTGAATGACCAGTGCTTTTTCATAGGACTTTGGACTTTTTTCCGATATTAACAATTGTATAATGCACAGTGACGCTGGGTACAGATACGTAGGAAAAAATTATTTCAGCTGGGTAAGGTATATGCCACCTATGCCCAAAAACAGTGTACCATAGAATTTCGTTTTAACATTCTTACTGTGGTATAAAACAATTTCAATCATTCCTTTTGTTGTTCTACTTTAGGCACCATCTGTAATTACAGTTGACGAGATTCGTGAACGTCAACGTCGCGAGAGAAGACGTCAAAAGCAGATTGACTTCAATCGTCAATTAAAGCGGCACAATCGTGCTGCTATGAAACGTCAGGGTCGTCTTAATATGAAAGCAGAAACTATACTTTTTGGATGAACACATGACATATATATATTTCACAAATTACGCAGTTTTCAGAAGATATTTTACATTGTTGTTGTATATAGTATTATTTTCTACCAGTGATTCAGATTGCTGTCCAGTCCACACTCACAAAACGCATCTCTCGTATTCTGTGGAGGCTGTGCATAATTGCAGATTTTCTGCTTGTATTATGCGTGATTGATTTACTCTCCTCCTGATGTTTAGCATCTTTATATTTGTGCTGTACATAACTGACTTTTGATAAATTAATTTACCTCTTTTTCTTGCGGGAAACTGACTTACCGTGATATTTGGTACTTATGGAATAAATTATATAATTAAATGATAGTTTTTATTGTTACTTGAATCCATGAGAAAGGTGAATTAAACCTGTAAAAAGCATGTGCAGGGCTATTTGTCGAAGACTGGTTGCTTTTAACAATGTAGTGCTTATGAGTAAGAGGCTTCTAGAATTCCCGGAGTTCTCATGGAAATTCATCAAAATCAAGTAACCCAATTTCAACTTGAAAGTTAGATGGAATAGGTGTTAGTCTGTATGGCTAATTGCCACTAGATGGCTGGTCAATGCAGTGAAGGATAGGCTACTTGTTAAAAAAACACCTAACGGTCCTGGGTCTAATCATGTGTAAGCTGTAATAACTGTCAGGTGCGTTTTGGTTCTCACTACTCATTGTTGCCCTTTTGTATCTATTCCTGTCTGTCTGTTTTCGACATAGAACTTTGTACATATATGCGGCAGTTCAAGTCGCCACACTCCCTCGTTGTAGCACACAAAGCAAGAGAAGAAAGTAGAAGAACTGCATAATATAGACAGTAAACAGAGGTGTGAGACAAAGGAATAGTAATAACGAAGAACAAAACAGTTTCATTGGAAATCATAAGTCACAAGGAGTGGATGCATCTGCACCAGCCATTGAGAACGAGGATTTTGAGCCACATCACCGATTGTCTACAGCCATTGGTATTTACCGTCCCGAGGACCCCAACCAGTCAGGAAGTCTGCACCTTCCTGCGTGGCCTAGACTAACTGTTGTGGATTTCATTGACTGATGAAGTCAAGTTTTGGTTTAACCACCGCTAGTTCTTTTTCAGCCTGACCCTATTTCAGCTAACATTGACCGTCGAGGAAGGCGATGACAAGGCATACGTAACACATGTCCTAACCATCTTGGTCGATGTAGCTTCACAGCCTCGTTGATTGACTGCCCCTCCTTACCTAGCACTCGACCGATGCCTAACCTCAATATTGCTCACCTTATTATACCACTTCACGCGGGAGATGGAACGCAGACACCTATGATCGAAGACAGCTTGCCAGCCTTTTCATGTCTTCCACTCTCAATGGCCAGGTTTCACAGCCATAAAGGAGGACAGAGTGGACTGATGAGCAGTACACACGCCCTTTGGTCGATAGTCGGATATCACGTCTATTCCTGTTATTGTTTTCAGTCTTATAATATTTGTGTTCATGCAAAAGTTTCTTTTAGCAAGCTTATCATAATGTTAGAAAATTTTTGTTTGAGACTGAAAATAACTCGCAGAGGGTTTAGTGACGGTACAGTAGATTCGTTCTCCGGACTAGACTTTCAAATTTTAACCAATAGGTCAGTGATGGAAATTGCCCTAATGTGACGTGAGTGTTTCTGTTTGTCGGCTTGTCAACCTGTATTTGGTTCGTAAAGTGTGTCATAAGTTATTTATTTTAGGCTTCTTGTATTGCCCCTCCACTTACTTATAATTCATCCACAATGGGAAATAAATATGTTGGAGAGATGTTAGAAACTGATCAAAGTGGTTATCTGTATCATTTTATGCACTAAATATCTGCTATGATGTATTTCAAGTGAATTCCTATTTGTTAAGGAATTTTGAATGTTCTTGAAAACGATAGATAAATAGGTGTGAAATCCGGGACTTATATTTCGTCCTAGTTGTGACTCGTCAGGTGGGTATATCCACACCTCTGTAGTAGTATTCCCATTGGGTTTCATGAATGCTTACTCTCAAAGTTGGACGCAGCAAGGTGAATCTTCTGATCCCATCTTCAGCTAAAACTTGACCAGTGAAGTAAGCTGTCATGTTGAAGACAGTGCATATAGTCAAGTAAAGTCACTTATGGCCGCTAACATCTGAAAGTGATATGCTCCGAAGGCAAGTATTTTTAGAGAACCTAAAAAGATTAACCATCTCAATAAAACTCCGAAGGTCAGCCAGCCATTTAAATATTAATGATAGTAAAAGTTCTTCATATTTTAGTCATCTAACTAGACTATTCCATGAAAACAACGTGATCATGTATTATTCCTGACCGTTTAAAAGAAGTTCGTGTTGCTATATTTTGCTTCATTCTGTTTATAATAATGACTCAAGGGTAGAGTCTAGAAGAACGCAGAAATTCCGTCCTGATATCCTACAGTTTCAAAACATGAACCTAATGTAAGTTGGCGCCCTGAGTGGATGGGCACAGCTACCTTGGAGAACTATACAAACTCCGTCCCTCTAATGGAAATTCAATGAGCAACTGTCCCATATTTATTTTTTTTGCCAAGTAACGGGTGTTTCAGTAATGTTGTTCCTGTAATTCACAACAGGAAGCAAAACCCTTAAAATGAAAACAGGAGAAAGACAAAGCGGCCTAGTACCACCAATGATCATCCTGATTTTGGTGGACTGGCTCATATAACAGACTGTGGGGAGTTCGAAGACGGCTATACGTTGGACCGACAAAATGACTGTTTTTGATCATAGATGTCTACGATCTCTTTCTCACGTTAGGTGGTATAATAAGAGGAGTAATGTTGACGTTAGGCGTAGAGTGTTGGGCAAAGAGGCAAAATCAATCGACGAGGCTATAAAGTTACATAGATTGAGATGGTTAGGTCACGTGCTGCGCATGCCTAACCATCGCCTCCCCGACGGGCATTACTGGCTGATATAGGTGCAGGTTGGAAAAGAGTAAGTGGTGGCCAAACAAAAACATGGCCTCATCAATCCATGAAATCCTTGACAGTTAAACTGAGTCAGGGGGGGAGATGCCGACTTCCGGGTTGGGGCCCTCGGGACTCTAAGAATCAAATTGATAGGATCCCACACACTTTGTTATTGTTCAATTACCTTAACGACTGTTAATCTCGCATAAGTGGTATATCATCATTTCCCACGCATTTTGTTATTAACTATTACGACCAATTATTTCAAATACTGTTAGCTGTCTGTATTGGTTGTAAAAATGTATAAATACCATTTCCTAAATAAGTTTCTTTGTCGTAGTTGTTGTACTACAATACACAGTCACAGACCAGACTTGTCTTTTGATATTTGCGTGGTTCGCTGAATCGGAAGGTACCAGAAGCAGATAGGCATATTATTCAGGCGCAGACAGAACAAGGCGACAACGTCCTCATTTAATTCCCCTACAGTTATAACAAATTGGCGACGGGGTTTTATCTTAATCCATTGCAGTTACAACACAAATCAATAGCTTCAGACAATAGGTGACATGGCTCAAAATCGTTGTCAATGGCACAGATGTACTCAGTCTCTGTAATCTTTCATATTCCTTTCTACCATTACTCATTCTGTTTCACTCTTATACTTGTCAAAACTCTATTGATTATCTTCACTCATCTTCTTGTCTACCTTTGTGTGCTATTTGGAACGTGTCAACTCGAACTGCTGCACTTCAGTGCCAAGTTCTATGTTGAATCCAGACAGAAAGGAGACAAGAGGAATGTTATGAAGATACCCAGCTAACAACAACAAGCACCAATCCACATTAATCGGAGGAATGTAAAGAAAATTGTCTCCTCCACTTATCTTAGAAGCATCGTCTCAACTACAGACAGGCGGCAAGGATCAGGATGGCGAAGAAAAACAGGTGTTCAGTACTCTGAAATCAGTTTGGTGTGGAGATCCGCAGCATTTAGAACATGAAACAACATTCGAATCTTCTACACTAATGTCAGGTCGCTGCTTCTATGTGGTGGTGAGATTCGATACACGCGTCACTGAAACCATTTCCAACAAACTTTTATCGACCGCTGCCTTCGCTAGCTCGATACTGAAGACCAGAAGGGATAAGCAAAAGGGAACTCTGTCAGCGGGCGAACCAATCGAAAAGCTGTTGCCCACAAATAAAAGTGCACTAGATACACACTGAGTGAAATCACACTCCAGGAACCCCACTAGAACTCGAATAGGAAACGAGTTAGGAGAAGATCGTGTGAAGGGGGAATGAATTCTTGTGGGCTGTTGAGAAGCCTGGTAAAAGTGATAGGAGAAAACTAAATGGAATGGAGATGTGCCACTGAACCCCTATGTTCCGGTCGGAATGCATGAAATGAATAATGGGATTAAAATTCAGTGTTGTCATACTTTATTACTTTGTAAGATTTACTGTTTTCTTCTGTAATGAAGCATGTTCAATGAAGAGAAGTTACGTCATAGCTAGAAAACTGGCGCAAATCGTAATACTTTTTCCAAATAACAGACTGTGTTTATCATGGTTGACCTTGTGCATGCATTTGGTGCTAGCTTCCGAATAATTCACTTTGAAATAACTAGAATTAAAAACCAGCCAGCTGCACATAAAATGAACCATACTACGTGTTTAGATTACTGCTAAGAAAGTAGTGGCAATATGAAAATAACTTGGAGAATCGCTACAACTTGTCATGGGATGCACCATATCCTAATCGACTAGAAAGCTAACACAACTTAGTTTAAAAAGAATGTAGTCTTGAATAAGCTGAAGTGGATTTTAGCTATCAAACGTCAAGAAAAGACTTCAAAATAATGTATCTCTGTGGAAAAACACTAAATCAGGTTGTATTCCGAACTGGGATGCAAAAACGAATTGAGTTTTCGTAACGCAGGCTCTGAGTATCTTGGTAATTTCGCTGTCGACTGGTAACCTTTTTCGTTATTAATGGCATCAGTTACTCCCTGCGTGAAAATATGTGAAGAAGATGCCAGAGAGTGTACTGAAAACAAAGCCTCAAGTGACACCGAAACCTTTAAGTGAAAACCCATATTCTAATAGTGGAAAAGCTACTAGAATACCAAAAATCTGAGCCGAAAGCGTACTGCGGATGATTCCCACACTCGGATGAAACAGCTGTCCAGTACTCCCTGATTTTCAATGGTTCTCTAACTGATATCAATCTGTGGGCAAACTCGTATTAACAAATCTAATCCTTACAAACCAAACTCTTGAAAATTAATCTGATGCTCGCTAGTGATTTGCTACAGGACAGAGTTTCCTGGAGTTCTAGTGAGAAGCCGTGGCCGGTGAGGTTCATCCAGTCAAGTGTGAGAATGGAGTTTTATACTATTGTTTCTTTCAAAATAAATAAAATTGTTTTTGTTTAAAACTGTCAAATTAGAAGTAAAATTTTTTCTCTATTAAACTGGAAAAATTACTGTTTACGGTTAGTTGCGTGTTCACACGCATAAACGATTCAGTTCATTTACGTTTAACAGATGGGTACTTTTATTATCAAGCAAAGCATAACTGTGTAACTTCATTACACTAGATCAAGGTTCCAGTCTATCAAAGGTAAAAAGACGACATAGTAATAATAAGAGGAAATGAACGAGGTTAGGCGATATCGCAATGTAGTTAACGGCCCTATATGTGACCGCTTAATGTATGCCACCATGGTCGACTTTTAGTCATTGCATTTAAAGCTTTCCCTTGTTTATAAGGCTTGGCTCACAAAGCCTTCTTATCAGAAAGTTGTCGTTTTAGTTCGACCGAACCTGACTATTTTTTATTTCTTAACATAAAACTTAGAAAGATCTGATTTGAAACCAATTAAATTCCTGCAAACGCACACACTTGAAAATCAATCTAATGCTCACTGGAGACTTGATAGAACACGAAATTGCGGGAGTTCTGGTGAGAAGTAGTGACAAATTGGGTCAACTAAGTCGGGTGTGATGACACATACTTGCCGAAGATATTGGCTAGTAGTGGCGCTGTACATCGCGAAATGGCAGAAGTTAGAATTCATGGACTGATCTCAGGATTCCATCCCAGTGGCTGAATGATCACTGATCACGCTTCGTAACCTGAAGGTCCTGGATTCGACCCCTGGTTCTTAAGTTCATTTTTCTGAAGAGTCCAGTGTTAGGACGAAACAGCTATTCAGTACTCTCTGATTCTCTAATTGATGCCACCTTGCAATTTAAATTAAAACTAATCAAATCTCTGCAAATCAACACTTGGATATTTAAAAGTTGTTAATCAGAATGAGGTTAACAGCGCTCAGCATGAAAAATAAGATCCGGATTTTCAACTCCAATGTGAACTCACTGCTAATTTATGGATTAGAGACTTGCCACGTTAGGAAGAGCACCTCAAACAAACTACATACCTTCATCAACACCTGTCTTCGCTCAATACTACTACTCAAGATCAGATGGCCGGTCAGAAAAGATCAGCGACAGGAAGGGATCTCTGGCAATGAGTGGACCAACCAACCAGGAACCGATTGTGCAATAAATAGGCAGCAAGAAACGGAGAGAAAACAAGCCATCAAGTGACATCACGCTCTAGGCCATCGCTCGAGCGGAACCTAAATGGGATGTGGTGGGCTGGTCGTCAGTGTGAGGGTGACTTGGAGTAGGTCATTTGAAGAGGTGATGAAAGCATGTGGGCAGATTTGTAGCCAAGTGAAAAGGTTGACTGAGAACTGGACGCAATGGAGACGTGCAGCTGAAACCCTACGTTCTTCTAGGAATTTAAGGAAACAATAATAATAGTAATCAGAATGATATTGCACAATAAATCAGAATTACCTCGGAACTATGTTGCGTCTCAATGAATTTGAAAACAACTCATTAATTCTTATATAACTGAGTTTACGTTTATTAAGATTCAATATACAGAATCATTCGCAAGTGAATTACTAACACGCCTCATATAGCGTGTTCATTTATGCATATCCATATAGGTCTACAAAATTTCCAGACAGATTAATTTTTAAAAATCATCTCTGTTGAAACGCTGCAAAATGTTTTTTAAAAAAGCTTGCAAAATATGTTAGAATTTAGGAATACATCAACTGAAGTGAAAATGAATATACACAAATAGTAAGCTGTTAATGAAGTAAATTGTTGCAGTTAGTGTTTTAAGGTCATTTGCCGCATATTTTCCATTATCAGATTTTTTTATCGTTGAGATCAAAGTAGTAGGTTTACCGGTAATATTATCGTTTACAAAAGGTCACTAGACTCCTAATTTATAAAAATCTTTATGCATAATCTCCTTGATGTTTGTAGAAATTTTATTGACTCCATGGCAGATTTCGTGACAAACCAAAACCAGTCATTTACGGCATACCAACAAATCTTAACTTTGCCTTAAGAGTTCGTTTACTAAATATTGCTGAGGCTGGCCGTTGGGATCCACATTAAGAAGCCTAATTTATGCGTCCAAAAGAAGCCAGTTCAGACATTGTCCTTACCTTGGTCATCTAGGCTCGAATGATCCTCAATATTTTGTATAAATTTCCTTAATTTTAGTTAGTATTCTTTTTGCTATTGTATCTGTATTATTATTCTTATAATTTAAGCATATTTAATCAACTGTAATTCCATTGATCTTACTTTACAAATCGATCTTATTTAAAAAACACCGACATTGTTACTGACTACTATTCTAGAATATTCTATGTATATAAACATATGTATGATTGTAGAGGCAGAAGAGGAAATTATCGAAAAGGATATTTTTTGCTCAATTAGTTTCAGAAGCATTGAAAATCACCGAGTTCTACAGAGCCACTTCGTCCTAGTTTTTCAGCAGAAGTCATCCAACATTCTCCCAGGCTGCAAGACAAGCTCGGTGACCATTCAGTCACTGTGTCGGATCCTAATGACCCATGAATTCTAACTTTCTCAAAATCGCAACATACACCGTGGAATCTGCCTTGACTTCTCAGAGTTTATTGAATAATTGTATCTCATAAAACATGATTTAGCATGACCAATCATTGTCAATGATTTCAGCATAAACTGAAACTTATATTCATATATTACCATTCGAATCATTAAGAAACCAAATTAGACAATATGGAAGAGTTCTTAGTGAGAATGCTCCAACTACTTTCAAAATACAAACACCTACAACTGTCTTAGCTACATGTTATTTGTTAGTTAGTGGTTAGCAGTAAACTTCAGGTGATGATGATGATGATTCCAGTGAATCATCAATCAATAGACACATCGAGATAGACAAAATTTATCAACCGATAAGAAAGAAACCTCACACACAAAGGGTCAAAGTTCAAGTCAAAGAAAAAATGAGTGACAATACAAGTAACCTAGAAGGTGTGAAAACACACAAAAACAACCAATCACGTCCAAGGTCGCCAGGAGAGATAGTTAATAAACTCGTGGAGAAATCTGAAAGCTCACTTCAAATTGAAGTATGCGCTGAAGATGTCACCCAGTAGGGTGATGAAAGCTTCGCAAATTAACTACCCAGCTCAGAGAACACAACCACATCAGAATATACTTGTTGATATGTATGTTCTTAAATCTCACTTATTTTCTTTTACAAACTAACTCAGTTGAATTTGTTATATGTTTAGTTTACGACATTTATCCTAGGTATTGACTGGACGACGATATTAGTTATTGCAAACCAAACCTACCGCACTGTTGACTCAGTATACTTATATAGGTAAAACAGAGGTGGCCAATTACAACTTGAATTTCCTCATGTAGTTGATTTTGTAGTACGTGTCTCAAAGAACTCTGTAATCATATGAGGTGTTATGTTTGGCTATTTCCAAGATGTTTCATGAACATTCTGTTTACACGGCCAGAATATCCGGTATAGTGTGCGCTAAACTTTGCACAAAAATACCTCATCATCGCTTTTATCGTCACTGGTATCCATTGCTAAAAAGGGTTAAAAGTTCTGCGTCTACCAGTTTTAAAATTTTGCACCCTAAAACAATATCAAAAGAAATTGGAAACAAGAGAGAGAGAGAAAAAACGAAAGAAGAATGACAAAAAGAAAATCAGAGAAATACAAGAAAAAAAAAGCGATAAGGCATAAAATAACTATCAAACATTTCCTAGTCAATTATGGGCGTAAATAAAATTTCAACCTGCCTGTCTTTTTTCTCGGATTGGTTGAAATTGATTTTCGTTGCCCTTGACACCGAATATAAACATCCACTAGATTGTTTTTACTCTGATCAAATGACACTATGAGATATATATATATACATATATGTGTTAGAGAATGCAAGAATGAGACAGCATAGCCTATTATCATATTTATATGTATATACGAGAAGAGAAAAGTACCGCATTCAACACCTTTAAATCTGCGAAAATCTGATGTCTAGTTTATGGGATTAAAAAGGGAATATCGCATTGAAACATCTGCGTAAAAGATTGACCCCCTGAAATCGATTGAAGACTTTAGCCTTTTGATTATTTTAAATCAAAATCATGAGTTGGTTTTCTACAGAAGAGAATTATCCACTAGAGGATAAGAATGATGCTTCATCTTTCCTATCATATCAGTTCAATTCAAGTAAAGGTGTTAGTAAAGAGAAACCAGTGAAAACAGAAAATACTATTATCCATAATAATAATAATCATGCGAAAATAGCTAAAGAAAATTCAAAACTATGGTTATTGGTAAACAGTAGTGATGAGAATACAAAACTATTGGATATAACATCAAAACAACGCCTACCATCAATCTTTCCTACTTTATCAATGGAACAATCTATTCATAAGAATAATCAAAGACAGAAACAGCCCACTTGTCAAGTAAAAACAGAATTTACTGTGAGTAATAATAGACCATGCTGCTGCGTTAAAAATTTAGATGAAATCGATCAGTTGTATAACAAACTACGGAAACAGGTAAGTTGCGTTGTTGTTGTTGTTGCAATTGTTTAAACAGTATATTTGTTGTTTTAATTCGATTGTAAATGTAATAATCAAATAGTGTTAACTGTGGTTATATTTGTAATAGCAATACAATTAATAATATGGTTTACTGTAAGTTACTGAAGGGTTATCAGATCGGCTCATGTGTATAGAAGTATAAATGTTTACTGTGATATCAAAACCTAGCAGTCAGTATTATTATTTATTATTATTGTCTCCTTTAATTCCTAGAGGAACATAGGGCTTCAGCCGTGCGTCTCAATTGCGTTCGGTTCTCTGCTAGAGTCTTCACCTGGCTCCAAGTCTGCCCACACACCTTCATCTTCTCTTCACATGACCTCCTCCAAGTCACCCTTGCACTGATGACCAACTCGCCGCTTCCCTTTCGGGTTCCACTCGAGCAGTGGCTTGTCTAGTGATGTACCTTGATGGTTTCCTCAGAGTATGGCCAATCCATCTCCATTTCTTCCTTCCTATTTGTTTCACAATCGGTTCCTGGTTGGTTCGCTCATTGCCAGAGATCTCTGTTACTGATCTTTTCCGGCCATCTGATCTTGAGTGGTGTTGAGCGAAGACAACTGTTAATGAAGGTCTGTAGTTTGTTTGACGTTCTCTTTATGACACACCAAGTCTCTGATCCGTATAGTGAGTAGCGGTGACTTCATATTAAAGTTGAAAATCCGGATCTTATTTTTGATGCTGAGTGCTGTTGACCTCCACAGAGACTTGAGAGTAGTGAAAGCTTGTCTTGCTTTTCGGATTCTTGCTTTGATATCCTCGTCAGTTCTGTCCGCCTGTAGTTGAAACGATGCAGTCAGTAATGCTTCAAATAGCATCAAGCTATCTATTTATCACAGCCGTCTTTTGTCTTACGAGTATGAATAACAGTCGGAGCTTAAGGTCTTTTAAGCCTTTCAGTAACAAAAGAAGAGTTAGCAGTAAATGAGCTTGATAAATCAGTTGAAATTCTAATGTTAAGGAGTTTAAGAAAGGATTCAGAGTGGTAATTCTAGGCGGTGGCTGAACACTAGAACGTTCTTCAGCCACTTGAGAGGTAGGTGTTGTCGATTCCCAGCGGACGAGCTCCTTAACCTCGCATGGTTTTCCTGCTGGTAGTACGGCTGGAAAAGAGGGGAGGTTGGACATGCCAATGTCCACTTAGAATGCTAAGATTGCGAGGAGGTTTCCACACATACTTTTATATCACGATCGACTTATATAATTTAGGACATTCGATATTTCTGAGATCAGGAGTCGGTCAACTGTTTTACTCCATTATTCATTGGAAAGCATGAACAAACTTCGTAGTCCATAAACGTTAAGTGAATAAAAACCTTATTATTTTATTTTTGACAATGATCTTAAAACAGAGTGATCTTTCGATCTCTTAACCCTTTTTATCATGTATTATAAGCCGATGCTAAGACGGAATCCTATACACTTCTGAGTTAGAATATGAACAGAGTGAATTGGCCATCTTAGACTGTAGAATAAAACGAAAACAAGGTAGTGAGTTTGATATTAACAATTATAGGAAACCGACCACTCTAATAAATACTTAGACTTTAATTCATGCCATCCACAATCAGTAAAGATAGGTTTGGTTAAACGTCTATACAATCGGGCCAGGAGCCCAACTAGTAAGCCAGAAGATTTAAATAATGAATAACTACCCACCAGAATTTGTTCAGAAGTGTATGAAGAACCATAGAAAAATGAAAATGACAAAAATAATATAGAATTCAGAGCCTCTGTAGTACTGCCGTATAAAGAAGAAACGTCATTGGCCTTAAATAGGATTCTCAATGACGCTGAAATTAGGATGGCATTCAAACCAACCAACTCTCTCAGAGACAAACTTTGTTGGCTTAAGGACCCAATAGATTCAATTAGGAAAACTAATATAATTTACCAAATACCATATAGTGACTGTGAAGTCAACTATATAGGTCAAACTAGTAGATAAGGGTCAACTAGATTATTAGAACATAAAAAATTTAGCTACACCTAGAATAATTGACCCTGGCAAGTTAAATAACCTAGAAAAACGCTCAGTCATTGCATTGCATTCACTTGCATGTAATCACAAAATAGGGTGGGACAGGGTGAGAGTATTAAAAAGTAATATAGTTAGGTAGAGAGACAGAGAGGTTAATCCCTGAAGATTTATTTATCGATTCAACACCGCACAGGTGCAATCAGAATGACGCAACGCCGCCTATACCGGAGATATGGAAAGTAGCAACAAATAACAAGGGAAAGAGGGAAAAAATATATAAGACAAACTGTGAAACTGTGTGACTAAAACTGATATGATTATGAGCAATAATTTATGCTCGAAACTTAATCCAGTTATTAATACAGCATCATTGTGTGATTATTAAAATAAACTTATCTAATATGGAATTACATTCTACCACAGTGACCAAGTTCTGCACTTACATTAACGATAACTTGTAAAAGTACGGCTCTTTTTGATATTATTGTGTTCTCTGAACCAAACGGTTTGATTTCGAAGGTTGTATTTCCTTTCTAGACAGTACCTTCACTGCTTACTTCAGTGTGAGAAAAACCCAATTCATTCTGAAGTAAGTTGTGAAGATGCTGTCTGGAAAGAAAATGAAGGTTTCTCAGTTAAATCACCCGACTCAGAGAATGCAACCATGTCAAAAACATTTAACTGAGCAAAACATTTTCTCCGTTATCTCATAATTTTCAAGTATTGGTTTTCTAGGGATTTTGTTTGGTTGGATGGAGGATTTCATCGAAGAAGACATTGTGAAATGGTCGCGCTATGTCGTGAATGCGCAGAAGTTAGAGTTCATGGGCCATTGGATCGGGTCCCAGTGGCTCAATGGTCTAAGAACTCGTTTTGTAACCAGAAGGTCCTGAGTTCGAACCACGGTGGTGGGTGCGTACTGATGACGAGTCCCAAACTAGAACGAAACAGCTGTCTAGTACTCCCTACAGGTTTTCCAGTGGTTCTCTGACTAATGTCAGCTCATGACGAAATCATCCATCCATATTTCATAATTATCATTCTTCAAACCTTTATTAGTCTTCTTCTTGTTATACTTACTGAGTGGACTAAGTGTATATATTTTACGTATTAAACCTTGAACAGATGACATTAGCTATCCTTAACTTATTATCTAACTTGTACCTTCATAATAAATTCTGCGACCTTCAAAATTAATGAGTTTCAGATTATGGGTTTTGTGGTGATTCTGATTAATTTCAACGTAGATTTCGTTACGAGTCAGCATTATTCAGAGAATCATCGAAATACTGGGCATACAGAACGGCTGTTTCATCTTAGTTGGGGACTTTTCAGCAGTGCATGCTCATGATCCAACAGGAAATCGAATCCAGGATCTTCAGGCTACGAGTGAGTATGGTGGACAGCACTAGTCTCAAATTCTCACAATAACTTGAGGACATACATCGAGTAGCCGCTGATGAACTGGAGACTGATATTCAGATCATAGATTTCATCTACCTACAGTTCCGGGAAATCAAGGTTTTCTGGTATTGGTTTTGTAGGGAGCTTTTTGTTTGATTGTTTGGAGGATTTCATCATGAGCTGACATCAGTTACAGAACCATTGGAAAACCTGCAGGGAGTACTGGACAGCCGTTATATCAGCCTAGTTCGGGACTCCTCATCAGTACGCACCCACCGGGATTCGAACCCAGGACCTTCTGGTTACAAGACGAACACGTAGACCATTAAGCCACTGGGACCTGATCCAATGACCAGCCAATGTCTTCGGCGAGTATTTTTCCTCACACCCAACTTGCTGTACCCTACTGGTGACAACTTCTCACTAGAACCCATGTAACTGCTTACCTGAATAGAGCCAGTTGCTAGTGAGTATCAGCCTGATTTTCAATTGTTGGTTTGCAGGGATTTGATTGGAATTGTTAAACAGTTCAGGAGTAGTAAAAATCCATGATAAAATGAAAGGATATCCTCAAAAATTGCTTTGATCAAATAGTTATATTTATATAGAACCAATAGTGGGTGTATTTTTAAATTCTTTTCTCAAAATTTTTCGTGAAACCCGGGAAATTATCTTCAAAAACAATTCATTAGATCACATGTGCATTAAAAAATATGAGAATACATAAGTAACATGGTTTACGCCTTCAAAAAGGTTCATTGAAACACGTAAAGTACTTTTAGTTTTTTGTACCAAATAATTGATTTGTTTATTGCACTCATGGGCAAAAAAAGAAAATAATTAATATCGTCAACATTTAAGGTATTCGTACGTATAAAGTATAATATCGTGAAAATCTGGGATTAACATGACCTTTTACTTTGATGTCAACTGATAGCTTACCTTTAGAATGTACTGACAGAATAGAAAACTGATGTATAAGATTTTATTGAGCTAATTACTACTCAGTCAGAAACTATGAGTTATTTTGTTTACTGAGTAATTATCGAGCAACCTGTCTCTAAGATGTAATACGAGTAGTAAGTTCTTTATTATGGTGGTAACCTAGAAGATAAAAAACAGTTCTAGAAGGAAGGAAAACGGATTGTGTGTGCGGTACATCAGTGATTAAAGTGGTGGTATTACTAAATTAATTTTCAAAAGAATAGACACGGAACAAAGAGTACTCTTTCCGATAAATTCATCATCAGGTTCTACAATTATATATACATTACAATGAATGAATGAATGAATTAGTCTTATGAACGACATTAATGTTTCAATAACATCAAATCAATAATATTGATAAATTACAGCTGAACAACATCAACATCAAATAAACTGAATGTCAGAAGAATCAGGAAAGTTAATAGTACAAATTCATGAGTTTATAGTTTCTACTGAGGGCCAGGGCAGTGGTAGGGGCTGAACTTGTTTCTTTTGAACACAGAGCACTGGTTGTTTGAGGCAAATTGCAATAGCCTCTGCTGTTTGGAGTATGCGGTGCTTCGACGATTTTGGTAGTTTGTTAGGCACCCGGTATATTATAGAGAAGGAATCTTCTACGCTGGCTTTGTGACCGGTTTGCACCAGATGGTCTAATATCGAGCTGTTAATAGTTTTAACTACACCTTTACTTAGCCATAGTGGGATATGTTCTCGAGCACGAAAAATCAAGTTCTTAGAGCAACGGCCAATATAACTCGCTCCACAAGCGCAGCTGAATTGGTAGATACAATTAGAAGTGGCTAGTCTAGGTACTTCATCTTTCAGTCGAGATAGCACCATCGGTTGTGTAGAGAAGAATACGTGTAGTTCGCCAGCATTTTATTTATTAAGTTCAACAGTATAGTACTCCTCCTAGCCCCGCTGGGGGTCCAGGTTCGATTTCCAGCCGGCTGACTGCTAAACTTCCTCAAGTTTGCTAGCCGGTAGTAAGCTCGGAAAAGAACGGAGGTTGAAAATACCATCAGCAACTACATCCAGCGAAGATCTCACCGTTACCGAGATTTCCAAAAAAGCTTGAAGCCTTATGTTCCACTCGGAAAGTAAGGAATGAATGTGAAACCGATAATGACTGACCTGCAATCCTGAATCTAATTTTCATTATTAACCAAATAATCACTGGACATTATCAAAGCCTGAAAAGCTGTTTCAATTTAAATCATCTTTCATTTTAGTTAACTATTACTGCTCAAATAGGAAACAGTAGTCAGTTCATGGTAGGCGAAGGTTGAGGTCTATTGTTGTTTTTGTACACATAGTTTAGGATGTATGTGATTAATTCCCCCAAAGTGCTTCCATAACCTTTAATGACCTTAAATTAGAGTTATTTGAAATAATTTGGTGACCTGACAATAACAAGTGCTTTTGCAATGGATGATGATGGATTTCTATTCAGATTAATTGCACTTGGATTTGCTATGTGTCTTAATAACCATTTTGGAACATGTTAGTTTTGACGACATTAGAACATACTATTGGTCCTACCCATATAGGTGTCACCGCAACTGCAGGTGGACGTGTAGATACAGTTTGAAGTAGAGTCCACAGAACTTCGTCCTTTAATCGTAGGTACAGCAATTGAAAATGTTTGGCATGTGAGAGAAAGAGATGCGGCGTAGAATGTACGTTTGATTGCTGACCAAAGTCACTGAGCTGTCAACTGCATAATCTGGTCACCCTTGAATGGTAGGTTAATAAAGATAGCTTTCTTTGGTACAGAAGCTGTCTTTTCGAGATGCGGTCTTTCTTTACTGTGACAAGTGATAAAGTTCAGGGGATAACCATTAGCTAACAAAACTGAATGTATATGTCGAAACTCATCCATCAATGTGCTGCCCGTGCATATTTTTCGGGCCGTTGAAAACAAACATTTCACTAGAGAACGTTTATACTGGATAGGAACAAAACTGGTGAAATGGAGATATTGTCCACTCCATGTCTGCTTACGAAATCGTTCCTTCGTCTCTCCTAGTTTTATAAATGTCTATGATATGAAATTTTTGATTCATAAACTATCGTAAGTGTCAATTAACAACATTTTAAAGCATTGCTAATTCACCAAACTTTTATTAGCAGTACCTACCAAAGAATGTGTGTCGGTGGCACAGAGGTAGAATGCTCGCCAGCCAAGCATGTGGTCCGGGGTTCGATCCACGGCCACCGACGCACTCCTTTACCTCGCTAAACCAGTAGTAAGACTGGTAAAGAGGAAGTGTTGGTTATAAGGCTAGCAATCCCATCCTGTAAAAATAGACACCAGTGCTACCGAAATTTCAAGACTCTAGCTTGAAGCCTTATGTTGCACTGGTAACGTAAAGGAATAAAAACAAAAAAACAACCAAAGAATAAATGCAACCGTATAAATCATTTCTACAGGGTACCAACAATCATATGATTGCTTATATAAAGTACATTTGAAAATCCTAAGAAACATAATTTTCCCTTAAATACGAAGGTATTTCTTGTGAACATGAAGGTGTAATTAGTTAAAGACGAAAGACGTGGTAAACGGATGTTTATTTGCAATTTGGTATCTCTGTGTAGCCAAATTATGTACACCTTATTTTCGACGCACCACTTGCACAGATATCCCGCCTTGAGCCAATTCCGGCCTTCATATAGTTTTTTCTTTGTGCTCTTTTCACGCCTCCCATGTATCTACGCAACCTTGTATTATTTGCTTTCTCTGACGTCCAATCTATTTCCGTGCTATTTGATGTTTTCATGCCGATGAACGTCTCGTTATATACTACTAGTAAATTATAAGATACTTATAGGTTGATTCTTGACACCTTAAATCAACACTTTAGTATTGTCTATCTTTCGCTTAAACTACTATTACTTTTCAAATAAAGTATAATTATATTTCAATAGTTTACACACAATGATAAGTTTTGTTATTGGCGGTAAAATTTCGAGCAAAATTACTGCCCTTGTTCACACCACTGTTGGAATTGTTTTATTCACACATTTATGATTTGTACTCATTTATGTATAGTTCATTAATTTGCTCATTCATGTCTTTTGTATTTAAATTATATTCCACGTTCATTCATGTTTTTGTATTCAGAATTATACTCCAAGTTGCTGATAGTTGTACTGAGTCACCCTTGTTACATGTATCCGGTGTGACTTTAATGAATATCGATTCTGTTATAAGTCTTCCTAGATAAAGCAATAAGAAGACGTAATTTGTCTGAATCGTATAATGTATTTGCGCAACACACTTCGAACAATCTGATCACACACGGACTTGTCATAGGAATATATATGAAATTAATAAAGAGGTAAGAGGTGAGAAAATAGACCTAGTTCAAGTTAAAATGACATATTGAAGGTCAAAATAACAATGAAGACCGCTAAACCACGGACAGGACAGTATCTTAATTACCACAGTTTCTGCCCTGTTAGGTAAAAAGAGCCTTAGTAAGGTGCCTCTTCAGTAGAATCCAACGAATATGCACTGAAGACACACTTGATGAAGAAGAAAGAAAGTTGACACAAACTCTGGTTGATAACAATTATCCAGACAAGTTCATCAGGAGATATAAGGTAGTCAGAACACCAAAACCCACTCTCCAACTCGCCACTAAGAAAGACGTGTACATCAAGCTACCTACCCTATATGGGGCATCATAGCAGCTTGATAACTAGACAAACATTGTACGCTGCTGTTAAAAAGACTTCTTGTGCAGCTAATATTATAATAAGTGAGAACGTGAAGCCAATATCTCTATCTAAGCCCTTCGAACATGAGAAAAATGACGTCACATCCCACTGTATTTACCAATTTGAATGTACGTGTGGACACACATACATAGGGAGGACTCATCGATCTCTACAAGAAAGGGCTTTAGAACATATTGCTAAATGGCTCCAGAAACAAACGGAATCTTCAGAACCCATTAATGGTGAGAACAAGGGACCTAGCGAAACATATTATAGAGACACGACATAAAATTGACGTTAACAAATCTTTTAAACCTATCTATAAAACGTGTTTGGTGGAGGGCGTATCCTAAAGCTTGTGGCCCTAGCTGGCAATTGGAAAGTTTAAGCCACCTTTATGTGTTCAAAAACAGTTCGTCCCTGGTAAATTTTGTTTTGATACCATAGCAGATGTACTATTACCTCTGTTATTTGGTTTAGTGGTCTTCATTGTTACTTTGACCTTGAAGGTGTCCTAAGTTTATTTTCTCACCTCTAATCTCTTTATTGATTTCATATATATTCCTATGACAAGTCCGTGTGTGATCAGATTGTTCGAAAAGTGTTGCGCAAATACATTACACGATTCAGACAAATTACGTCTTCTTATTGCTTTATCAAAATTCATAAAGGGAACTAATTGTTTTTAATAACTTCATACAACTGGTTCCCTTGATAAATTTCGATAAAGAAAGGAAGACGAAATTTGCAGTATAAAGTGATGGATGCGTCAATTTTATCTCTTCTCTACTACTAATCAAACATTAAAGTATGTTATTATCATTTATATAACCATTGAAATTTCAGGTAGTCTGCAGCTGATGAGAACCTGTGAAATAGAATGATATCATTTTATACTGCAAATTTCGTCTTCCTTTCTTTATCGAAATTGTTTTTAAATTTTTAAAGATAAATCTTTCTTTCCATTTGTTCATGTTAGTTTTTAGAATACACACACTGTTCCAATCGATATTGTTTATTTTTTTCCCATGCATGTGCAGCTATCGATGAACTTTTTTCAAGATTCTTGTAAGCTTGTGTTCCTGTTGGTTGACCTTTGGTTAGGCGCTTGTGTTCATTCACTCTTATTTTGGGTGATCTGGGCGTTTGCCCCACATATTTAGTCGGACAGTCAGCACAAGATATTTTGTAAATCAAGTTGTTTTTATCCATCATTTTTATGGGATCTTTCAGTGGAATATAATTCTGAATACAAAAAACATGAATGAGCAAAAATAATGAACTGTATATATGAGTACAAATCATAAATGTGTGAACATTGTGTGTATTATTATTTATTATTATTATTGTTTCCTTTAGTTCCTAGAGGAACATAGGGCTTCAGCCGTGCGTCTCCATTGCGTTCGGTTCTCTACTAGAGTCTTCACCTGGCTCCAAGTCTGCCAACACGTTTTCATCTCCTCTTCACATGACCTCCTCCATGTCACCCCACCCTCGCGCTGACGACCAACTCGCCGCTTCCCTTTCGGATTCCGTTCGAGCGATGGCTTGTCTAGTGACGTCACTTGATGGTTTCCTCAGAGTATGGCCAATCCATCTCCATCTCTTCCTGCCTATTTGTTTCACAATCAGTTCCTGGTTGGTTCACTCATTGCCAGAGATCTCTGTTGTTGATCTTTTCTGGCCAGCCATCTGATCTTGAGTACTATTGAGCGAAGACAGCTGTCAATGAAGGTCTGTAGTTTGTTTGAGGTGGTCTTTATGACGCGCAGTGCAAGTCTCTGATCCGTATAGTAACACTGACTGACTTCACATTGGAGTTGAAAATCCGGATGTTATTTTTGATGCTGAGTTTTGTTGACCTCCACACAGACTTGAGAGTAGTGAAAGCTTGTCTTGCTTTTCCTACTGTTGCTTTGATATCCTCATCGGTTTCGCCTGTAGTTGAAACGATGCTTCCCAGATAGGCAGGTGAAAGAGGTTGTTTCTTTCAGGTTCCTCCCATTTATTCTGATCGTTGTTGGTAGTTGTTGTTGTTGCTGCTGGTGGTGTTGGCCTATCTTTGACGCTTCTTCTGCCAACTTGTTGCTTTTCGCTTACATATCTTCCAGTTTGTGGGAAATCAGACATATATCATCGGCGAAATCCAGATCCTCCAAGTTTCTTTTTGTGTGAGTCCATTTTATGCCTGTTTCCTCATTGCTCGCTGTTTGTCGCATTATCCAATCTACTGCAATCAGGAAAATCATTGGACATAGTAGGCAGTCTTGTCTTACTCCATAAAGGTAGATTAAATTTTATGATACTTATAGATTAATTCCTGACACCTTAAATCAACACTTTAGTATTATCTATCTTTCGCTTAAACTACTGCTACTTTTCTTAGTCATTTAATTATGATGTACTAACCTGTTCATAACTCTGATCACTTTTCAGCTGAATCGCAATAACATACTAGAAAATTATTTTCTAATAATTCTACAACATTTAATTAAATCGCTGCTTCTAATAAAACCAAATAATGTCAACATGAAGAGTTCACCTGCAAATACATTAAAAATGTACAATCCAAAACATGTCATCATTATATGGAAACAAATTATTGAAAAGTGTCATTTACTCATATGTTCCACTGAAACAACATTGCAACAAGAAGATAATTTTCTCCCTAATGAAACGCCAATAAACACAAAATCAATTCACAGGAGTCGAAGCTTTCCAGAAATGTCAAATATCATCATGAATAATAATAATAATAATATTTGTTGAATATTTCATATATACATAATCCTTACTATTATTGCTTTGGTGCCAGTCTACCTGTAATAAACAGTAATAATAATAATAATAATAATAATGCTGATAAATCTACACCTCTGATGTGTGAGAAAACTACTAATGAAATGCACGGAAGTACATCATCCAGTGACTTTGAATCTCTTTGTTCTGATGATAATGAATTGACAAATAAATCAATAAAAAGTGAACAATTCACCGATGAAAGTAATAAAACTATAATTCTGTCGCAAAACGCTTCACAGGAATCCAGTAGTGTTGAAGTTAATCCTCCTCCTCCCCCTCCCCTCCATTATCGTCCAGTACTTCCAAGTTGAAAACTTATAGTAGTAGTCATAATTGCAAGTTTGAATCAAACACTATGGATGAAAAAGAAGAAGAATTAGTCAGTTCAAAGAAAAGTGATACATCAAGTTCTATGTCTTCTGCACCAGGCTGTACGCCACCTCCGCCACCTCCACTGCTACTCCCACCTCCTCCACCTCCATTACCACCACCCTTGATCACTTCTTCAACGTCGCCGGTAATAACTATATCGAATAATTTTTTATCTAGAAATCAACAACAAGCAGGCAATAACGTTTCCCTTTCTTCCAATCAGACGGTAAATAACACATGTGGTAGTGAGATTGACAGGCAAAAGTTGAAACCCTTGCGATGGATTAAAATTTCTACATCTGAGCAGATCAGTGTATGGAATAGGACCAGCTTGCTTCAGAAGGATACTACTAATCATCGATCGACAATGTCAAAGCAGGCAAACAATTTCATTAATCTAGCTAAATTAAACGTCTTATTTGTTCAACAACAAAAACAGACTGTAAAATGTCCAGAAGTGAAAATATCCCTAAATGATGAGGTATTCTCACAAAAATGTATAAATACACACATAGATGAAGCTAATAACAACAATAGTAGCTCGTATTGTCATATGGCCAGGGATAATGATACTGTTGTACAGGATAAAAAGTTGACAGTATTTCAAATCAATAATCCAAAACGACTTGATGTCACTTCTTCTTCTTATCCTACACGTGGAAGATCACTTTCATCCTCTCGTACGATGGAATTTGTTCAAAAACACTATGAGGTAATTGCTAATGCTTACATAAACACGTTGAATCTTTTTTAAAAGAAATTTTCAAAGCAGTGGGACTACTGCTTAACTGAAGTATTTGACTTCATTGAGTTATAACTGTAATCAATGTCTGGTCGTAGGACATAGCAATTTTGAAACTTATATTTTCATTTCTAGGAAATACAGTTTCGTCCATTAAACTAGTTGTGTGTGACAAATAAAAATTAAGACAACAATTGATTTTGAATGAACAAGATACATTTAGTAGTAATTATATCAATAACTGTTTGACGATGAAAGAGACTTGCTGCGTCCGTGATTCAGTGGAAGAATGCTTGCCAGCTCTACTCAAGTGGTTCGGGGTTCGATTCCCAGTAGACACGTTCCTTAACCCCCATTGGTTTACTAGTCAATAAAACACAAAATAATTGAGCAATAAATATCCTTTTCGATAATTTCCTCTTCTGGCTCTACAATTATATATATATATATATGATTACATACATAGAATATTCTAGAATGGTAGTCAATAACAATATTAGTGTTTCTCAAATAATATCGATTCGTTGAATCGGATCAATGGAATTACAGTTGATTAAAGATGCTTAAATTATAATAATAATAATAATAAAAGTATAATAGCAAATAGAATATCAACTAAAATTAAGGAAATTTATACAAAAAATTGATGATCATTGGAGCCTAGATGGCCAAGGTTAGGATAATGTCTGAGCTAGCTTCTTTTGGACACATAAATTAGGCTTCTTAATATGGAGCCCAACGGCCTCAGCAATATTAAGTAGACGGACTCCTACGGCGAAGTTAAGATTTGATGATATGCGGTGGATGAATTTGAAAGCCTGGTTAACGTCAATCTTGTGTTCTGTATCCATAAGATGCGATAGAATGGCTCCACGAATAGATTTAGTTTGTCCTTTACTTAACCACGCTACACACAGAAGCTGTGTGGAAGAGGCGAAATTAGGCAGTTTGTCTTTAACTCCCGAACGCAATAGATGAGTGGTTTTGAAGACATAGCGTAATTTAGCAGCAGGAAATGCTCTTTTTAGCACATTTCTAAGGCGCTGTGTTGGTATCTCGCTGATGTTGTCCCCGAGGAACTGAATTTGTAAGAATAAGGCCTTTTTAGGAATTCTTGGTATCTTGGGTTGCTTTGATTTTAGATTCATATTCTTATCAATAAACTTTTCTGGATAACCGCTTTCACTCAGCAACCGTTTATATTATTATTAAGTTCCTCATCAAGACATTCATCCGAGCAGATTGCTCTTGCTCTGTGAACCAAGCACTTTATCAGATTGCGTTTGTATTTTAAGGGCACGAAGCTGACAAAATGAGTATACTGACCGGTTGATGTAGGTTTTCTATATACACTTCTTCTTATTGTGCCATCCTCTTTTCTTGTCATAAGGACGTCTAGAAATGAAATACTAGAGTCTTTTTCTTTCTCAATAGTAAAATTTATTGCAGGATGAACCTCGTTAAATTTATCCAGGATGTTCTTTGCTTCCTCCTCATTTTTCATAATCAAAAATGTGTCATCCATGTACCGACAATAGAATTCAGGTTCATCAATAACATCTTTCAAAGGCCCATTTTCTAGTTTCTCAAGGAAAATGTTAACTAGAATGGGTCCTAGTGGTGACCCCATTGCCACACCATCGATTTGTCTATATTGTTCCTTATTAAATAAAAAGCGGACATTCATTGTGTATTTCAAGAGAAGCTCTTTCATAAAAGATTTGGGAATGCCAACATCGATGTTTCGTCTTATGAGTTCTTCGCATACAAAGTCCACTGTTTCCATAAGTGGTACATTGGTGAATAAGGAATAATAATGATAAGTCAGGTAAAAGAGAGAAGTTCGTAGAAAACAACACCAACGCTACTGAAACTTCAAAAAGCTGGTAACCATAAGTTCCCCTACGAACGATAAGAAAATGAAAGAGGTCGAGGATCTGCATTTCATTTTATATAGAGCTCGTAAGCTGTATGTACCTGCAACTAGAGAGAATCAAACCTAGTATTCCTTTCTGATGTTAAAGTATTACACACGGAGCTGCTAAATTATGAAATCCATTTGTGGTACGATCAATGTTAGTCATCTATATACAGTGCTCTTATTTTACTGATCTTTGTTACATCTACTGAAGTGAATAACCTCCAATGGTAAATGAACATTTTATGTTTGAAAGTGAAACAGCCTGCCGTGAAGTTTTAAACATATTCATGCGAGTTGATCACGGATTGATATCTGATGCTCGCTAGTGACTTGCTACAGGATGGAGTTTCCTGGAGTTCTAGTGAGAAGTCGTGACCAGTGAGGTCCATCCAGATGTCACGTGTCAAGATGGATTTCCCACCGACGACACTGGTTAGGGTCGCGCTAAATCACGAATTGGTAGAAGTTAGGTATCATGAGCTGGCCACTGAATCGGGTCCCAGTTGCTGAATGGTATACGAGCTTGCCTTGCACACCCTGACGGTGTGTGCATAATGCCGATGATTCCTAAACTAGGATGGAACAGCTGTCCAGTACTCCCTGGTTTTCAATGGTTCTCTAACTGATATCAATCCGTGATCAACTCGTAAAGCAACAAATTAATAAGTTAAATTCGTATGGGGGAACATGATGTCTCGTGGTAATTAGGAATAGATAAATTCATCCCAGTACCTGTTAAATTTTGTCCAATTATATACGGGTAAATGTTTAAAAGCGCATCTCCGAAACCTCCGACCACTTTATTTACAGACGAAACG
Organism: Trichobilharzia szidati; assembly: GCA_944472155.2. Classification (NCBI taxonomy): domain Eukaryota; kingdom Metazoa; phylum Platyhelminthes; class Trematoda; order Strigeidida; family Schistosomatidae; genus Trichobilharzia; species Trichobilharzia szidati. The sequence goes on along the minus strand of OX235274.1, from coordinate 99,095,510 downwards.
TTCTCCTTAAAACGGAGAAAGACAACTGATGATGAACATTTGGTTTAATGAGTAAGAAACTCATTTTCGATTTGGAGACAACAGTATAATTGATATAAGAATAAAACTTGGGCACTGTGGTAGAGTGTAATTCCATTATGGGTAAATTTTATTTTGATAGAGTCTCACAGTGTTATACAGTAATATTTACTGATGACGTTTCGAGCACAATTTATTGCTCATAATCATATCAAGGTAATCACACGACTTCCTAAATTCATTTATATAGTGGAAATCAAGTGAAAAATAATGGAACTATATAAATGAATTTAGGAAGTCGTGTGATTACCTTGATATGATTATGAGCAATAAATTGTGCTCGAAACGTCATCAGTAAATATTACTGTATAACACTGTGAGACTCTATGAAAATAAAATTTACCCATAATGGAATTACAACAGTATAATACTGAGTGGTGAATGTGTCTGAACTTGATTTAAATAACATTTAAAAAGTAATTAACGAAACAGTAGATTTGTTATCCATCGGTTTCTGTTTTAGATGAAATCAGTGAAACAATGTAGAATCCAGAAATTTATGTAAAATATGCAGAATAACTCAAAATTTACGAGTGTTCTTTGTAAACAGCCCAATTTATTTGAAGTAAATTGGTGGACAGTGACTAGCATTTGAATCCAGAATGCGCATTTCTTCTTATTTGGGACTTGCCATCTGGATGTGTCTGCATTCCCCAGTCAATGATAGTTTGAACTCAGTACCCATCGTTTCAAACGCCGAAGCGTTACCCACTTGACCACTCGGCTCACGGCAGCTACCTATTGTGCAATAGCTCTCAGCTCCAGGTCCAAAATGAATTAAATAATTAGTGATACCCGTTGTATAAGAAACGAATCTCGTGGCCCAAGTAGTCTAGTGGATAGCGCTTTAGCGTTTGAAACGATGGGTAATGGATTCGAGCCCCGGTGGGAACACCATCACTCACTGAGGAATGCAGACGAAATGCACATCCTGGATTCCACTGCTAGTCACTATCCACAAATTTACTTCAAGTTTAATAATCAGGCATCATCGAAGCATCTGCACAAGGGGTCAACATGTCAACCTGAGGTCGAGCACTTCACTCCGACCAATCAACGGGAAATTTCGACTTCAAATTAAATAAGCTCATTTCATTGTGTTATTTCTTCTGGCTGTTTAACAGTAAAATTACAGTGACCTTGAACCTTATGACTGAATACGAATCATTCGTCCAAACATTTACATTTTTATTTATTTATTCTCACACTCCTGTCTCCCAGGCAAATTTACTGGAAAGTCAAAGATGTCTGAATGTCAACATATTTCTACGTCAGTTCCGGAACAGTCATATCAGTTTACTAGATTTAATCAATCAGTGTGACGGTAGTTTAATCGGTTCAGAAAGGCTGAGAGATTTAATCAAATTATTGCCAACAGATGAAGAAATAAAAAGTTTTAAAAGCTTTCAAGGCAATGTAGATTATATGGATCCTGCTGAAAGATTCTTTTATGATTTAGTGAGAATACCGAAGTAAGTTGTATTGAAGAAAAAAAAGAAAGAATTTTTAACTGTAGAATTAAATCCAGCCGGGTTTTATTATTTCATCTAGACACGATGATTTACTGTTTTTGGTAACACAGTTAAAAATCAAAACGATAAACTTTTTCTAGTTATTTGACTTTTTATGTGATTTAGAAAATATCTATACTTGAGAGTACTGCAGTTATAGAGGGAAGTATATGTGTAAAACTTGGGCACTGTGGTAGTAAGTAATTCCATATTATAATTGAAGGATTTCATCATGAGCTGACATCAGTTAGAGAACCACTGGAAAACATGGGAATTGGCAGAAGTTAGAATTCAAGGACCATTGAATCGGGTCCCAGTGCCTCAATGGTCTACGAGCTCGCCTTGTAACCAGAAGGTCCTGGGTTCGAATCCCGGTGGGCGCGTACTGCTGAAGAGTCCCAAACTAGAGCGAAGCAGCTGTCCAGTACTCCCAGGTTTTCCAGTGGTTCTCTAACTGATGTCAGCTCATGATGAAATCCTCCAATTATAATTAAACAAAATCCCTACCAAACCAATACTTGAAAATTCCATATTAGTTTGTTTATTAGATATATCACACAGTGAAACAGTATTATTTACTGGATGACAATGTTTCGAACAAAATTTATTGTTCATAATCATATCAATCAATTATAATCACACGACTTCAAAACTTGAGTTTTATGGTTTTCTTTGTTCTCTCCTATTTGTCGTCGTTGGGGTAGTAGAATTTTCCAGATACCTGGGACAGGTATTGTTGAATCATTCCTATTACACGTATTTGTAGTTGATTCGATAAACAAAGCTTCCGCCGTCATCAATCTCTCCCTCCATCCTGTGACATTAGATTTTAAAACTGTCATCTTATCCCATCATTCTATTGTATGGTTGTGTGTAATTGTATGTGGTGAGTGCTATAGCTGAACTACTCTCTAGATTTCTTATCTTATTCAGGTCAACTAATCTATATTTTGCTAGGTTTTTATGTTCGGCTAGTCTGACTGACTGCCCCTATTCTACTATTTTGACCTATGTATTTGACCTGACAATCATTGCAGGCAGGGTATTAGATAAACTAAATTGTTTTGTTTTAAAGGCTCCACAGGAGTGATCCTTTAACCGAAAAAGCCTGTTTCTAATTGAGTTTGTGAGTGGTTTGAATGCCAGCCACTTTTATTCCTGCCTTATTAAGAATTCTGAATGAGGTTTCTGAAGTTCCTTCTTCGTATGGAATTACTACTGGTGATTTAGACTCCTAATTGTTGAAGTTGTCATTATCCTGCGCATGTTTGACAAGCATGTCGTCATCATTATTGTTATCCCTATCACTACTATAATTATTTATTTTATTTTTACATTTCCCTACATACTTTCTGACTAATTTATCAGGGTAATTATTAAGTTTCAAAGCTTCTCTTATATGCCTCACTTCCTGTTTTAGATTTTCCTTGTTACTACTTAGTTTGTCTGCCCTATTACTTAAACATTTCACGAATCTTATTTTTACTGACAAAGGGTGGAGTCATCTGAAATCCAAATATCAGTTTGGATGTGTGGATTTCCTGTAAAAACTAGTGTTTGACTTCCTTTTTACGCTACAATCTAAGATTGGAAGCTCCCCTTCCTGACTTTCCAATTCATAAGTGAATTGAATTGCCTCCACCTTTGAGTTAGTGTGTTCGAAAAATCTATCTATATCCTGTATTTTAAGTACAGTGAATGTGTCATCTACATACCTCCAACATACTTTTGGGGTGGGGGTGAACGTTTCAATCGCTATGCTTTCCCACCTATCCCTGAATATATCTGCCATAACAGGGGATATTGGTGACCCCATAGCAACTCCCTCAGTTTGTTTGTATATTTTCCCCTGGAATTTAAATACTATGGAAGTCAGACATACCTGGCCGTTATACTGACGGCTGACAAGTTATTTGTGTCACATATATTTTCTCTGTTACACTGAGACCTGAATATTAACAAGTGTACTGCAGTTATAGAGGGAAGTAGAAATTTCTATTAACATACTCCCAACTGTTGTCTGTCTGGTGACACATAAGCAACTGATTGGAAATCTGCTGCAACAAACACCTATCTGAACTCCAATCATCATCCTGTGAAATGGAAACAACATCTAGTTTCGTTTTATTCAGTTATATTTTGTATTCGACACTGAATAGCTGGAAATTTATTTGTAGGCATAAGTGAATTTGTCTAGACTATAAACTATTTATTCGTAGTGAAGTTATTGTCGCAGAGTAAAAATCTGATAAGCTTAGCTTCAGTGAAGTTGAAGAGTTATCAATCGTAAACTCTCCTCAGTGACTTTCTATAAGAATGAAGGATTATATGTCACTTGAACAATACTTGGTATTCTTTCGGTAATTTCTGATGGATAAGGGAAAATTCATTTAAATTTTAGACTCTGCTTTTACAACATGTATTTAAATTTGTTGAAGGTCTAAGCACTTCAGAAGGACTAATGAGATTGCTGACAGCAACAGATTGATGCTGGTCTTCTCATTATTAGCTAATCACAAGATAAAACGTATAAATGACATCAATTAATGTTTATAATAATAAGCAAACCAAAGTAAACAAAACAAGAGGGATAAGGGAAAAAGGCACTCTTGGTGAGAAGAAACATTCATCCAAGCTTGGCCATGGTAGGAACAGCGTCTGGACGTGTTCTTTTTTGGATAAAAAGTTCCGGTTTAGTCGATCTTATTGCAACAGCTTCAGCTATGTGTAGGAGACGTAAGTGAACTGTGCGTGATAACGACCTCCACCCGTTTTCGGTGGTGTAATATAGTGTGGGATATTGTGACTTGGCATTAATTGTTAGGTTAGGAGGGAAAGCCAGTCGGTGAGGTTGTACAGTTACATCGACTGAGATGACTAGAACACGTGGTACGCATACCAAACCACAGCCTTCCTCCACAAGTAATATTAGCTGAAATGGGATTTTGTTGGAAAAGATTTAAGAGTGGGCAGATAAAGTAAGCGATAGATCCAACACACGTTGTTGAGACCGTTGAGTGACATCACATGGAAAGCAGGGGAATGATGAGTTGGGTGGTGGTCGGTCAGTGACACGGAGGAAACCGTGTGAGGAAGAAACTAAAGGTTTTAGGTAATAGTGGAGCTAGCTGAAGCCTTACATTCCACTTGGAACCGAAGGGAATAATAATAACCATCCGTGGAACATTCTACCTCATTTTTCCGTAGAGTAAACACAATTTAATCTGTCGACAGGTTATTCACCGTCATTTTTATACTTTTATGTGTTACATTTAAACACAGATGTTGTTGTAAAGTTTGTAAAAAATATGAATAAGAAATATAAAGCCACAAAAAAATGTAACTTGCTTTACAACATAAAATTATGCGTTAACTAATAATATACATTGCATTCATTGTTCAACGTGTACGTGTGTGTGTTTGTCAATTGTAATACGTAATTAAGTGTGGAATGCTCCCTAACCACGCAACTGGTCCGGGGTTCGATCCAAGGCCACCAACGCACTCCTTTAACTCGCTAAGCCAGTAATAATACCGGAAAAGAGGGGGGCTAGCAACGCCACCCCGTAAAACTAAACAACACTGCTATCAAGCCCTAGCTTGAAGACGTATGTTCCACTGGGAACGAAAAGGAATAAAAAATTAAGTCTGGCGCGCTAATTAACTTAGCTAATTATGAATAAAATATAATTAACTTTGTGGTAATAAAAATAAGGCAAGTAAACAACACACAGACAGTGTGAAACACAAAAAGAGAAATATTTCCACCAAAAT